>JZKD02S1899494.1:74428-142606 GCA_000966675.3 Picea glauca
CCTATAAGATTACAAATTGGTCTGTGATCCTTGTTGTTGAGTCAGTATTTCCAAGACAATTGTCGTGTCGTCAATATGTTCAAAAAGATGTTCAACCCGAAAAGCCTTCTATTGCATAGGCCATTTCTGCAGTCTTAAATCCTTCTATTTCGTCAACCATCCCCGAGTCAGTCCTGAATCACTTGTTACTCCGATCTACATCAAATCTTGTTACTTGTTTCATGTCATTGATGTGGGATACATTAAGGCCCTCTTGTGACGAGTCTTTTCCTGTCGACTTCAACTCATTATCCAAGAATTAGACATAGAAACTAATTGGTACCTTGGAACTTGCATGCCTCAATGGCAGGTTTCCTCACTTTTGACAGTGGGTTTTCATTATTGACCCCTGATCGAGAGATTCTGTTGAGTGTTCGACCTCATCTCATTGATTCACATTCATTGGATTGTACTAGTGTACCTTGGGAGTCATTGACATTAATGGTGATTTCCCTCGCACTTGTTAATGGTATACACTAATGACCGGTAATCAAGTGGTTTCTACCATGTTCGACTTCGACACATGTATTCACATGATTAGATTCATACTATAGAGTGGCGGAGATGAAGACCCTGGATATTTTCTGACAGATCCAGGTTCCGTTTGAGTATATTCAGCGTACTATTGCATAGATCCGCATTGTATGTCTGGTGGCTATGTTCAAATTTGAGTCTTTAACACATAGATCCACAGTGTATTTTTGGTGGCTATGTTCAAATTTGATTCATATCAGCATGGATCCACAGTGTATGTTTCGTGGCCATGACCTGTCTTAATTGGCATGGATCTTCGCATGACGAAATTTACTCTTTGAGTCATTTGTATTTTGAGTATGGGAATTCCTACCTCATAATTGGTATATATGATATTCTGCAGATGCTTAGTTGTTCGCAGGTTTCCAATTAGATGTGCAACTGGTTCTCAACACACACATGCAACTTACAAAGTCTATCGGTTGTCACTGGTTCCAACCTCAAACTTTGGGGGGCATTCTGTTACCCATGATTTTGGTCATCATGATGATGTATTGATGATGGTGTACTTAGGATCTTCATTAGAAATTTCTCCTGAGAAAAGTTACCTTCATCTCTTTCCAGAAATCACATTTTTGAGGAGGGTTCACAGGCTCCTAGTATATTTGCCTGTGAGAATGCATGATTCTCATAGGCTACCTTAAGCCAGGGTGTGAGAAGTTCACACTGTGTTGAACTGCTAGGGTGCAAACTCTTTCTAAAGAAGGGAAAAAGATGGATTCTCGATGCTTCTAGAAGGGAATCTTCTAGAAGGATGAGATGGCATTCGAATGTTTATCCTAGTACTGGATTTCCTGATATTTTGGGATCATTCTTATCCAAGTAACCAATTCATTCTCTCCTATATATTGAGTGAATTATCATGGAAAAGGTTAAGCAGACAAGGTTAAGAAAGATACATTGGAGAATTGGTGAAAGATTGTGTGATGGACTGATGCTACAACAACTAATAACTCCAGCAAGTTGATCAAAGGTGGTTGATCTTCTTCATGCAAGTGAGAAAGTGTGTGTGTCAGAGCGAAGGGTCATCGAAAGGAAGTTTGCAACATCAAGGCTCAAGTTGTAATCTTTACTTTCCATCAATATGATACAGTAATATGTCCCTTTCCCATAAACATAATTCCACTTTATTGTATAACTCCTTGATCATATACATAGATTGACTATTGAATAGATTGTGCTTTCTTCACTTCGGTTGGTTTGTATTGTTTTGATATTGACTGTACGAGAGAACTGGAGCGAAGCAAGAGCAAAAAAGACCAAAGGAAGAGATCATTAGGTATGTTCTTTGTTCTTGCCTCCTATTTAATTCAATGGTTAGAATCTAGGGAAAGAGTCATGTTCTGTCTTGCTTTGTTCTAGATCCAAGTGGATCTAGGGAGATCGGTTTGTGTCCACACTTACGGATTTATCCAATAACATTGAGGTATACCATTAACAAACATGAGACAACCTAACAGTAACGAAAGTAGGTATCAGGTCACCAAGTACATTCCTACAAGTGTGAAAAAGGAGTCTATGTTGAACACCTGAGAAATCCATTGATCAGAAGACATTGATGTATTCCCATCTGTCAATGGCGAGAGAGCCTGCCACTAATGAATGCAAGCCTCAAGTTACTCATAAAACTCTAGTTCCCATATCTAGAATAAATGAGATGAAGTTGATGGAAAGAGACCCATTGAAAGGAGAGCATTGAGCCATCTCTCATCAATCAGCACGAGGAACAAAGCAGAAGCTTCATGATTTGTTGGAGATTGGATGAAGAACATGTTCACGAACCAATGACCCTATGCATATTTTTTGTGTGCCAAATGCAAGCGGTACACGAAAAAGACCCTCTGAATAGCAGACAATGATGAAAAACTGTTGACAAAGGCGAGGCAACCACCAATGAGGTTAATGGAATATTATGATGACACAAGGACTCAATAAATTTATGCTTTGTTCAAAGGTGACACAACTTCTGCCAATTACAATATAGTACTCCCTTCCTGCCCCTATTTTTTTGTTTTTTCATAACAAATGAATGCTATGATACATAGGAGGGAACAAGTGTCACACATAAGCAAAACTAGTTCCAATAGTGGAACGCACCTATGCTTAATGCAAGGAAATGCATGCAGGAGATGGACACTCAGGGTGATGTTCCCTCCAGGGTATAGGGTGTCAAATTGTGAAGGATATAAACAAGGCTCTGCTTGGTTGAGGATGAAAACTTCTTAAGCAATGGTTTAAAATGCAAAGTGAGAACTGACTAAAGGCTCAATACTGCAAGCGAGGGCATAAGATGAAATCACAACTTAATGCAAAAAAATGTCCTTTTTATATCTTTTAGTATACTTGGTGTGAAAAAGGGGTAAACTTGTGCCAAATAGACGTCTTTTCAAATCCAATTTATGAGTGTGAAAAAGACAAGTTCAATCGACAATCATTTCTATTTTTGATAGCGAGTTGGAAAAGATATTAACTAAGACTCATGACATTTCAAGTCCAACTTTAACGAGTGTGAAAGGGACAAATCACTCGATGATATTTTCATTTTTTAGACGACTCAGAAAATATCTTAACCGAGACTCATTTTTTGGGAGTTTGCGGGTAATAAGGCCGCATGTGCATGAATGAGAAATGAGGATCATCATAAAGTCATGTATTGAATTGTAATGGACTCTCGGTCCTAAGGAAAACAATCAGCATGGGCACCAAATGACAGAAGAGGTTCTAACTAGGGTACCCATGTTTGGTAAGTCTCAACCATTTATTAATGACAGTATTTATAACAGATGGGGGGTTATCTGTCGCAATAAATGGGTTCGTACCTAAGGTGTAAAAAGTGGTAGTCAAAAGATAATGAAAAAATGCACGATGGAGTAGATACCTATCCTATATGCTAGGTTATGAATATACCTTCCCGAGGAGATGAACGACCAACTATGACGTTGAAATCCGCAAGAAAATTGAGTTAAAACTGCAAAAACTAGCTTAAAACCATTATTGAATTAGTTCGTTAGGTGAAACAATAGCGTAAAACTATATCAAGTGGGTAAAGATAGCTTATAAATAGTAATAAAATAAAAAATTATTGTATCATTTTCATTTTTACCCAAATAGTGCAATTTGGACTAAAATACCTCCAAGATTCCAACAACAATTGTGGGAGCGATAGGAAACATAATCACGAACCGTCTGGATCAGGTATCTCTTCATCCCATCCTCTTCAAATTCAGTGGTTTACATATTTGAATTAGGTTCTTCTTTTTTAGTTTTTGAGGGTGCAATTTGGAGTTTTCGGTATACGCGGGTTTCTCTGAATAGGTTGCGTATACAAATGGGTATATGCCCCTATGTGAACCATAGGGGGTGTATATCAAGCCTTACCCGCGATTGTGAGCAAGTAAAATCACGTATACCTACATAAATGGAAAAAAATAAGGGTTTCTAACTCAAAAATGATTTTCTTTTTGTAGGATGGTGTTGGAATGGAGAGAGCGAGAGAATGAGGAGGTAGATGCAGTATTCGATTGAGATCCGGTGCTCAAGTGGATCTAGTACAAATTTTGGGCTCTCAAAGGAATGAGGGCACAAGTGAGGTTGTTGGAGATGCTGGTGGGCTATTGGGATCCTGATAGCGAGAGATTTATTCTTGATGGACAACCATTAAGGATCGAAGTAGAGTACATCTACTTCTTGACTAGACTTTCACGTTGAGGAGAGGTTGTGGACCTCATGTCATGGGGGGCAGGGAGTGGGATGAAGTTCAAGGAGTACATTGAGGTCCAATGTGTTGCAAGGAATCCCATGGTGGGAATTCAAATCCCCATCTGGGCTATAAGTAACCTCATCTTGAATATTATTGTGCTCATTCTTATCAGGATCATAGGATCAACCTCGCTGCATCAAGCATCGAGACCACTTATGTTTTACGCATTGGAGTGTGTGAGGCCCACTGTCTATGATTGGTGTACCTCACTGCTGACCAATATGAAAGGTCAGTTGATAGAGTGCAAGCAGGGGGTTAAGAGAAACTTCTAGTTTGCCTCTATCCTTTGCAGCTTCTTTTTTGAGCGAGTTCCAAGTCTGGGACCTAGAGTGGATATCCTTCCTAGCAGACCACGTGATCCAACTATGGTGCGTTGGATTGAGGTCATGAGCCGACAGGGGGGAGGTAGGTTGGTGACACCCTACAATGATGATTTTTTCTTTTGGTGGTAGAGACAAATCATTTCTTTGGATGATTATCCCTATGCGGGGATCGATTTCAGAGGGGACCCAGATATGCCGCTTCCACCAGGAGCTGCCTATGGTGCCATAGGTAAATTTTTTTACATATTTTTTTTTTTTTGTATTTTTGTGTTTAAGGAAACAAAAATATTTTTGGATAGTGTTTGAATATTAACTAGATACTTGTGTGACTGCATATATGGGTCCACAATGACCAGAGAGATTCCTATGACATAGATGGAGGCACCAGGGAGATGAGGCAGTGGGAGGAGAAGCAGAGAGAGTCCTACAGAACATGCAGGGAAACTTGTCTCATATGACACAGAGGATTCCTATGGTTCAGGTAGAGGATCTACCTGAAGCCATGCAGCGACAGGTTGTTGGTGTACATAGAGCATGGGTAAAACTCTTCTGACATCTCGAAAATGACGTGGTTTTCTATCATGATACACATCCAGTGCCACATGTGTAGATTTCATGGGATATGTATATAATCTATATATGTATTTTGAGGGTTTTAGCCCCAATTTTGTAATATAACACCATATTTTTTTTGAAATATATAAAAATGGATCTTCGGATTTACTCATATCTCACAATGTGTACATTGATTTAATGGTTGTCTTTACTTTATTAATGTGACAAATGCCAATCTAAAACATAATTAGATTAGGCATCATATACATGATTAGAACTTCTAGGGATGTGAAAATATGTAATAAAATCAAATTGTCATTCTAAAAGACATACCCATAAGAATATATGGAGTAACGTAGGATCATGCACACAGTAACGGTCGTTCATCTGACATACTACTAATTGAGAATCTAGGTGAACCTCTAGAGAGAGAATACCATGTGAGATGGCATCGCACAAAATTTATATGACGAAGCTATATTTGACCACATTATTCATGGATGGCCCTAGACATACACCACTTGAAGACACGAATAGACCCTCGGGTGAGTAAATCACCCAAGTGGTAGAAGCCAAGTTCTATGTATGATGACTGGATCCATCTACGAATCCTAGGTAGACTGAAGACTCTGTTGACATCTGCCAACCAAAATGGAAAACTCGATAGGCAAGCCAAAGACAAAAAGAAAAAGGGGGAAAATATGTATATGCACCAAACTTACATTAATATACAAAAGGTTTCGCCCAAGCCTAAGGCTCAAATGTAATACCTTTTCAAGTAGAGCCCATTTTCGGGCTCGACCAATTTATTGCCTTCATAATCTTCCAACTCGTAGGATCCTTTTTCTAGAACAAGTTGCATGATATAAGGACCATGCCACATGGGTTTAAACTTGCCTGCCCCTAGTGGTTATTTGGCTTGGTCATACAAGAGGACCAAGTCACCCTCGACATACCACTGGGACAGACAGACATGTCATACTGAACCTTGACACGTTTCTTATTTTCCTTGATAGTCGTAAAGGCGTATTGACGCTGCTCGTCAAGACTCTCTAGGTGCACAAGACGTCGATCTAAATCTTAAGTGTTAGGTAGGATCTCGACTGCCAAATTGAGAGAAGGGATTTCACATTCAATAGGAAGTATCAAATCCACACCGTGTACTAACTGAAAAGGGGAAAAATTGGTGGTAGTCTTGACTGAGGTTCGGTATGCCCAAAGCATGAGATATAGCATGATGTGCCAATCAGAATTACTTTGGCTGACAGTTTTTGAAAAATGGTCTCGAGAGACTTGTTGACGGCCTCTACTTGCCCATTTTATTGGGGGTAATAAGGATATGAGTGACCATGTTTAAACTCTATTTTTGATGCTATTTCTACCATCATTTCATTATGAAAGTGACTTCCATGATCAGTGACAATGTCACTCGGGATACTAAACCGAGCGATAATTTGGTTGAACATGAAGAAGGATGTAGTATTTCCATCAGATTTTATGGTAGGCATGGATTCAACTCACTTGGTAAAGTATTCAATAACCACAATAATGTGTTGATTCACCCCAGTCGAAGTTGGGTTACAATCGATGAAATATACCCCCCACTTGGTGAAGGGACCGACGATAATGATTGGGTGAAGAGGGGCTAGGTGCAAGCACATTTTTCGAATGAACACCTGGTAGGGGTGACACTTCTTAACTGCTTCAATGTAATATTTAAAGATGGTGGGCCAGAAGTAAATGACTCATAGGATTTTTTGGGTTGTTGCAAGCCCGGATAGATGACCACCACAAGCCCCTTTGTGGCAATAATTTAGAACTGACTCGTGTTCCTCGTGAGTTAAGCAACGATGTAAGATAATATCTATTCCTCGGTGATGCAAAGTGTCGCGAATGATGGTATACATTTTGGCTTGGTATCTAACATGCCGTCGATAATCTCATGAGAGATGTTGAGCGAACTTCAAGGTTTGAAGATATAAAACAATGTCTCCATACCAGGGGTCAGACGACGAGAAAAGGAAAATGTGTTCATCTGCAAACGAATCGACATGGATAACAGCCTGATCTAATCATGGAAAATTGAATATTAACTCTGCAAAAACTAGTGATTTCTTGGACTTGGCCGAAGCAAAGTCGAGATCAAATTCTTGTAAGATGACAATCCATTTATTATATTTCTCGCCTATGATGCACCTAGGGAGGACGTATTGAAACGGATTGACATCGACAACCACAATGGTCTTTCAAAGAAATATATAGTGTCGTAAATGTTGGACTGCGTGAACGACAACCAAAGCTATCTTTTCAACATTAGAGTAATTAAGCTCAAGACCGACTAAATTTCGACTGAGATAGTAGATGACATGCTCATGGAGCTCATCATCCTCCTGAACTAGAACCATACCAATCATTTCTTCAGACATGACAATATAAAACAAGTAATCTCTACTGTAATCAGGAGATTTCAATAGAGGGGTCGAGACTAAGGATTTCTTTAAAGCATCAAAAGACTCCTGGGATCGCTCATCCCAAATAAAAGGAGTGTCTTTCTTCAATAGGCGCATGCAATCTTTAGTGATATTGGCATAATTCACTATAAATCGAAGCAGAAAGTTATCTTTCCCCTGTAAACCTTGAAGTTGTCTAATCATGCACGGGGGAGGCAATTGAAGTATTGACTCAACCTTTAGAGGATCTACCATGATCCCGGTCTCAGAAACTAGGAATACTAAGAGACGGCCATACTTAATGCAAAATATTCATTTGTGTGGGTTTAACTTGATTCTATAGTAATGACATCTTTCAAGAACTAGTCGAAGGTGTGTAACATGATCCACTCTCTTGCGAGAGTGAGCAACAAGATCATCTAGGTAAGCTTCGACTATGTGCTTGAGATCGTGAAAAGCAAAATTCATGGCACATTGTAAGGTTGCTCCGACATTTTTTAGGCCGAAAGGCATTTTTCTGTATGCAAAAGTACCCCAAGGACATATAAATGTTGTCTTGTGTTGGTCCTCAGGTTTGATCTGGATTTGGTTATATCCTAAAAATCCATCCATAAAGGAAATTTTTTTTCTTTCCGCACATTCATCAAGAATCTGATCAATGAATGACGTGGGGAATTTATCCTTAGGACAAGCCTTGTTCATGTCGTGAAAATCCATACACAAATGAATGGTTCATTTATTTTTATTCACATGAATGGGGTTGGATACCCATTCGGTCAAGGGAACTGGGTAGATGAAACCAACATTAAGTAGCTTCTCCACCTCTACCTTAATAGCAGGGGCCTTCCTAGGATTAATAGCTCTAATACATTGTCAAACAAGTTTAGCATCCGGATAAGTCCTAATCTCATGTTTGACAATACGAGGGTCGATCCCTGGCATCTCTTCATATGACCAAGCGAATACATCTTGAAATTATTTGAAAAGGTTGGTGTAGATCAAAATCTCTCCTGGTGAACAATTCACACCTATATTTACATTCTCAATCTTGCCAGGGGTATGAGAGATATCGATCGGGATGGTAGGATAAATACTCACCATATTTCCTTCAGCATAAATGTCGTGCATATCAAGAGGAACTATGGCGTGACCGACTATCTCACTCAAGGTAGGTCAAAAATCATCTTGCTCGATTCTTTCAAGACTTGGGAGAAAATAAGATTGATGATGCATATCATCCCAATGTCTCTCGAAAACATTCATGGCTCTGAGGATGGATTCGTTCGAAGGAAAATTATCATCTAGGAAATCATGTGAACAAGATAACAAGGTGTCCCATACAGGCCTAAGAACGTGATCCTCCTCGTCTTCTGTGAGGTAACAGGATCATGATTGATGAAGGAGTCAAGAATGGCTTGATACACAATCTCCACTGCCGATAGTGGCATAGCCATGCCAACATGTGAATGACCTTCACTCGATGAAGTCGAAGAAGGTAGGGTCCATGGATCACTAAGATAGGAATTGCAGAAAGGAATGGACCTCTCTACTAAATTAGGCCTACTAGACATGGCGTAAACATGGTGAATCGGTGTCGAAAAGTCAAAAGTACCCATGAGGGAAGAATACATTCCGACACTGATATTCTCAGTTGCCGGTTGAGAATTGTTGATCACTGGGATCAACGGTCCAACATATGTGTTAGGATTAGAGTACGCAAAGGATAATTGGTCAATCATCATGATCTCCCCTTGATGAGGAAAAAAATGTGTGCAGAAGACGGACGATACGACAATGACCATAACATAGGTCCAATTGTGACCTAGTAACAAGTTATAATCAAGAGGTGCATCAACTACCTCTATTTCCACTTCTACCATCTTCCCACATAACTGGACCGGAAATGCGGGGAGAATACCATGAGAGCGAAAGGAATGGCGTCAAATGCAGTCAACATGTCTGATGACTTGGAAAGGGTCAGAGAACCGATATCTTTCCAACAGACTAGGGACATCACGCAAGTCGCAACACCTTCATCAACGACTGCTCGTTTGATAGTATAATTGGAGTATTCCACGTGGATTTGAAAATCCACATGGTAGGGTAGGCGAGGTTTCCCGTCCGTGACATCAAACTTAATAACTTTCGAGCCACTAGGTTCTAGATATCCTAAGTCAAAGAGTAAGGAATTCCTTTGTGATGGACATGTCTGGAGTACCTCCAGATCTGAAATCACACAAGGGGTTTGGCCCAGATCCTCAACAATAGTGTAGTTCTGGGAGGCTCTAGCATTAGGGTTGTGGGTAGAGAACTTGAGTAATCCTTTCAGAATACGAGTCAGTGGCTCTGGTTTCTCGATATGTAAGTTTGTCTCCGAGGGTAGAGGAGGAGCTTCTATGTTGTTTCTATCTTTTGAAGAGCTATAATATTGAGAGCGGGTGGCTATATCAATTTTTGCGTTGACCATATTGATAGAAACATGGTCACCATATTGCGGTGGTGGTTTGTGACTTCCACCAGGTGCATTTATAGCGTTCGAAGAACTCGAGGCTAAGTGTTGGTTGTGTGGGAATGGGTTCGTCAGCACGACGGGCGGTATATTTAAAAGCCTCGCAGCCTCTGCAAGTTTGGGGCATAAGTGTGTAAGGTGGTCATCGGTACAAAGTTCACAAGGAAACTTCACCTTACGTTTCTATTTATTTCCCTCTCTAGCATTATCATTCTGTTTCCCATTATTATTTTTGTCCTTGGGTTTATTATTATTATTCCCACCCTTACGATAATTTTGACCTTTCCTTTTATTCCCATCTGGTTCCTGGTCACCATTTGGGTTCTTCGAGGATTGCATGGAATGTACATTCACTGATTGGGTGGGTTTGGAGGATCCAGATGAAGCTAGCCCTCCAACAAACTTCATTTCCAAGTTAATGGATTTTACATTGGTGGACCCTACAATTCCATTGACATGAGGTCTGTGAGTCTGTATAGGATCGTGATTTGTCCACGGTGCATCTGGAAGAAGGTCGTATAACATCCCAGACTGAGCATATATCAAATCAAGTTGTTGGGCTCTAAAGATATCTTCTTCCTTGCCAAAGACCCTAGAAGTAGAAACGTCCTTTGAAATAGGAGCATGCAAAGACTGTAGGAACCATTCTATAAGAAAGGTTGGGGGTATGGGAGTCTTAACCAACTTCCTTTGCCTATGCCATTCCTGGATATGGTCTGAGATGTGAGTGTCGGTACCTTGGTGTAAAGTTGAAAAAAGTTCAAGGCCAACATAATAACGAATGGGCAGTTGAAAGTGGTTGAGAAAGGCTAGCACCAACTGATGAAAAGACCCATATGTCGCCTAGGTAGCTCAATGTACCATTGTGAAATGACTCCAATGAGAGTACGTTGAAACAATCGTAATCGAATCGAATCATGATTCAGAGAATTCAATGAGCACCAAAGGTGAAAAGTAGCAACGTGGTCACTAGGGTCCTCACCATTATTACCTTCAAACTTTGGAATGTCTGATGGAATTTTGGTAGGGATAGGGGGCCATGTGGGATCATGACTCACCGGGTCATTCATTAGTTTAGATAAATCTGAAAAATTAAGAATGGACAGAAAGGGAATACGGGGTTGTGACACCTGGCCCCATCCTCCCGCAAAATATTGTGTGTTAGGAACTGCATTCCATCCAGGATTCTGGTAAGGACCAAAACCTTGTTCGGGATTAAAAGACCTTCCTCCAGGCTGATTCGTAAAATATGGATTGGGAATCATTCCAGTAGGAATGTTCTGATAAGGGTTATGAAAGTTGCCCCTAGTTGGATTAGATCCAAGCTGAGGGTTGTTAAAATTGCCCCCAACTAGATTAGATCCAGGTTGGGGAGTGCCAAAAGTGTAAGACTGACCTCCTCTAGGTGGGAACCTAGAGGATTGAAGTGGATTTTTCATGCCAAAAGTATTGGTCAAAATTGGCACTAAGGGTATAGGGATATAGGGTAGAACTTATCCACCAGCTGGGTTGTTCCATCCAGTCATAGAAGGATTAGACCTAAGGTTGAGAATAGGGACACTTCCCACATTAGGATTTTCTTGGGGTATATGAGAATCACCAAACGAGAAAGGAGTGTAAGGAGGTGTAGTGCCCCCAAGTCCAAAGTTAGCGTTAGGGCCAACAGTTGGGATGGCAGTCGAAAAATGTGAAGTTAAGTTAGGTATACCATATGAAAATGGAATAGAATCCATAGGGATGGTTTGAACATTGTAACTCGGTAAGTGACCAAAACCCCCAAAAGGGTTTGATGCAAGAGACGAAGCATTGACTATAGGCCGAGCCATAGTACCAGTATAAGACTTCGACATTGCAACTGTAGTGGCTGTAGGTGTCGAAGGGGTTCCATTAATTATAGTGGGTATGGGAGTCAAAGAAATCCCAATGTTATGAAGACTAGACTTGGTACTCATCCTTGTGGAACCACAAGTCTAAAAAGTGGATGTGTGTGTACCACTCCTAATAACTCTACGCATTTTAGAAGGAAAGAACTTGAAAACTGGTGGTAATTGTAACAACCAATGGGACCTATGGTCCGAATCCAAAATGAATTATGACTCTCCAATGAATCAAAATATATCCTAAGGCCAACTAGTAGTCAAAGAGCATACCAAAAAGTCAAACGACCAATATGCATGAAAACGGGCTAAAGTGGTTGACTGGCCTCCCTCGCTAGAGAAGTTGCATGAAAACGGGCTAAAGTGGTTGACTGGCCTCCCTCGCTAGAGAAGTTATGTCTCGTCCAAGAGGGATCTAAGACTCCCCGCTAAAGTTTAGAGGTAACATAATCAATTATAAGGGCTCTCATAGGCTTAACAACCAGTCAGTCAAATCCCCCGAGAGAATTAATCCTTAATAAAGGATGTGTGATGTCTGACCCCTATCTAAGTCAGGATATAAGCAGAATAACCCCTACAAGTAACCTATGAGATACCTAAGTCAAGAAACTAATAAACCACTGTATAACTGATGCATAGGTGAGCGTTCGTAAGTCTAGATTACTGTATGGGCAGGGTAGTGACGCCTGAAACCTTGAAAGCACCGCCTCTCATAGAGGTATGGGTACTAGCAAGATCCCCGAATATGAATAAATCCATAGAAATATCTCTAACTCTAGGTGAGTATCCAAGGGTTATCCCTTCAACTAACTTTGCGCAACCTCGTGATTAACTCCAATGTGAGCGGAGCCTCCTGATATTACCAATTATACAATGGAATTCTCAACTCCCTGTCTCAAACACATATGTTGATTTAACTTCCTTGGATAAGTTTACTCACAAGATCCTATTCCAAGGCGCTAAATCCTAGGCTAGTTTGTGCACCCTAAAAAATAAAATCATTACTAATCAATTTTAGTTTAAAGCATAAATTTTATTGGCCGTGGTTACTCGAAAAGGTATGGAAGTGAAACTCATGGTGTTTTGAATCTGTAAGGAAATAAATATGGATATAATGCAAAGTCTATCTTTAACTTTTAATGAATGATATGCTAATAAGAACAATGCAGTCTTCAATTTCAACTCTGCAATTCAGAAGTAAAATGCAATCTTTCACTAAATGTGCTAAGCTAATGATAAATATTCCAAGAAGGAAATGCCAACCAATGCAAAATGCCTATTTATTTGTATTTTCAATATACTAAAAAGAAAATGCATGGACTGATGAGAAACCTAATATATAAATTCTACTGTGTATAAAAACAATAACTCGAGCATAATACCAAGCAGCTACACAAACAACCCAGAGAATGAGGAAAAATAAAAAATGGAAAACAAAGAGAAAGACTCCGCCCAAAAATTCATCTCCAAACAGGTTTCCTGTCATCCTAGATGATCTCAACAGACACTACAGAGACCTAAGAAGGCTCCAAATCCCACCCAACAGTCACTAAACCAAGCGAACAAGCAAGGGGAAGTGGTATACATGACTGTTCAGGAGAACAAAGCATATATACGCTTCTTGCAATGAGACAACAAGTATGTATACATGACTGTCAAGGTAAAAAGGGCATATATGCTTCAAAACAAATCCAGGCAAGGGAAAAAAAATGAAAACTCAGACCTAGATTGAATAGGACATGTCAAGCAATGATGAGACAAGAAACACAATGGAAAAAGAGAAATGTAAGAAGAAAAAGTACTTCAACCCTTAGAAGGAATATCTCTCCCTAGTGGAGTCGCCATTTTTGTTACAAGGGAAAAAATCTCTATGGCCAAGGGTAAACCACAACAGACAAGTATGATTGTAGAAATCAACTCGATTCCAACACATTCTATATAAACTAATGTGCAATATAAGAAAGAGTCCTACCTCGATCCAATGTTTGATGATGTTATACCATTGAGCACTTTGACCCAAAGCTTTATACCTACAAGAAGTTCTCAACAAACAAGCAGAGCAAGTACATAGTGATGATATAAAAGGGGTTAGCACATCAGATAACATAATCCATTAATAAGAACTACAAATACACCCATGGATAATAATCATATATTTGCAAGATACCAATAGGACAGGAAAAGAGTATTTCTATTAATAATTGATCAACAGAAGTGACAACATTACAGACTTCCGTGACAACACGATTCGAAACCAAGAAACCAAGTTCCTTCCAGCTGGGTCTCCACCACTTCAATCCTCCACCAAAGGAAAGCTCATAGGAAAGAGGCAATGAGGTCCTCTAAATAATAGTGGAAGAGATTGGGGGATGAACACTATTTTCAGACTTGAGGGACAAAGGGATGCAGACTCAATATGAATTAATTTCTCCAAAGGAACTTTGATCTCAAAGTTGAATGCTTTCTCCTCTTTTCCATAACTCAAAATTGTGCTCTTATAGCCTTTAGAATGCAACTACAGGGTTGAGTCAGAATATTTCCAGTATATGGAAGGCTAAAGATCATAGATCTTCTATCATGACATGGAAACCCGACCTCATTTTGTATTTTCTGGCACAAATCCCAATATACATGAGCTGTAGTGGATCAACAAGCATATACGCATCTTGTATAACTGATAGGGAGCGTATATGTGGAAAAATGTATATTTTTATCTCTGGATTCATAAAAAAGGGATGATAATTCTGCATAGGGAAATGGAAAAAGGCCCTCTATGCAAGATAGAAATGGTGAGGCAAATCTTGCTATAACACTTGGTTATGTGCAGACATTGGGCCAGTGTGCCCAACAGACTTCACAAGGACTAGGTGGTGTCCTCGACCAGAGGCAGGGCCAGTAGTGGCCGACGAACCAGCAGTAGTAGGGGGACCTCTACCTAGGGAGGCTGATAGATTTTTGAGATGGGTAGAGTGGAACCTCACCACGCTTACTCAGACAGTCCCCATGGTGGAGATCGAGGATCTCCCACCGTCTGTGCAGACTCGTGTTGTTGGGGTACCACGGACCTAGGTCCATCTTTTTTGGCGTCTGGCTAACATATTTGTTCACTATGGCAGGGCCCATTGGCCCCACCCTTATCTTAGACTAGACTTCTTATGCACTGAGGGCACCTTTTGTATATTTTTGAGGGAATAATCCCTGTGACTCTTTACTGGACACCTATTTTTTTAGGCACTTGCGCCCACTTATGTACTCTAGTGATTTGCGATATATATATGGATTTTTTTTTATCTTTTTGTGATTTATGGATTACACTTATCTACAAATGTATTTACATGTGCATGTATGTGTTTTTTCTTACATGTGTGCAAGATGCCAATCTAATATATGATTAGCTAGAGTATCTGTAACCTGATTCAAACTCTTAGGAACATGGATATACGTAATGTAATTGAAGCTTCGTTCTAAGAGACGTACCCTAAGGAACCGTCGGTGTAGAGTAGGTTCATGAATGCGATAGACTCCATTTATCTGAGACATAACCAACTAAGCATCTAAATAGGCCCAGAAGTGAGAGATACCCAGTGACAAAGTTTCATGAAGAAACTCAATAACTGCATTGTATTCTATGACATTGTTTGTGGTGTCACCTAAATAGATACTTCCCGAAGATAACAACGAGCCTTGAGGTGTGAAAATCACCCAAGTTGTGGAGGCAAGCCTCTAAGTGTGCCATATAGCGTCGTCCGTGAACCCAACAAACACCTCTCATTTACTTGACATCTGCCACAGTGAAAACAATAACATAAAAAATGACACGTCCATAAAACCAAAATAAATTAAAAAGTAATAGTTCAAATACTATACATATGTTACAAAAAGTCACTCGAGGTGACCTACCTATGAATAATACTTCTTGAGGTAGAGCCCATTTCTATGCTCTGCCAAAAAATTTCCCTCAAAGTTCACCAGATGATAAGCGCCCTTTCTTAGAACCTTTTTTACGATGAAAGGTCTGAACCACATAAGTTTGAATTTGCCTGCCCCCAGGGGGTCCTTATCTTGGTCATAGACCAGGACAAGGTCTCCTTCAGAGAAAATCCAAGGACGAATGAACCGATCATATTGAAACTTGAATTTTTGTTTATGAGCTTCGTTAGCTAAGGCCGCATCACGAAGCTACTCATTGAGTTTCTCGAGATATAATAAATGCTCTTCAAGCGGTGAAGTGTCTGGAAATAACTGTACTGCCAACTTTAAATATGGAATCTAGAATTCTATGGGAAAGACTGCTTCCAGCCCATAAATGAGTTGAAAAGGTGAGAAATCGGTTGCATTCTTAATGGATGTTCGGTAATCCCATAATGTTGAGTATAACATCAAATGCTAATTTGACTTGGCCGAATTGATCGTTCGCTATAGAATGGTCTTAAGAGATTTATTTATAGCTTCCACCTGACCATTCGCTTAGGGGTAGTAGAATGATGAATGTTCTTGCTGAAAAACAAGATTTGATGTTAACTCAGTCATCATTTTGTTCTGAAAGTGACTACCATGGTTAGTGACAATCTCTCTCGGGATGTCGAAACTTGCTATTATTTGGTTGAACAAAAAGAGAGTTGTTGTCTCCCCGTCATCTTTAAACATTGGCATAGCTTCGACCTACTTGTTGAAGTAGTCTACTGCTAAGATGATATAGCGATGGCCCCTTGCTGAAGGGGGGTTGCATGTAGTGTAATCAATCCCCCACTTTGTGAAGGGACCAACAGTAATAACAGGAAACATGGGAGCGAGGTGTGCCCTCATCTTTCTAGAGAAGATCTGACACGGTGGCACATATTTACCGATTCAACACAATCTTTGATTAATGTTGGCCATAAGTAACTGGATCGTAATTTTTTTTGGGTTGTTGCCAACCCAGACATATGACCGCTTCATACTCCAGTTTCACAATCATTAAGCACAATTTCTGCTTCTTCATGAGTGAGACAGTGACAAAGGATGCAGTCTACACCTCGACGATACAAAGTGTCCTTGAGTATGAGATAGTTCTTAGCCTGATGGCATATAAGACAATGCTCATCACGAGAATCAGAGGCAGGGAAGTTCAAATTCTAGAGATGGACAAGAACATCTCCATACCAGGTCGGAAGATGCAATCAAAAACATGTCTCCTTTGATAGGCAACTCGTCGGGAATAACATCACTTGATTTGATCAAAAGTTTCGATATGAGTTCTGCGAAGACCATCAACGTTTTGGATTTCACCGAAATGAACTCCAAGTTGAATTCCTGGAGGTTAAAAATCCTTATACTAATATTTCCACCGATGACGCATCATGTCAATACGTATTGAAATGGATTCACAACGACGATGACGGTGGTCTTGCGAAACAAGATGTAATGACGGAACCATTGGACAACATGGAATGTTGCTAACACAAGTTTTTCAATATGGGAATAATTGAGTTCCAGTCCAACCAGTCCTCGACTCAGGTAATAAATCACGTATTGTGAGAGAAAATCATCCTCCTGAACTAATACCATACCGATGGTTGACTCCGCAGGGGCCAAGCAAAATAAGAAATATTTATTATAATTGAGTGGCCGAAGCAGAGGGGTTGATATGAGGGCGTGCTTCAACGTTGCGAAAGAGTGTTGAGCGGATTCGTCCCAATGAAAAGGAATATCCTTCTTCAATAAATGCATAAAACCCTTTGTGATCTCGGCATAGTTTACGATGAAACGCCATAAAAAGTTCTCTTTTCCCTGCAAACTTTGAAGCTAAGGGATGGTGCATGGGGGAGGCAAATGAACTATTGCCTCAACCTTTAGAGGATCGACCATGATCCCTATGGTTGAAACTATGAAACCTAGCAGATGACTCGATGTGACACAAAAACTGCACTTGTTTGGATCCAAACAGATTCGGTAGTAACGACATCATTCAAGGATAAGTCAGAGGTGTGCCAGATGATCATCTCTCTTATGAGATCGTGACGCTAAATCATTAATATAAGCCTTTACTATGTTTTTGAGGTTGTGGAAAGCAAAAGACATGGCCCGTTGAAACGTAGCTCCAACAATTTTTAGACCAAAAGGCATCTTACTATAAGCCAATGTACCCCATGGAAAAATGAAAACGATTTTGTTTTGGTCTTCGGGTTCGATCTGTGTCTAATTGTATCCCAAAAAACCATCTAGGAACGAAAAATCCTCGCAACTTGTGCATTCATCGACTATTTGGTTAATAAATGGTGTGGGGAAATTATATTTTGGGCAGGCCTTGTTCAGATCATGGAAGTCAATACATACATGAATTGTACCCTGTTTCTTATTGACCAGCACGAGATTCAACACCCATTGAGTCAATTGGATGGGGTAGATGAAACCAGCTTTAAGTAGTTTCTCTACTTCAGCCTTAATAGCTACTACTTTTAGAGAATTGATCGGACAAAGCTTCTGCTGGACCAACTTGACATCAGGATAAGTCGTGATTTCATGCTCGACGATTCTTGGATCTATGCCTAGAATTTCCTTGTAAGACTCGAAAAATACATCGCGAAATTATTTAAATAAATATGTGTAGTTCTGAATGTCCTTGGGGGAGAAATCCGCTCCGACGAAGATATTCTCCATGACACCAGGGATTCTGGAGATGTCAATAGGTATCATTTCAACTATTTTTTCCATATTTTCTTCAGCATAAACAGCGTGTATTGCCAAAGGATTAATAAGGAAAGCTTTATCTCCAGTCATAGTCAAAGTGAATTCACCTTCTTCAATTCATCTTAACTCTGGGAGGAAGTAAGATCTATGATGAATATCATCCCAGGGTTTATCCGGACTAGTCATTGCCTCAATAATCACCTCTTCTGAGAGCAATACTAAGTCTAAAGAATCTGTATCAACAAGGGAACCTTGATCCAAAATAGGATCGAGAACCGGATCTAACTCTGGTGTGGGAGTCGGATCGAGGTTGACAGAAGCTCTTTGAATGATTGAGTATGCAACTTCTGTCATGGATAAAGGCATGTCCATGCCATGGTTCTATGTCCCTTCCATCATGGCTGATGGGGAAGGAAGAGTCCATGGATCGTTATAGTACGTCTTCTCAATATGGAGAGAAAGTGGTGGGTTTTTGGCTTCTTTACCCTTCTCAAAGGTGCTTGGATTTCTGTAATCATGTGCTCTAGTTGATATATAGGCATCGCCTTTCATCATATACACATTTGTTGATGAAGGATTACTTGAATATGGAGAGGTTCCTTGACTTCCCCCTTCCACGATCGAGGAGGCTTGAGTTAGATTTTTCCCCTGTGGAAACGGGTTCATTAACATGGCAGGATTTTGATGTGCTAATAACTTATGGGCCTTCACAATCCATGGGAACTGATTGGTCGGGTGGTCTTCCTTGAAAATATTACAAGGATACATAGACTTATTCTTTTCAGTGTCGCCCTCGCCAGCATTATCAGTTGGTTTCTTATCCCCCTTACCCTTTTTTCATTGTTTCTTCTTTCCGTCAAGCTACTGGGTGGCCTTTGGTTTTGTCTTTTGTAAACTATGTACATCTGACTTTTGGGTAGGGGGAACAAATGAACCGGTGGTCTGGCTAGTTGATGTCTGTTGTATCAACAATTGTTCCAATTGATTCGACAATGGATCAATGGGATTTGTTTCTGCTGAACCAATAATTCCATCAACATGTGGTCCAGACCTTTGTCTGGTTTTGTTAAGGATTGACCTCGGTGCATCTGGAAAAATCTCGTAGAGTAAACTAGACTGAGAGTAAATTAGCTCTAGTTGTTGAGCTCTCATTATCACGTCTTCCTCAAAAAACACTCTGGATGTTGCAACATATTTAGATAACTGTAGTACCAAAGACTTAAGGAACCACTCTAGTAGG
The DNA here is from genome assembly GCA_000966675.3 of Picea glauca. Lineage (NCBI taxonomy): Eukaryota > Viridiplantae > Streptophyta > Pinopsida > Pinales > Pinaceae > Picea > Picea glauca. The sequence goes on from JZKD02S1899494.1 coordinate 94,385, forward strand.
AATGATGGTGGGACTGGCACTTTTATTAAACTCTTCTGACGTCTCCATTCTCGGATATGATCTGAGATATAGTCTACTTTTGTCTGCTCGAAATTGGCTAGCAATTCAGTGTTGGCATCATATCTCACAGGTAATTGGAAATGGTTCAAGAAATCCATTGCCAATTCGCCGAAGGAAGTGATCATGAGTGATCGAGCTCGATGTACCATTTAGCAACACTCCCTATGAGAGTGTGTTGAAACAATTGAAACTGAACGGAGTCATATATTAATGATTTGGATGAGCACCATAAGTGGAAGGTAGTCACATGATCTTCAGGATCTTCGTTAGGCTTGGCCTCAAACTTTGGAATGTCCAAAGGCAACTTGGTTGGCATAGGAGGCCAACTTGAATCATGATAGATGGGGTCATTTAAAATCCTTGTCAAATATGGCAAGTACAGGGTTTCCAGAAATGATAGTTTGGGTTGTGGATTGTAGCCAGGGGAAAAGGAGCCTAGATTTTGGCTGGCACCTGGTTGCTAGGAAAAGTTAGGTTGTTGGCCAAGGCTCTATTAATAACCATGGATGTGACTAGAATATGGATTTTTCACTTGTTGAGACATCATCGACTGGTTCCTGTAATAGGACATAAAGGGCTGAGTTTGTGTCACATTCCAAGTATTTTGGGAGGGGTTGCCCCCTACTGATCTGACAGGCATAGGCGTTGGGCCTTTCCCAGTGTTCCACTAGGTATGGAAGGGGTTGCACCCAATCGACATCCCTGGAAAGAGCACTGGTCCCTGCCATAGATTCCAAGGTCCTTATGAGGAAGGAATTCCTAAGTGTGCCCCCTGTGCAGGAATAGTACCCTGTACAGGAAGTGGTTTTCCATAACCGGGGTTTCCCCTGGTCAAAACGATAGCTGACGAGAAAGTGTTGTTACCAAACACGTCGAAAAAAGAGAAATGTGTCGAACCAATAATAATGTTATAAGGAGGGAGTGCTTGACTACCTACTCGAAAAAAATTACGTTAGGCTCGACGAAGTGTTGAGGAACACCACTGAGTGAGGGGGATGAAGGGGGTATATGACCCTCGTTGTAAGGGAAAGAAATAAAGGGAGTTGAAGTGCTCCCCATAGATCCTTGCAGAGGAGTGTTGGAATTCCCTGCCCCCAGACCTAAAGTCGGCAGAGTGGAGGAGGAAAGTATAGTACTCGTACCGAAGCCAAGCATCCCGTATGAGAATGGAGGGCCTGTTGCATTTTAGGTAAATGGAGCAGTGATCAACGCCATAGACGAAATCAGACTACTACCTGAGGTAGAAGCAGTCGAGACCATAGTGGCCCGGAATGGTAACAGTTGGTTAGGAGGTGGAACACCCCCTGTAGTGACAGTCATGAAGGAAATATGATATTCCTTGAAGGAGTAGCAACATTTTCTTCCATTGTTTCTTGTGACGCTGCCTAACGCTCGTAAGGTAGAACCTGTATGACGATGGGTGCCTATATATTAGTAATGAGAGGGTTATACAGACTAATAGCTTCTGGTTCAAGGTCATAAATGATTGGTTCCTCCATAATAAAATCTTCTTCTCTCAAATATTGGTGGGGCATAGTTTCCTATAACCTGGTTGTCTCAAAAGACCCTTGCTAGTCTAGTTTTTGACTTAATGGTGGCAGTGGGGAGGTTCGAGGTCAACCGACAGTAGGCACAAAAGCCTTCATGACTGGTGGAACTCTTGATCCTCCACTATGTGAGAAGATAAAAGACACACTAGGGAAATCTATAATCGTTTGAAAACTAACACACACTAGAAAAAGCACCTATGAGATAAAACAAGCAGTCACTAGCTAGTTGGAAGAACAATTACAACAACCAACACTAGATAAACTTACCGATGCAAGTGAAAGTCGAATACGGAAGCACCCTCTAGGCATACTCTACAAATCATGGCCTGATGTTTGTGCTAGGTACCGCGGTATACCCTTGCAATCACCTGTGTAAGTCACTAGAAAGATAGGTAAATAGGTTGCCAGTGTGCAAACAGTCACCAGGCGGGTATAGTCGACAGTCAGGTGGAGAAAAATGAGTAGGGTATCAAGCTCAAAACCTATAAAGGGTATCGAAATCAAGTGTTCTGAAATATGATTGAGGACTTCGAACAAATTTGAGACCCATGAATCTCCGTGGAAATTGCGATCAACGAAATCCCAAGATAATCCCTCTATATGTGTTCCCCACTGCGCTTCATCTGAATTTGGAGGGGTTATCTCCACTACCTTTCCTTACGCGACCTCATTTTTATCCCCTATGTTAGAGGGAGGTCCAAGATAACTTTCATGATACTGGAATTTTGACACTCTCTAGCACAGACTCTTATGTTTTTTTTAGCAGCCTTGAAGAGTTTCCTCTCCAATCCTAAATCAAGGCTCTAGCCTAGACTAGTTGATGGACCCTACAAACATAAAGTCTAATTGATTTTAATTAATGAATACTTTTAGTGGATGTCTTAAGTCAAAGGGAACGAAAGTGAAACCAATGATGTTTTTCAGAGACGAAAGGGAAGAGCACATAATGAAAAATGGAAACAAAGTACTTCTTCACAAATTCAATTTTGCACATTCAAACTCTTTAACCAACTTTTCAACTCATTTTTTTTCTAAGATCTTTCGACAGAAAAATCAAAACAAGTTCTCACTCGACTATGAGCTACTTATTGTCCTAAGTCAATCATTCAAGAACTTACAAAAACAATCATTTTCCTGATGATTAATGCAAACAACCAACTACATAACCAAACCAAGAAATAAAAAATGTATATTTTTTTATGCTAAAAATGAAAGAAAGGAAAAATGATGACAAGTAAAGACCAAGAAAATAATTATGGCCTAAGTGCAGATCGCAAAGTGTTACTGAAAATAACACACAAGTTGATTGAAGCAGACTCTCACACTTGTCTAAGAACCCTATTACAGAAAAAACTGAGGAATTTTTTTTAATGAAAAATAAATCTACGATGTAATCAAACCTAAGCTATATAATGCTATGATAGAGACCTAGACTAGATCAAGAAAACCCCTGAGAGGTGTGACCCCTGACAGGGAAGAGGAAGATTACCTCTTCTAATTTTTTTTTTCTCAACATGTATGCTACTGACATTTAAACAACCAATGTATGTATGTGGTCTCTGTAAGGTCAGGGCGTGTATACACACATGCAGGCCTACTACAGGCCGCATGTACCTGTGAAAATCCTCAAAAAATTGAAATACAAGCAATCAAGCACTGGAAGGGAGTATTGGTATTGAGAACCAAAATCCCTTGAAGACCCAGAAACTTACTTTGACAGAAAAAGATGCAAGAAAAAAACTAATCTGAGGTTATACCTAGGCTATAGACTGTAACAATAGAGACCGGAACTAGATCTAGAAAACCCCTAAGAAGGATCACTTCTGACAGGGAATAGGGTGACTACCTCTCTTTAAAAAACAAATCTAGACTCAGACACGCTACTGATATTTTAGCAGCCAACGTATGTACGTGGGCTGTGTGAAGTCAGGGTGCATGAATACACGTGCAAGACTTATACAAGCTGTGTATGCCTTTATAGCTTCCCAAAACATAAAAAATATTCAAGCGAAGAAAGAAGGGACTGGTATGGAGGACAAAAATCCCTACTAGCTCATACTCTTGCAGAAACTCGGAAAAAAGGTAATAAAACCAATTTAAAAAACCCAAAAAGTATTCCCCAAAACCCTGGAGATTTCCCCAGTATGGTCACCAATTCTATTGTGGGTGGGAAATCCCCCTACGGGCTAGCATTAATTGTTCTCTAATGCATGTATATATGACCTAAATTCTCCTACTTCTTACCATCATCCCAATCATAAACCCCATTATTCATATGTAAATACAAGGTTAAAATGATCAAGTTACTATACCTTAGTTTCCATGTTTGATGTCGATCCTTTAACGTTCGGTTGCTCCTTGACTACAAATTCCTCCCAAAGATGACCTGCATTCACAAATATACAAACAAAGAACTCCAAACATGCATGTGATCTATGGACTAATGGGTTAGAGATTCTACCAAAATATACTCAATATTAAACATTAACAATCTCATATGACGGAATGGGAAAAGTACTTCTTTTTATTAATCTCACAAGAGAACCTTACAATAGTGACATCAACCACTACTCCTCGAATCTGGTCCTGGGATCCTCTTCAACTGTGCTCCAACTACTTTTGTATATGCTTCTCTTCACACACTAGTTGCAAAAGGTTGGGGCAAAGGGAATGGAAAATCAGGTAGAGTTTCTTTGCAATTATTTTCCTCCTCGGAAATGGGACCCCTACCCCTTATTTTATAGGTTAGAAAGCGATAGTTATTTGTTCAAGTGACCAGCTATGGGCGGTCAAATGGTTTAGGTAATTTACCCAAAATTGTGAGTTGTGTCTGCAAGTTTCCATTTTTTGTAGGTATATGCGGGTTGTAGTGGGTCAGCTAGAATATACATGTGTGCAGTAGTGGAGTAGGGAACATGTGCCTTCAAAAAGGGTTTTTTTAAGAAGAGTTGTTCAGTAGTGGCTTGGAAAAATATGTAAAATGAGATGGCTTGATGCCGAGTAAGATTATCTGGTGCAAATTAGGGTTATAACACTTGCGAGGGAAGCTCATAGAAGCCCGTCTTGTATAAATTCTTGTATTGTATGCTTGGTAGAAGATGCTAGAGTTTGAGGAAAAATATTTGTAAGCCATGATATGAGGAAAACATAGAGAGCCGAGACTCAGTTGTAGCTCAAAATCTGCTATTGTAATTTGACATTCCACCATTAATAGAAAATGATATTTCTTCATTTTTTACACTTTTGTTTAATGGATGCTATGTTATGAATGTCATTTACATTCTTATGAATTGTAGATGAATGTTAGATATCGTCTGCAGAGATATTGATACAGTTTTCTATCCATGAGTGTGCTGCGTTAAGTTTGGTTCTCTAGGCTAAGTGCAAGGAGTGCGGGATAGAGAAAGGAAACTTTGTAAGCCGATGCAAGAGGTGCGTGTTTGAACTTAGTGGAGTCAGAAGAGAAGCTGCCAGGAGGGCACACCAGATTAATTCACAGACTTAGGGAGAAATTTGAAGTGGGTTAAGTTCCTTGGAAAGACAGACTGTGTGGGGAGAAGCACAATTCAGAGTTACTAAAAATTCTAAAATACTCTACTAGGAGGGAATCGAGATAGCGTGAGCATTCATAGAAGCAACATGGTTGAAAGTGTTGGAGAAACCCATAATTGTTGAACATTATGGTGAAGGAAGGATTTTCAAGAAGTGCGCTGACAAAGGAAAGGAGATACCTTAAAGCTTTCCCTAAGGTTAAGGGAGAATCCATTGAAGAGATGAACCAAGTGAAAGGAGTGGACCTAAGGTGTTGTGAGTTCACCTTAAAAGCTAAGGAATCAGAGCAAGAACTACCAGGAGGGCACGAGAAACTCATAGAGGAACTTGGAACCTTGGAGGTTTTGAAGTCGAGTAAGGTCACATGAGAGTTGAAAATATTTCTGCAAGGAGTGCAGAAAGAGTTCAAGAACAATAAAAGTCTCTAAAGGATAATTTCGCTAAGTGTGCAAAAGATTCGAGGACTTTTTGAATTCCCAATGACAGTGAAATCATCCATCGTCATGGAGGAGACAGATGGTAGAAGATTGAGAGGTTCGGGAGAAAGAACTTCAGAAGGCTTGTTGAGAGAAAACAAGGATCTTCGCGAAGTCATGAAGAGAGATTTGAATCCAGACCGTTGGATCTGAAAGGGCACATGGCAGAGATCCGTGCATTTTAGAGGAGGATCCCTTTGGAGGAACGAGGAGGAGAATAATCGAAGAGCTAGGGAAGCTGAAGTAATCCTAGTTGTCCATCGAGAAAGGATGCGTGGTGAGAGTTCAAAACTTTGCTGATTCGAAATTAGGAAAAGTAGAGTCAAGAGAAGAGAATAATTGTGAGGTCTGAACTCGCGAATTCGATCACAGTCATTGATCGCAGGGAGAACGAGGACCACAGATCTAGTCCTGTAGAATTCACCGATTTGGGAAAGCAGGGAAGGAGAAGAAAGAAGTTCGTGAAAGTCCTGAAGCGCTGGGCCACGAAGGGAGTTGACCCACAGACATAACCTGTGGTCACATAATCGAGGAATTATATCATCGAGAGCTAGCAGAGTTGGTGTTAACAGTGAAAAATTGCAAAGGAGAGGGTCCATAGGTGTCCCATAGCGGGTGCTGAGGATGTAAAAAGGGCCTGTGTCAAGTTAAATCAGTTCCATCAGTAGCCCGACGAACTAGACAGTTCGATGACTTGAATGATCCTAGACTGGAAGATCAAGTCATCCCCTCATCGACAAGAGAATAAGGGGTGGTTGACATCAGAGTGGTATCAGATCTTGATTTGACCCATAGAAAAAAAGTGCAGGAGGAGACAAAGTATATAGTCAACATGGTATTAGAGGATAGGTTTTCGTCTATAGATTTTAGGTGAAGGAGAAGATGAATATGCTCTTAGTTGTAGAGTGAACAACATACTTGCCAATAGGTTAGGTGGAAGGTAAATATGGCCATCAAAGGTCATAATAAAATTCAAGGAGAAGTCTACCTGCAAAAGAGCAAGGTAGAGATGGACAAGGAACTTAGTGAAATCCAGACACATATGGAGAGGCCTGCATGCAATATTTAGCAATATTCAAAGGTGCATTGGAGGTATGAATGGCCTTTGAAGAGGACATCCAGATGTCCTATTCATAATTTGTTGGCTAGGAGGTAGAAATAGGTGTTAAAAAGGTGGCTAAGGCATGCTAAAAACCTTAGTCATAAGGGAAAGAGATCTGGTAAAAATCTCATAGATTGCTAGGTGGGAAATGAGAAGGGATCAATGGATATCATAAACTGCCAGGTGGGCAGAGGAGACATCCCACATTTCTAGGTGGAAAAGGATGAAGAGATGATCTCAACTGAGATTTTACGTTAGAGGATGTTGACAGGGGAAGTGGAGGTAGAAGGAAGACCTCACTCAGATGAAGATTCACACAGAGCTTCAAGTCATGTGAATGAATATGATGAGAAGCTGCAAACTTCTACCATCAAAGAGAAGGATCAGGGGAGAATTCTGATCAATGGAGGAGTCAAGATATTCCTACCAAGCAGTCGAGGAGAGGATAACATAGATGTTGAAGATGAAACAAGAAGACAAAAATATGAGACTGTCATGGGAGAGGAGGAACATATATTGATGTCTGTCCCAACAAAAGGAGAAGAGAATTCAACATAATCGCTTGACATTTTCATCCAGGAAGTTGAACAGGAGATGACTGCAACACTGGAGTCTGTAGTAGAAGAGGGAGCATATAGCATAGACTTTGTTGATCTGTGTGAGGAATTGGAAGCTCTTGAGAGGAGAGTGATAGTGCAAAGCATACACATCCAATAGGATAAGTTGGAAGTAGATAAAGGATTACACCATCATGAGGAGAAACTGGAGGAAGATGGAATGGGAACAACCAAAGGACTGGCAAGAGAGAATCTATCAGGAGAAGGGGCAGCTGAGAAATAGTTTAGTGATGAGGATCCTACAAGAGTGAATACTATATTAGAGTGGAAAGCTAAGTCCATGAGAGAACAAGATGTCTTGGGAAGTCAGTGTGATTTTCCCATCGATAAGGAGGGAGTGTAGCGAGCTAGTTTGCAACAAAAGAACCAACTGACAGAACACATGGACAAGGTGATCGAAGAGATAAGGAAGATGATGTTGGATTCAGTAGAGGAATTGGTCATCACGAGGAAGCTGGGCAACATAAAACCTGCATGAGCAATGGGGAAGATGTAGGAGCAAAAACAACGGAGCAAAGGAGCCAAGAGATAGCTCCAGGAGAAAGTTTGGGATCCAGGTGGATTTCAACCACATTGGAGAGCTCATGAGCATGAGCTCATGATTTTCGTAGTCATGGAGTATGATGCAGGAGCATCGATCCACCTCAGCACATGCCAACTAATTAACATGAGTGGTGCACATTCAAGGAAGGAGAGGCGTCGCTCTCTCATTTTTTCCTCGAGAATCCAAGATGTGATATAGGCATTAATTGAAGCCAATATGTAAGAGCCAAATTGTTCTTTCACACAAGATGGAGATCATTTTTCCATTTATAGGCTGACGACAGAAGGGATCTGCATCCAATTTGGAGCATATTTCCATCATTGTAATCTATCCATTAGATAGGTGTTTTGAATACTGATTTGACACCACTAGTTTAAGCTTGTGAGGGAAGCTCATAGAAGCCCCTCTTGTATAAATACTTCTATTGTATGCCTGGTAGAGGCTGTTGGAGTTTGAGGAAAAATATTTGTAAGGAAAGATATGAGGAAAACATAGAGAGTCGAGTCTCAGTTGTAGCTCAGACTCTGCTATTATAATTTGACATTCCACCATTAATAGAAAACAACATTTTTTCTTGTTTTACACTTCTATTTAATGGGTGCTATGTTATTAATTTCATTTACATGCTTATGAATTGTATATGAATGTTAGAGATCATCTGCAGGGATAGAGATACATTTTTCTATCCATGAGTGTGCTGAGTTAAGTCTGGTTCTCTAGGCTAAGCGAAAGGAGTGCGCGACAGAGAAAGGAAACTCTGTAATCTGATTCAAGGGGTGCATGTATGAACTTATTGGAGTCAGAAGAGAATCTTTCAGGAGGGCACACCAGATTAATTCATAGACTTAAGGAGAAATTTCAAGGCGATTAAGTTTCTTGGAAAGACAGACTATGTGGGGAGAAGCAGAGGTCAAAGTTATTGAACATTCTGAAATACTCTTCCAGGTGGGCATCGATATAGAGTGATCATGCACATAATAAATATGGTTGAAAGTGTTGGAGAACCCCAGAATTGTTGAACATTTTGGTGAAGGAAGGATTTGCAAGAAGTGTGTCGACAAAAGAAATGAGATGCCTGAAACCTTTCCCTAAGGTTAAGGGAGAAGCTGTCGAAGAGCTTAACCAAGAACAAGGAGTGTGCCTAAGGTGTTGTGATTTCACCTTACAAGCTTAGGAAGCAGAGCGAGAACTACCAGGAGGGAACGAGAAACTCACAGAGGAACTTGGAACCTTGGAGGTTTTCAAGTCGAGCAAGGTCACAGGAGAGTTGCATAGATTTCTCCAAGGAGTTCAGAAAGAGATTGAGAACAATCAAAGTCTCAAAAGGAGAATTGCACTAAGTGTGAAAAAGAGTTGAGGACTTTTCAAAGTCCCGAATATAGTGAAATCATTCATCGTCGTGGAGGAGATAGGTGGTATAAGATCGAGAGGTTCGGGAGAAAAAACTTTGGAATGTTTGCCAAGAGAAAACAAGGATCTTCACAAAGAGAGATTTGAATCCAGACTATTGGATCTGAAAGAGAACGTGGTAGAGATTCATTCATTTTGGAGGAATAACCCTTTGGAGGAATGAGGAGGATAATACTCGAAGAGATGGGGAGGCTGAAGTAATCCTAGTCGTTCATTAAGAAAGGATGTGTGGTGAGAGATCAACACTTCACTGTTTCTCAATCAGGAAAAGAAGAGTCGAGAGAAGAGAAGACTTGCGAGGTCCAAACTCACGAAGTTGATCACAACCATTAATCACGGGGAGAACGAGGACTGCAGATCTAGCCCCACAGAATTCATCGATTTGGGAAATCGAGGAAGGAGAAGAAAGTAGTTCATGAAAGTCTCGAAGCGCAAGGTCTCAAAGGGAGTTGACCCAGAGACATAACCCGTGGTCACATCAATGAGGAATTATAGCATCAAGAGCTATAAGAGTTTGCGTTAAGAGAAAAAAAGAATTGAGGAGAGGGTTCACAGGTGTCCCATAGTAGTTTCCAAGGAAGTAAAAAGAGCTTGTGTCAAGTTAAATCGATTCCATCAGGATCTCGACGAACTAGTCAGCTCGATGACTTAAATGATCCTAGACCAGGAGGTCGAGTCAGCCCCTGATCGACAAGAGAGCAGGGGGTGGTTGAAGTCACATGGCTGAGAAAATAATATAGGAGTGGGATACTAAAGCATAAAAAAGGAGGTAGAAGATTCTATAATATCCATTTAGGCCACAATTTCCATGGAAACTCCATAGTGAGTGACCCTTTATTTGTACTTGCATTTCATAACTGAGAAAAAAAGAGTAGAGTATGGGCCTCACCTTCTAGGTGGGTTTTCTCTAATATTTGATTTCCCAGGTCACATATTGTGTTCGTTTATGTGTATGGTGTGTTAATTTTATTATTTCTTTAATTCTGGTTTAAGTTGTTTCCATAATTTTAAACACTATGCTAGTAATATTAAATCTGAGATCTAAGGTAATAAAATGCACAAAAAAATATTTCACAATATTGTAAGATGTATTATGACTAAATATTCTAGTGGAACATCCATTTTAGTTTATAGATCACCCCCTGATAGAGAAGCATTGTCTACCCATAATTGTTAGATCAAGGACTACATTTACTACCTCATACTCAATAATGATAGTGAAAAGAATTTGATTCCACCTATGTGGTGTTATCATTCAATATCCATACCACTACCTATCCTCACATATAACATTTAAGGTGGGTCAACAATAGTGGCAATTATTCCCTATTTAATCATCATTGCTTGGTCACATTTGTTATGTCTTGTTTTCAAGATATGGTGGAATGTGATGCTACCCCATTGGATTGTACTACTCTTATATTGTTTTTTTCTTATCATCCAGATGAAAAATCCATGTATGATGCAAGTCTAAATCAATATAATTTGTTCTAGAGTGAAAAGGGATTCAAGTTTAAATATACTATTGACATAGTCCCATATCTCCTTATGTAATGGTCAAGTAGGTGCAACATAAGTAATGCCACGATTTATGTGTGGTGCATATAATCAAACCATATACTATAGTACACCATGTTTTCACATCCCTTTAGAGTCTATTAGATGATTATTATGATGCTTTTGACAATCCTCAAGGTTTTCCCTCACAACACAAGATTGAACATGCCATTAATTTGATTCATAAGGTGTTTCTACTGAATGCACCTAGTTATAGGTTATTCCATGTTGAAAGCGAAGAATTGGAGAAATAACTGAGGTAGCTTCTAGAGGCCAGGTGAATTTAATCAAGATCTTCCTTATGTGGTTCTCCTACCTCCATTTTATGTAAGAAGGAGAAACATGAATGGAACTCAATGATAGATTATGAGGCTTTCAATGGAATTATGGTTAAGAATATGTATTCTCTTCTAAGGATTAAGGATTATTGGATCATCTAGCAGGGGATCACTATTTTATTAAGTTGGTCCTCCAAGTAAGCTATCAATAGTTCCTTATGAAGATTAATGACACTTGGAAAACTACCTTTAAAACTACATTTGGATTTTTTGAATGGTTGTTTATGACATTTGATTGGACCAATTCTTTAACAATGTTTATGAGACTCATGAACTATATATGTAGGCCACATTTGTGGCATTCTGTTATCATCTACATTGATGACATATTAATCTTTAGAAATACTTGATATGAGAACCTCCATCATGTCCAAACCATTCTAGATTTGTTACATACTCACAAGATAAAGGTGAATAGGTAGAAATCCTCATTTGGACAAATCATTGTTTATTATTAGGGATTTTGTATATCACATGTTGTAAGAGATATAGACTATGAAGCACAAATGATAAACACACAAATTATAACACAATTAATTATTAAATACATAGAAATCACATGCAATTGCATTGATTTGTTTTATAGATATTGTAGGTTGTTGTAAGATCTAACTAATTCCTTTTAGAGGGGAAGAGGTTGAGAGATTATCTCAACCCTCATCCAATAACTTATACCGATAACCCATTACATAAATAATCATTATATTCTATCACCCCCTCTTAATGCTTGCACTATTAAACTCAAAAATCATTGAAAGAAAACACACATTAATTTAAAAAAACAACAACATAAATAACATTCTATATTCATGTGAAAGGTATAGTATCCTAGTTGTAATCCAAGTTCCATGTATCACTGGACACCATTTTCACATGAAGTGTCTTGTCATCATCGGTATGATGTTGAACTCAAAAATCCTAGGTCTCCCCTAACATTTTGGACATAAATTTACACATACATGTCTCATAACCCTAAGAGGTAGAGTTTCTTTGATCCACAAACATCTCAAACTATCGAATGAATATCTATTTTACACTACATCCCTCCCTATATTCAATGTGTGGGATTCTTAAAATATGGAAGTTTCATCTTATTCAATAATGTCATAATCATTGCTAATATTTGGTGGATCTTCAATAATGGCTACATATCCTTTGATAAAAAGCAACATTAAAGGTCGTGTGACCCATTTTCCTGCAACGTGTCATCATCATAGATCTCAAACTAAATACTAGGAAAAACTCTGCTTAATGCTAGGCTGATAGAAATACCTTTGTAAGGTTTTTTTTTTAGGTGTTGAAGAAGAGTAATAAGTTGGTTGTTGCTCTCTAACACGTAGATCCAAGATAAAAAAACATGCAACATGCATCATTACTTTAAAATCTTACATATCTTCCTAGTTTCCAACAATCAAATATGTCGATCACTTGCATGACATGTCTAATGATGCTTAACAAATATCAAATGCTGACTTATTTACATATTTTTTATGACTTGAGATCTGATAGATTTGCACCCAAATTTTCATGGATAGATCTTCACACATTGAATTATTGCAGATATATCTTCACAAACATGTATTCATGCATTGATATTCATGGAGCCTCAAGATCAAGGATTTTTAGTTAATATTCAAGTTAAATATACACATATGTTATCTATTTATGACATAATTTTTATGGTCACCTAAAGCTATATAGAAGGAACTATTATACAATATAAAAACACATGTGAATGAGTTGATTTAATAGAATTTCCTCTTTGAGAGTTTCTTGAGTGTAAACTGCCAATGTCCCTTGCTTGATATCTACACAATATATTTGTGTGCATTTGATACAAATTATCATTCCCAACGTTTGGTACCAAGTTTCAAAACCAAAATTGCATTGTACAAATACATTATTTCTTGTAATTCTTTGATTGTGTTGTACATCCACTACACTTCTGTAAGGTAATGGTTTGTCAAAGTCAAACTAGAATACAATTGGGTTGTGGAATCTAGTAGTATATGCATTGAAATAATATTTTTTTTAAATGAGAATATGGAAACGACATTTTTCCTTTAGTTATTGTCACATATTTTGTCGAAGTTAATTCTATGAATATGTATCAAAGCACTACGTTCATATACTGAGATCATTCGATATTTTTTGATACCAAATGTTTGTTAATTGAGATGGGTGTTGCTGAAATTTGAATCCATTATAATCCGAGCATCATTAGTTTTCTTGCATATACAAATTAACAACAACAAAAAAAATCATTTCCAATTTACATGTGGAATTCCAAGCACGTATCAAGTTGATATAGGAGAAAAGGCACAACAGATGAATGCTCCTCCACAAGATCTTTCCACCTACAACTAGAATCTAGGAGAGAAGACCAATACATATTTTTGTTCAAGAGGATGTGAATCCATGGGGAATTCACGTTGTTGACCAATATCTTATCACATCCATTAATAAAGGAAGGTTTTAAAATTGTCAAAATAGAATCAAAACATTGTAGTTTTTTGTTTGGTGGGGGGGAGAGAATGCAAGGTACAAGGGGGTTTATAGACATTGAGGGGTGTTTAGTAAAAATAGGAGATATCTATTAATTTTTTTTATTTTTTTGTTGTTGGAAAGATATATTGGGAGGGGGCTTCAACAAAAGGATTCTGGGAGGTATCTACCTATATCTAGTGAAATTAGAGGTATTATTTAATATCCTATGAACATACATGCTATGTCAGAGGTTAAATACGTGGAGATGCCGTGCATGAATCCCAAATCTATGCAAGAGACAAATCAAGTACAACTAGAGCCACTCAAATAAATGTAATTAAAGAGTTGTGGAACAATTGGAATAATGAAGTAGTGAAATGTTTCTAATGTCCAATGCATATAGATTAGGAACATGAAAATGGAAACTCATAAAGAGGGTGTTAGGAGGTTTCTTCCCCCATAAATTTAACTATGTGTAACTTATAGATAAATCCATGGTATTCCAAATAGATTGTGGGCATTTCACTGAACCAAAGAGATTCACAATGCATATCTTTCTGACCACCTGTGGGTTTCTCTTTATGCCTTATTTTAAGTATATGCACTAGGTTGCTGATATTTGTCCCGTGTCCTTTTCATTTATTAAAAGTATTATAAATCATACATAGATGTCCTACCTCTTGCTTATACATGCACAAATATATACTTTGATTTAAATAAATCCAGAGAACATTTCCCAACTGAATGTCAAATATACACAATTATGAAATGGAAAAATAAAGTTCAAGGGAGATCATTTCCAAAAAAAATGATATCAATCCAAGTTGAAGGTGTGAATCATATAGTGAGGAGTAATCAATGTCTATCTAGGTGAAGTTGTTGTGAGTTCAAGTCCATAGCCAGAGTGGAAGGCTGTAGTCCATGTTGTCATACCAACTCCCATGATAGCCTCTATAATCACAATTCCATCATTTTTCAATCACAACATGGCGAAAGAAGAGAATAAACTACATTACAGATTATGGAAGAGATGCAAATGATAGTCTTGAGCCCATATGTATGTAGATGACAAGATAGAACGAGGTGGATAGTGCATTGAATAAAGGTATACATTTTTTGCTTGATGGGGGATTTTTGTTTGATGATGGAATTTAATACCTTATCCCACATGCATGAGGAGGGGAATCCAAATGATAAATATATGGTCATTGAGGACAATGTGTGTAACATCCCCACTATAAAACCTATTTTAATTAATGCATAATGTAGATATGAATATGGTTATTGCAGACACATTCCTAGCAGAGACATTCCTATCTACTTGAGCTAGAGAGACCCTGATAAATGAATGGGATGCCTAATGGATTGAGAGAAATGAAGGGGTAAATTCCTTGGGTTGGATAGGTCAAGAGGAAGAGAGTTGGAGGTAAATTCAGGATATTTGTAGGAGAATATCAATGGGTTTTGAGGTATTTATCTGTGAGAGGAATGTGAGAGGGACCCTTCTCTTGTGGATTCCTAGCCCTAGCTCGAGTGTGAATTGTTGTTGATATTTAGAACACCAAGTCTATGGTTGGGTGGAACATCTTTTCCAAGAAGTTCGTTGCATAAACATTTTATAAAGATAAGTGTTTATTTTATTTATTTATTTATTGGTTGAGTTTAATTGTTGTTCTTAACTTTGTGTATGTAAATGGTTTATTGTTGTTATGAATGAGTTATTTTCTGCATTCCTGCTCATTTATAATGGTGTAGATGCATTTCATGATGGGTATCATAATCTGGTTAATAATGTGAATTAAATCGTAACTAGCAAGATACAGTAAATGAATCAACAAGAAGAATTTTGTTGTCATGTGTATTCCTCTTAGTAATGTTCCCTAGTTGAGCTAGGGGATGTTACATTATGGTATTACAGAAGAAGGTTGCAACACTAGACTACATGATCCTACTACATGATAGTTGAAGGCAATTGAATCAGATTTGTTTTGGGGTAAAAAATATTTTTTCAATGAAAAATGTTGGGGGGATGAATTTTGTGGTTTAACTCCATGGAAGCCATGTCCAAATTAATCCCCATGGCCCAGGATTTCCAATGAGCCATCAATTGATTAATCTATACATAAAAATTATAAGTTATGACTTCCAGAAAATCAATGCACAAGATTCGTCGATCTCATCCCATAAAGATTTATAGTCGTTGATCTGCGATGAGAATTATTTATCCCACATGCAAAGGAAAAGTATAGATGAAATGGTTTATAAGAAAAGGGCGACCATTTTTTATTTTTGTGTGAAGCACATAGAGACATGGAACCTTAATGATCCCACACACAATGTAACTTTTGGGTATTGGAACCCCCCACAAGAAAGCCTGTTCACTAGATCAAAGTTAAGTGGAAGTTATATAGTGTTCCAATGCCCCAATGGATCAGTATCAGTGGATGGATCTGGGTTATTGGATGGAGGTTGTGTATGGTGGATGATGCCCCGGTGCCTTGGTGGGTCGGTGGCGTAGTGGACTGATATCAAGATCATTTGATTGACGTTGCACATAGTGGGTCGAAGGTCTGGTAGGTTGGTGCCTTGATGACCTAGAAGACATAGTAGATCATATTGGATCAAAATCATTAGGAGAGATGGATCAAAGTGGAGTGCAGTATCCCAATGGCCCAGTAGGCTAGTGCCCTAGTGGTCTGGTATGCCCGATAGGTTGATGGAACAGATCAAGATTGAAGGTAAGGTAGACAAGGAGGATGGAAGGTGCTTTGCTAGAAGGTCAGTAGTATAGTATTCCAAGTAGGCCGGTGGACCATATCAAACTAGAGTTAGTTTCGTTGGAGGTGTGCGTGAGGTACCCCAGTGGCTCAGTTCCCAGTAGATCATACCAACGTTCAATTGAAGTTCAAAAAGGAGAAGGGAATTATTTTTACTTGGTGCTTGGTGGGTTAGTTCCCTAGTGGCCTAGTGTCCTGGTGACTGAGAACCAAAATCAGTACCACATTCAACAATAAACAATCAACATATCAAGAAATTTTGTTGTTTTTGAAGGTTACAAACTTGTAGGGCACTTTTGAGGGCCTACACAATGTTTTAGGAAATCAAATTTTCACAAAATTGTGTGTCATCCTAGGACCTTAGAGTTTCTTCTTATAAAATGATAGATTTCAGAGAGATATTTCCAACAATATAAATTGTTTTCTAAACAGAGCTTGTATGAAGAAGTTACAGTCAAAACAGTCACGGGAAAAAATTCAATAACAATTTTATTTTAGAGGGAATAACTCCTAACTCATGAGTTAGTTTGGGGCCCAAGATCCGTATTTGGAAAAATTATGGACTATAGAAGTCATCTATAGAGCTAAACTTGAGTTCTAGATAACTAAAAATGTGTTGGTAGAGGAGGAGCACACAGGTCACTTGCATGGTTAAAAAAGGAAAAACAATTAAAACTTCTAAAGACCATAACTTTCTTATCATAACTCAGAATTGGGAAAATGAATAGTCGATGGAAAGGTATCGAAGAGGAGAATCCATATATTAACTCAAAAAAATAATTTAAGTATCAAATTTCGCAGTCAACTCAAAATATGATGACCAATGGAATTAAAGGGCATACCATTTATGTTTTCTTTCCAAATTGTGTATGCATATATTTTTCTATAACAAAAATTTATTTGCATGCACATTTATTGAAAAATTTAGAGGTTCAGAAAGGTATTTTGGTTCCTATATGATACATATATCTATGGAATATTACCAAGGGTCCTACAATCATGAAGATGAATTCAAGGGTCTACATGTTAGCATGGGAAATGATGAGACTGTGTGTGATGAAATAAGAGATAGGAAGGATCCTATAACTATGTGGAGTTTGTAGAAATAATTGTAGAGTCATAGGGATTATAATGAAAATATTATGAAGGATAAAGAAGAGATAGTTGAGATCTTGAACATGCTATATAAGAAATCCAAGAAATACTATGGCACCAAGAAATAAACTAGTTCTATACAAGTGAAAATATCTAAATCCCATAGTAGGAGGGATGAGTATGGGAATGAAAGGAAATCAAGGAGTAGGAGTGGGCATCATCATTTCCCAGGGAAATCCACTAGGAGAGCTCATGCAAGTTCAGTTCCAGGGAGTATCCCAAGTGTGTCTCATGTCAGGAGACATGAGAGAAGGCCTAAGGGATAAATCTTGTAAGGTGAACTCCAGAAGATGAATCCACCAAATTTCAATGGTGAGAATAGGAAAGGAGAAGAGGCTGAGGCTTGACAAGTGGAAATGAAGAAATATTTCTAGCTGCATGATTACCTCTCAAGGGTAGATACATGAATTGGAACCTACCACTTGCAAGGCAAGGAATCTATGTGGTGGGTTCAACTTAAGAAATCCAAGCATCTTGATAAAAAGAGAGTCTCATGGAGGTAGTTTAAAGGATATTTCCAAGAGAAGTATTTTTTTGAGCATTTCTATGAGAGGAATATGAAATATTTATTTGAACTCAAGTTGGGAAGCATGCCAATGTATGAATATGAAAAGAGGTTCTTTGAATTTCTGAAGTATGCGGAGTTCATAAAATATGAGAAAGTCAAAATCCAAAGGTTTCTTAGTGTAAATGAAGAAATATTTCTAGCTGCATGATTACCCCTCAAGGGTAGAGACAATAATTGGAACGTACCACTTGCAATGAAAGGCATCCATGTGGTGGGATCAACTTAAACAAGCCAAGCATTTTTTATGAAAAGAGAGTCTCATGAAGGTACTTCAAAGGATATTTCCAAGAGAAGTATTTGTTTGAGCATTGCTATGAGAGGAATATGAAATATTTCTTTGAACTCAAGTTGAGAAGCATGACAATGGATGAATATGAGAAGAGGTTCTTTGAATTTTTGAAGTATATGGAGTTCATAAAATATGAGAAAGTCAAGATCCAAAGGTTTCTTAGTGGGTTACCCTACTTATACAGTGACAACATACAATATGATAACCCCAATAATTTGGAGGAGACCATAAGGAGCGCCAAGCATCTTTATGAGCAGAGCAGAGGGAGGTTGATGTTACAAAATAATTTGAACGACAAGATAAAGGGTAAGAAGGAGAAAAGGAAAAAATGATTTTAGCCACCCTTTTTCAATAACAACTCCCAAGAAAATCAACAAGGATAGTCAGCCCATAATGAGCAAAAGACAACATATTATTTTGGGAAAAGGCCAAGGCAATAGCCCATACAATGTTGGGTGTGTGATGGAAATCACTTGTATAGGGACTTCCCTCACAAAGGAGAAAGAATGAGGATTTTCCATAAGATTCGAGAGGATGAAACAATGGAATATATGGGAGGAAGCATGCTAAGGATTTATGCAGCATTGGAAAAAAAACAAGAAAAATATCAGTCCCCCATGGTTTAAGTGGAAGGTAAGATCAATAATCAACCTATAGAAATTTTAATTGATTCTAGAGCTAGCCATAGTTACATAAACTCTAATATTATTGAAATATTTCACTTGCAAAGGAGTAAGCATAAAAAATCTTGGTTAGTTTAGTTAGCCACAGGGGATAAGAGAAAGATCAATGATTTGGTTAAAGATTTCCCAATAGACATGAATGGACTCAACACAAAGGTAGATATGAACATTATATATTTGGGCTCATATGAATATTGTTGGGTAGGTGTTATATTCTTTGCATGTGTGTGGGGGTGTGTGTCATATTTGAAGACCACTTCTGATGATCCCATATTCTTTAGTGTTTTTCGTTATTTTTAGCAGTTTTATAAATTAATCCTGGATTAAGGGATTAGGGTTTTGGAAGATGTGGAGTACCTAAAATATTGTGTATATATTGTATTACAAATGGTGAAATTAATTCAATGAAGAGTTGAGAGGTGTGGCACCAAGGAAGGCTATTTTTCTCCCAGTTAAGGATTTCCAACGTAAATCTCTTTGTACCATGTGTATGAGCCATTGATTATTTTTTTTTTCTTAAGAATATGTATGCATTGGTTTACTTCATAGGTTTAAAATTTACATGTGGTATCAGAGAAAATATTTTTCTTCGGGAGGGTGCATTTATTGTTGAGGGTTTGGCTCGGTCTTTATAGATAATTTTATTTTGGGTCTATGATAAACCTGGGTTTAGAGGGAGCTTTGCAGTGTTGATTCATGTGTTGAAAGATAATGGAAAGTAGTTCTAGAGTTGATATTGATAAGTTCAATGGTAAAACATTTGAGCTATGGAAGCTCAAGATGGAGGAAATCCTTGTAGATAAAGAACAATGGATCACTGTGGATCCTTGTACACAAACTACTAGTACTCAATCTACTAGTATGTTGAAATAAGATTGGGAGAAGTTGGATAGAAGAGAAAGGTGTACAATTCATCTCTGCCTGGTAGATTCAGTGTTATTGAACGTGTTGGGAGAATATACATCCAATGAACTATGGGAAAAGTTGGGGAATTTGTATTAGTCAAAGTTCCTGGTAAAGAGGTTATTTGTTCAAAAGAAGTTGTATCATATTAGGATGGAAGATGGAGATTTTGTGACTACACATATAAATTCCTTCAATTCTTTGGTAAGTCAACTTGAATTTATTAATATTACGCTTGCAGAAGAAGATACGCATATTACTTTGTTATTTTATTTTCCAAACTCTTCTGATAATATGGTTGGAGGAATTGGTAGTACCACACAATCTGCATTGAAGAATGCTGATGTAGTTTCATCCTTGTTATCAAAAGATATGAGGTGGAAAAACATGGATAGTCATAACAATTTTTTTTTATTTGTAAGAGGTCATCCCCAAGATACGAATGCAAATAAGTCATCGGGTGGGGGGGGGAATCTAAATCTAAAGGTAGATCTAAATCCCCAGGTGTTAGCACAAGAATTTGCAGCTAGAAGACGCCTTCATCTCCATAAGAAAATAAATAACATATACATGCTATACATACTTCTAGTACTTACTGTTCAGAGGTTTGGGTTTTCAAAAAGAATTAATCCCTTCAACAATAGTAGCACAAACATTCTGTAGCGCTATCGCGCTACAAAATAGTCTATTTTTTATATTCCACCAGTTATCTACCCCCAATGTTGTTGAATTTCCTAAGACTGATGATGCTACTACTACCTGAGGTTGCTACTCATTCTACACATGTTCAAGTGAAGGTGTTGCGTATTATGATGGAACTACCTAAAGTTTGACAGAACACACAAGCGAGCGCTACCGAATTTCTTGCAGAGACAAAGTTTTCACAGAGAGTGGCGCTACCTAAATTCACTATATAAATTCTGGTAGAAACAAATTTGCACAGAGAGTGGCACTACCTAAATTATCTACCTAAATTCAGGTAGAAACCAAATTGTGCAAAGTAATTGTGCAAATACGTTTTTGCCAGTTTTGAGTGACAAACTTAAGACCTGTACTATGAACAAATGAGAAGGAATTTTTGAAACCTGGAGGATTTGTTTTTTCATCACATACCAAATAACAAAAACTCTCTTATTTTTTCAAAATGTATTATGGTTAGAGATATATTTGACATAGAAGTGGTGCTACATAATGTGTTGTTGAAACTTTGTTTTAAGATTGTTGGACTGACATTTTTGACCAGTTGACTTACAGAAGGATTTTTGGGTGCACTAAGATGAATTTTTAAACCATGAAGGAGGTTATTGTCAATAAAGGGCCCATGAACATTAACCTCTTTCATTTTTCACACAGGTGTCACGGATTGGGAGATTCGAAATAATCTTTGAGCCCTATGTTTTCAGTTTTTTTGATTTCCTGTTTGAGATATGTTTTTGTGACACCTATTGCGGCCATCTGGAGATGGATTTAACGAAAATGAGAGAAATTTTTGTTCATAATGAGTTTATATACAAAAAATCATTCTCATATTGTATACATATGTTATGGTTTGAGAATTACAAGTGGCATTTGGAAGCCTATTTTTCAGAATTTCACCTCCTGAAAAGAAAGAAATTAGTTAAAATGTGTCATTCTTTGTTTGTAATTGTTTCTATTTTGGGAAAGGGGGTGGAGTTCGAATTGGTGAGATGGAAAGAACCTATGGTGATATATATTGCATGGTAAAACAGTAGAAGAGGATTATAATGAGCTAGGGGAAGGGGGCTTTGGACCCAGAGGAATTCACAGTGGTTATCACTGTGTTCTTTTCTTCTCTTTGTATTTGTTCAGACTTGTGATTCCTTATCAATGAAGATCAATTTTACTTTTTCCATTTCTATCTTTCTCTGTGTACTAATATTAAACAGTGACTGATTTACTCTTATTCTTATTCATACAATGTTTGAGTGATGTTCTTCGTTCTTTGCATTGGTGATATAGAATTTGTTAATACAAAGAGTTTTTACTGTGAGATGATTGTTTTAAAGTGATGGAAGTATCTCTGACATGTTCAAATCATAGTTTTTATTTACTCATCCATTTGTCAAGTCTATTGTCTAATCTGAAGTTGCTAAGGCCACTTTTGTTGAAGGATATAGTTGGGAATGTGTACAGTAGATGAATTTGATTGTCCTTATGGTCAAATCCCTGTGACTTTAAAGACTATCTTTCAAGATTAAATTTGAATTATTTGCATGTTACCAAGCTCACCTGATTACAGTCTAGGGTGACTCTTGGAGTGATAACATAAATGGTGTAATTGCTGAGGAAATAAGTGTGAAGCTAGCTACCCTGGGGGAACAACAAATATCCAACTCTTGATGGTAGACAAGAGAGGGACACAGAAATTGACTGTAATTATCTACCTGTTGACTCCACAATCAAAGACTCCACTGGGGAGGATCCCGTTGACAAAAATATGACCATACAAAAGGGGATGACCAAGTATCAACTTATGATCTTTCTCCATGAACTCGTGTTTTTCTTTATCAGCTCATTTCTCTCTTTCCCTTTAAGTATAAAGAGGATTATCCTCTGCTTTTTCTATTCGAATGATCATAAACCTTCCTTTATATATCCATCCTTGGAAGAAGAAGAACTACTTTCTGCCTGTGTTGTAGATGTTGATCTTGTATCTTCACCTCAGCCTATTCATAAGGATATGCTTTGAATTGAAATCCCTCTTGGATTTGATCACCCTTGTAACCTTGAAGAGGTTTAGATCTCATCACCTTCTGCTCTTATTGTTGAACCTTGCCATCAACTTGTTAAAAATCATATTCATCCCACTAGTTTTCAAACTAGAATTAGAGACAAGATGTTTAAGCCTTTAAGGCTTCCATATCACCTTCATCCTTATCCTCTTGATTTCTTTGAGTATATTCCCTGGTTTTCTGGAGAGGATCATGTTATAGCTGAGAGACACTAGGGGGCCTTCGAGAACATTGTTGAACAGTTTGAGATAGTACATGATGGTGTTACCATGAGATTGTTCTCCAAATCTTTGTTTGGAGATGTTGCTATGTGGTTTAAAGGTTTGTGAGTCAATTCCATTGGTTCTTGGATCGAGCTATGCAATGTATTTTTGAAGTGTTGGGGTGAGAACAAGTCCCTTGATCAATACTTGTATGATTTTAATGAATTGTGGAGAGGGGAAGAGGAATCCTTGGCTATCATCAACATGAGGTTTTATAGTGTTTATCATAGCATGCTAGTGGAAATCCGATATTCAAAGACTATTTCCATGGTATACTACATTATGGCTTAGCATTCAGAGCTTGTCCTTCTCCTGTTAGAAAGTAAGTCTTCATCCTTAACATGATTATTTGAAAATTCCCAAGAAGTTGAGGAGAACATTCGTGCTTCTAGGAGGATCCAAGAGCATGTTTGTTTTGAAAATCTACATGCATATGTGCAAGAGGACTGTCAATATATTTTAGATTTGCAGCAAGAAGATAGTGAGTATGAATAAGATCTGGAACAACAAAAACAATGTAAGTATGATTCACATTTGGAATCGAATTCTTCAACATTTGCAGATTTTTCTATGGACAAGGATGCATGTCTAGTTTATGATCAATTTTCAAAGCATGTTGAACATATTATAACTGATAATTGCATAGATAGCTATATGTTCTTGGTTGATCATAATTATCAGTATGATTTAAACCTGGTTGTACCACTATCTTGTGATCATAATACTGAAAACAAAGAGACTGCAATTGTTGATGATAAAAATCAGATCTCAAGGGAACCAGAGGGTTGTTTGTTTTCAAGGAAAGAGGAATGTATGTATGAGCAGTTGTCTTTTCTTAATCAACAAGTTTCCAACCATGGTCTCGAGGATCCAATTGCAGCTTACATGGAATCATATGTTTCATATTGTCTGAAAATTCCAGTTTTCATTACTTCACAGGTATTCATGGGTAAACATGTTTCTCTGAAATAATTTTTATCTTTGTTTTCAGACCTCTGTTATTCTCTATTGATCAGTGGTATGGATGGGATTCCTTCAGTCATGAAGTTGCTTCAGTGGTTACTGTGGAAATTTTCCTTTACCTAACCAATTACAGATCTACTTAGAGTAGAGTAGTATAGGAAATAATCTCATTTCCCGAGCATTTCTTTTTCCTTCAGTTTGTAGAAATAATAGTCAGTTTGTGTGAATAAAGGAAAGGCTTGAGAATTTTTTAGAGAATGGTTGAATGTTGACTCCATATCCCAATGGACTAGACACAATACAAAATTGTGGATGTTTGCAGACTAAGTTGCAGAGGTTAAAGGTTGGGAGCAACCCTAGGATAAGGCACTGAAACTACAAGAGTTCTTAGAGCCTCATAGGGAGGAATCAATCCCCAATGGAGCCTATGTTAGCAAAAGAATTTGCAGCTAGAAGAGGCCTGCCTCTCCATAAGAAGCTGAATAAGATATATAGGATATACAGACTTCTAGTACTTATTATTCATAGTTTTGGGTTTTCACAAAGAATTAATCCCTTCAAAAATAGTAGCACATACATTCTATAGCACCATGGCCCTACATAATAGTCTATTTTTGATATTCCACCAGTTTTCTACCCACAATGTTGTCGAATCTCCTAATACTGATAATGCTGCTACTACCCGAGGTTTCTACCCATTCTACACATGTTCAACTGAAGGTGCTGCATATTGTGATGGTGCTACCTAAAGTTTGACAGAACACATAGGCAGGCGCTACCGAATTTCTTGTAGAGATAAAGTTTGCATAGAGAGTGGCACTACCTAAATTATGGTAGAAACAAAGTTGCACAGAGAGAGACACTACCTAAATTTTGGCAGAAACTAAATTGTGCAGAGTAATTGTGCAAAGACGTTTTTGCCATTTTTAAGTGACAAACTTAAGATTTGTACTATGAACAATTGAGAAGGAATTTTTGAAAACTAGAGGAGGTTTTTGTTGATCACATACCAAATAACAAAAAAATCTCTCATTGTTTCAAAATTTACTATGTTTAGAGATATATTTGACATAGAAGTGGTGTTACAGAATGTGCTACTGAAACTCTATTTTAAGACTATTGAACTGGCATTTTTGACCAGTTTACTTACAGAAGTATTTCCAGGTGCACTAAGATGAATTTTTAAACTATGAAGGAGTTTATTGTCAATAACAGGCCCATGAACATTAAACTCTTTCATTTTTCACACATGTGTCACAGATTGGGATATTCAAAAGAATCTTTGAGCCGTATGCTTTCAGTTTTTGTGATTTCATGTTTGAGACATGTTTTTGTGACACCTGTTGTGGCCAGCTAGAGATGAATTTAATGTAACTGAGAGAATTTTTTGTTCATAATGAGTTTATATACAAAAAAAATTCTCATATTTTATACATCTATTATGGTTTGAGAATTACAAGTGGCGTTTGGAAGCCTATTTTTCAGAATTTCGCCTCCTGAAAAGCAGGAAATTAGTTAAAACATGTCATTCTCTGTTTGTAACTGTTTCTATTTTTGGAAAGGGGTTGGAGTTTGAATTGGTGAGCTAGAAATAATCTATGGTGCTATATATTTCATGGTACAAGACTAGAAGAGGGTTAGAATGATCTAGGGGAAGGGGGCATTGGACCCAGAGGAATTCAAAGTGGTTATCACTGTGTTTTTTTCTTCTCTCTGTATTTGTTCAGACTTGTGATTCCTTATCAATGGAGATCAGTTTTTATTTTTCCATTTATATATTTATATGTGTACTAATATTAAAGAGTGACTAATTTCCTCTTATTCTTATTCATACAATGATTGAGTGATGTTCTTTGTTCTTTGCATTGGTGATATAGAGTTTGTTAATACACAAATGTTTTACTGTGAGATGATAGTTTTAAAGTGCTAGAAGTATCCCTGCCATGTTCAGATCATAGTTTTCTTTTACTCATCGATTTATCAAGTCTATTGTTTGATATAAAGTTGCTAAGACCACTTTTGTTGAAGGATACAATTGGGAATGTGTACAGTATATGAATTTGTTTGTCCTTATGGTCAAATCCCTGTGACTTTAAAGCTTATCTTTCAAGATTAAATTTGAATTCTTTGCATGTTACCAAGCTCACCTGATTACAGTCTAGGATGACTCTTGGAGTGATAACATAAATGGAACCATTGTCGGGGAACGAAGTGTGAAGCTATCTTCCATGGGGGAATGACATAGATCCAACTCTTGATGGTAGACAAGAGAGGGACATAGAAATTGACTGTAATTATCTACCTGATGACTCCACAATAAAAGACTCCACTGGGGAGGATCATGTTGGCAGAAAGATGACCATACAAAAGGGGATAACCAGGTATCAACTTATGATCTTTCTCCATGAACTCTTGTTTTTCTTTATCAGCTCATTTCTCTCTTTCCCTTTACATATAAAGAGGATTATCCTCTTCTTTGTCTATTTGAATGATCATAAGCCTTCCTTTATATGTCCATCCTTGGAAGAAGAAGACCTGCCTTCTTCCTTTGTTGTATATTTTGATCTTGTATCTTCACCTCAGCCTATTCATAAGGATGAGATTTGTATTGAAATCCCTCCTGGATTTGATCACCCTTGTAACCTTGAGGAGGTTGAAATTGATTCAAATCCTTCTCAGATCTCATCACCTTCTTCTCTTACTGTTGAACCTTGCCATCAGATTTTTAAAAATCATATTCAGCCCACTATTTTTCAAACTAGAATTAGAAACAAGATGTTTAAACCTTTAAGGATTCCATATCACCTTCATCCTTATCCTCTTGATTTCTTTGAGTATATTCCCTAGTTTTCTGGAGAGGATCATGTTATAGATGAGAGAAACTTGGGGGCCTTCGAGAACTTTTTTGATCAGTTTGAGATAGTACATGATGATGTTACCATGAGGTTGTTCTCCAAATCCTTGTTTGGAGATGATGTTGTGTGGTTTGAAGGTTTGGGAGCCGATTCCATTGGTTCTTGGATCAAGCTATGCAATGTATTTTTGAAGTGTTGGGGTGAGAACAAGTCCCTTGATCAATACTTGTATGATTTTAATGCTTTGAGGAGAGGGGAAGAGGAAGCCTTGGATATCTTTGACATGAATTTTTACAGTGTTTATCATAGCATGCTAGTGGAAATCTGACCTTCAGAGACTATTTCCATGGTATACTACGTTATGGCTCAGCATTCAGAGCTTGTCCTTCTCCTATTAGAAAGGAAGTCTTCATATTGAACATGCTTATTTGAAAATGCCCAAGAAGTTGAGGAGAACATTCGTGCTTCTAGAAGGATCCAAGAGCAGGTTTGTTTTGAAAATATGCATGCATATGGGCAGAGGACTGTCAGTATATTTTAGATTTGCAGCAAGAAGACCATGAGTATGAATCAAATCTATAATAATAGAAATGATGTAAGTATGATTCACATTTGGAATCGAATTTTTCAACATTTGCAAATTTTTCTATGGACAAGGATGCATGTGTAGTTTATGATCAGTTTTCAAAGCATGTTGAACATATTATAACTGATAATTTCATAGATAGCTATACTTTCTTGAATGATCATAATTATCATCATAATTTAAACCTAGTTGTACCACTATCTTATGATCATCATGTGAAAACAAAGAGACTGCAATTGTTGATGATCAAAAGAACATCTGAAGGGAAACAGAGGGTTGTTTGTTTTCAAGAAAAGAGGAATGTATGTATGAGTAGTTGTCTTTTCTTAATCAACAAGTTTCCAACCATGGTCTCGAGGATCCAATTTCAACTTATATGGAATCATATGTTTCATATTTTCTGAAAATTCCAGTTTTCATTACTTCACAGGTATTCATGGGTAAAAATGTTTCTCTGAAAGAATTTTTATCTTTGTTTTCAGACCTCTATTATTCTCTATTGATTAGTGGTATGGATGGGATTCCTTCAGTCATGAAGTTTCTTGAATGGTTACTATGGAAATTTTCCTTTAGCTAACCAACTGCAGATCTGTTTAGAGTAGAGTAGTGTAGGAAATAAGCTCGTTGCTCGAGAATTTTCTTTTCCTTCAGTTTGCAGAAATAATTGTTAGTTTGTGTGAATAAAGGAAGGCCTTGAGAATTTTTTAGAGAATGGTTGAATGTTGACTCCATATCCCAATGGACTAGACACAATACAAAATTGTGGATGTTTGTAGACTAAGTTGCAGAGGTTTAAGTTTGGGAGAAACCCTAGGATAAGGCACTGGAACTACAAGAGTTCTTAGAGCCTCAGAGAGAGGACTCTATCCCCCATGGAGCCTATTTTAACACAAGAATTTTCATCTAGAAGAGTTCTGCCTCTCCATAAGCAAATAAATAACCTATATAGGCTATACAGACTTCTAGTACTTATTGTTCATAGTTTTGGGTTTTCACAAAGAATTAATCCCTTCAACAGTAGTAGCATAGACATTCCATAGCACTATGGCGCTAAAAAATAGTCTATTTTTGATATTCCACCAGTTTTCTACCCAAAATTTCGTCGATTCACCTAAGACTGATGACATTGCTACTAACCGAGGTTGCTACCCATTCTTCACATGTTCAAGTGAAGGTGTTGCATATTATGATGGCACTACCTAAAGTTTGATAGAACACACAGGCGAGTGCTACCGAATTTCTTGCAAAGACAAATTTTTCATAGAGAGTGGCGCTACCTGAATTCTGGCAGAAACAATTTTTCATAGAGTGGCGTTACCTAAATTCAGGCAAAAAACGAATTGTGCAGAGTAATTGTGCAATGAAGGTTTTTCTAGTTTTGAGTGACAAACTTAAGACCTGTACTATGAACAAATGAGAAGGATTTTTTGAAACCTAGAGGAGGTTTTTTTTCATCACATACTAAATAACAAAAACCTCTCTTAGGTTTTCAAAATGTATTGTGGTTAGAGATATATTTTACATAGAGGTGGTGCTACGGAATGTGCTGCAGAAACTCTGTTTTAAGACTATTGAACTGACATGTTTGACTAGTTGACTTCCAGAAGGATTTCCTTGTGCACTAAGATGAATTTTCAAAATATGGAGGTTATTGTCAAGACCAGGCCAATGAAAATTAACCTCTTTCATTTTTCACACAGGTGTCACGGATTATGAGATTCGAAGGAATCTTTGAGCCCTTTGTTTTCAATTTTTGTGATTTCCTGTTTGAGACATGTTTTTGTGACACATGTTGTGGCCAGCTAGAGATGAATTTAATGAAACTGAGAGAGGTTTTTGTTCATAATGAGTTTATATACAAACAAAGTTCTCAAATTTTACACATATGTTATTTTTTGA
Source organism: Picea glauca (assembly GCA_000966675.3). Classification (NCBI taxonomy): domain Eukaryota; kingdom Viridiplantae; phylum Streptophyta; class Pinopsida; order Pinales; family Pinaceae; genus Picea; species Picea glauca. The sequence goes on from JZKD02S1899494.1 coordinate 123,772, forward strand.
GAATTACAAGTGGCATTTGGAATCCTATTTTTCAAAATTTTGCCTCCTGAAAAACAAGAAATTAGTTAAAATGTGTCATTCTCTGTTTGTAACTGTTTCTATTTTGGGAAAGGGGTTGGAGTTTGAATTGGTGATAAGGAAAGAACCTATGGTGCTATATATTTCATTGTACAAGAGTATAAGAGGGTTAGAATGAGCTAGGGGAAGGGGGGTTTGGACCCAAAGGAATTCTTAGTGGTTATCATTGTGTTCTTTTCTTCTCTCTGTATTTGTTCAGACTTGTGATTCCTTGTCAATGGAGATCAATTTTTCTTTTTCCATTTCTATCTTTCTCTATGTACTAATATTAAAGAGTGACTGATTTACTCTTCTTCTTATTCATACAATGATTGAGTGATGTTCTTCGTTCTTTGCATTGGTGATATAGAATTTGTTAATACACAAATTGTTTACTGTGAGATGACTATTTTAAAGTGCTGGAAGTATATCTGACATGTTCAGATCATAGTTTTCTTTTCCACATCCATTTATCAAGTCTATTGTCTAGTTTGAAGTTGTTAAGGCCACTTTTGTTGAAGGATATAGTTGGGAATGTGTATAGTAGATGAATTTGATTGTCCTTATGGTCAAATCCTTGTGACATTAAAGCTTATATTTCAAGATTAAATTTGAATTCTTTGCATGTTACCAAGCTCACCTGATTACAATCTAGGGTGACTCTTGGAGTGATAACACTAGTAAAATATTCGAGGAAATTCTATAAATGTGGTAAAGATATGCATTATAAGAAAGAATACAAGTCTAATGAAGTTTACAAAGAAAAGGGATATGATGATGCCTCTTCCATAGAGGAAAAAAATTCCACAAAAGGAGGTGATGTTTACGTAGCATATATAGGTACACATACAGATTATGATGTATGTTTGATCGACTCAGTTGCATCATTTCATATGACTCCTCACATGGAGTGGTTCAGTGAATATGAAAAGTATGATGGTGGTGATGTCTTCCTAGGATATGAATCGACATCCAAAATCATGGTACATGGAAGGGTTATGTTGTTGCTGAAATATGGAAGTATCATAAATCTCCCTGAAGTTATAAACATTCTAGATCTATCCAGGAGCCTAATATCTGTAAGTATGTTGGATGATGCAGGTGTGGATACTTTATTGGGAAAGGGAACTTGCAATATGGCCAGAGGAGAAATGTTGTTGATGAGGGGAGTTCAATGTAGAGCTATTTACAAGTTGTTGGGAAGAATTTATACTGGTGGGTGTAACATTTTTGTTGTCCATGAGAAGAAAAATAAAGAATACAAGATCCATACTGTCACTCGAAACAATACCATGCTATGGCATCAAAGACTGGGACATATTGGATAAAAGGGCCTTAAAACACTACACGGTAAATGTATGGTTGAAGGTATGTATAATTTCACCTTGGATTTCGATTTTTGTGAACATTACATATATGGTAAGAGGAATCGAGTAAGATTCCCATATGGTGCTACAAGAGAAAAGGGGATCTTAAAGTTGATACACAATGATGTGTTTGGACATGTTCTTGTTCCATGACTAGGTTAATCTGTGTATTATTTTTCATTCATAGATGATTTCTCAATTAACACATGGATTTATTTTCTTGGGAAGAAATCTAAGGAATTTGATAAATTTAAAGAGTTTAAGGCTCTAGTAGAAAATCAGATAGAGAAGAAAATAAAGGTGTTGATGATAGATAATGGTGGAGAATTCTATGGAAATGAATACAAAGAGTTCTGTAAGAAGTGTAGTATAGAAAGGAAGAAGAATTATCCATACACACCTCAATGGAATGGGGTTGCAGAAAGGATGAACAAGATGTTGATGGAAAAATCAAGGAGCATGCTCAGTGGTGCCAGGTTAGGATAGACATTTTTGGCAGAGGTGATGAGTATTGCATGTCACCTCGCAAATAGATCACCCTCATCAATGTTGGTGGAAAAAACTCTGCATGAAATATGGACTAGTAAGAAACCCTCTCTTGAACATATCAGAGTGTTTAGCTGTAATTCTTATGTACATGTTCCAAACGAAAATAGGAATAAGATGGATAATAAAGCTAAAACATGTATCTTTATTGGTTATAAATATGGTATTAAATGTTATAATCTTTGGAGCCCAAAAACTAAGAAGAGTGTTTACAGTCGAGATGTTATTTTTAGAGAGGTTAAACATGTTCCCAAATAGGGATTCCTACCAAGGAACAAAGAACCCGAGAGAATAGAGTTTGAGTTGGATGATGAAAAATCTAAATCAATGGAAGAATATGAATAAAAATAATAAGAACCTCATACTCCAGTATTGAGGAGGTCAACAAGGGAAATAAGGAAACCATAAAGGTATAGTCCACCTATTTTTTGTGCTTTTTTTTCCTTTGTCTCTTATTGATTATGATCCCAAAACTGTTAGGGAAGCAGTAAATTCAGAGGATAGTAAACTCTAGAAGAAGGTCATTCTAAAAGACATGTATGCCTTGGATAAGAATGACGCATGGGATCTAGTTTAGTTTCCAACTGTAAGAAAATCCAATAGCAACAAATGGTTGTTTAAGAAGAGGTTGAATGCAAAAGGAAAAGTGGAGAAATACAATGCTTGGTCAATGGAAAAAGGTTATTTCCAAGTAGAGGGAATTGACTTTGGTGAAATTTTTTCTCATGTTACCAAGTTAACTTCTATTATATTTGTTTTATCTGTTGTTTCTACTTTTTATTTTGAAGTAGAATAGATGGATGTGAAGACAACATTCCTACATGGGGATATGGAAGAATAAATCTACATGAAGAATCCATAAGGTTTTGTAGTGAAGGGAATGAAAGACCTAGTCTATAAGCTAAATAAGTCACTATATGGTCTGAAGAAATCACCTAGGATGTGGTACCAAAAGTTTGAGACATACATCCTTAGACTAGGATTTGTGATACGTAGGGTTAATAATTGTGTATATTCCAGGCATGTTGGTAATCACTTCATTTATGTTTTGTTGTATGTCGATGAAATATTGTTGTTAAGAAACACCATGGATGTAGTCATGGAGGTGAAGTCACAAATATCCTCTAAATTTTACATGAAGGATCTCGGGGATGCTAAATTCATTTTTGGAATGGAGATTAAAAGAGATCGAGCAAATAGGAAACTATGGTTGAATTAGAGAAAATATGTTGAGATGATATTACATAGGTTTAATATGTAGGAAAGTAAATCAATCAAGGTTCCTATTCTTGTAGCTGTAAATTTATATGCAAATAAGTTTCCCAAGACACATGAAGAGGAAGAGGACATGTCCCATGTTCCATATGCTAGTGCAGTTGGCAGTTTGATCTATGTAATGGTCTACACTAGATTAGACATTGCACATGTCGTGGGAGTTTTGAGCAGGTTTATGTCAAAACCAGGGAAGGAGCATTAGACAATAATAAAAAAGGTTTTCATATATTTGCATGACACTTCTATTTATGTATTATTCTACCAAGGAAGACCAAGATTAGACAGAGTGTTGGAAATACATGGGTTTGTTGACGCATATTGGGTTGGATATTATAAAATATCTACAAGTGGGTACGTGTTTAACCTATAACGAGGAGAAATATGTTGGATAAGCAAAAGACAGGATATAGTGGCACTCTCAACTACACAAGTTGAATACATGGTATCCACTCATGCAAGCAAGGAAGCAATATGGTTACATATATTTTGTTCAGGTATTGGTTTGGTACAACAAGAAGTAAGGTTATATTATGATAGTCAGAGTGCAAGCTTCCTAGAAAATAACCCAGCTTATCATTCAAAGACAAAAGATATTGATGTTTGGTATCGCTTTGTGAGAGACATGGTTGAAGACAAGAAGGTGTTGCTGGAGAAAGTTGACACTTTGAAGAATTTTGTAGATTCATTGAAAAAGTTGGTGAGCTCTGAGAAGTTCTCCTAGTGTAGAGAAACAATGGGCATTGTTGCCCTAGATTGTTGACTATGTAATACTGTGACCCCCTATATGCAAAGAAAACAACAAATGGGAGAATGTTGGGTAGATGTTATGTTCTTTGCATGCATGTGGGAGGGGGGGGTTTGCATCATATTTGACAACTATGTGTGACAATCCCTCCCTAGTAGTGCCCTTTGTGTTGTGTGTGCCAAATGATTTCCTAGGGGGGTCCCAAGGGGGGATAGGATTTCCCCCCCTTGGTTACGCAAAGCATTTGGCTTTGGGGAAACACCGCATAATTTTTTTTGGGTTTTTTTTTTTTCTATTCTAAATTAATCTCGGATTAAGGGATTAGGGTTTTGGTAGCTTCAAAATACCTAAATCATTTTGTATATGTTGTATTGCAAATGGTGAAATTATTATAATGAAGAGTTGAGAGGTGTGGAATCAAGGAAGGATAGTTTTCTCCTAGTTAAGGGTTTCCAGCATAAATATATGTGTACTATGTGTATGAGCCATTGATTAACTTCCATTTTTCTTAAGAATATATATGCATTGCTTTACTTCATAGATTTAAAATTTAGAACTTTCTAATTAGCATGGATTGGTTGGAAAAACACCATGTTGTGTTAGAATGTTACAACAAGATAATAACCTATCTTGATGAGATAGAACAACAAAGAAAGATTCAAGGCACCCCAAGAGCTATGGTTGTTAGAGAAATTTCAGCCATGCAACTGAAAAAGAGTTTTAGGAAGGGATGCTAAATGTTTGTAGCCCATATGGAAGAGGCAACTAGAGATAAGGTGGAAAGTATTGAAGACCATCCAATATTAAAATATTTTGAAGATTGTTTTGAGTAAATCCCAATATTACCACCAAAGCGAGACATTGATTTCTTTATTGATTTGGTGCCAGAAGCTGCCCCAGTGTTCAAGACAACTTACAGAATGGGTACACCATAGTTGAAAGAGTTGAAGATGCAGCTTGAAGAAATTTTGAAGAAGGGGTATATATGCCCAAGTGTGTCACCTTGGGGATCCCTAGTTCTTTTTGTAAAGAATAAGGATGGAACATTAAGGCTATGTATTGATTTTAGACAAATGAATAAGGTCACAATAAACAAAAAAATATCCTTTTCCAAGGATTCATGATCTTTTTGATCAGTGGAAAGGTGAAAGAATATTTTCCAAGTTTGATTTGAGATTAGGTTATCATCAAGTGAGGATAAAAGAAGAATATATCATAAAAACAACATTTGGAACAAGGTATGGGAATTATGATTTCATGGTAGTTCCATTTGTACTATGTCCCAGCAATTTTCATGTGCCTGATGAATGGAGTGTTTAGTGAGTACTTGGACAAGTTTGTGATTGTTTTCTTATATGATATTATAATCTAGTCTAAGTCTAAAGAGGAGCATGAGAATGATTTAATAATGGTGCTAAATATTTGAAGAGAACATAAATTGTATTCCAAACTAAACAAGTGCATCTTTTATCAAAAGAAGATCCACTAATTGGGGCATATTATTTCAGCAGATGGGACAACAATTGATCTCAAGAAGATAAAATCCTTTAGAGGATGGACAACAGAAAGATATGTGATGGAGGTCAAATCATATATGTCTCTTGTGAGTTATTACCGAATATTCAAAAAGGGGTTTTCAAAAATTGCAAGCCCGATCACTTCTTTGCAAAAGAAGGGAGTGAAGTTTGACTGGACTAAAAAATGTGAAGAAAGTTTGCAACAATTTTTTTTTTTTTTGACAAATGTTGCCATATAAAATATTTCAGATAAATATAAAGACTTTGTAGTGTGCATGGATGCATGCAAGGAATGGCTCGGTGGAGTCCTTAGTCAAAAGGATCATTTGGTATGTTACAAATATAGAAAACTAAAAGAGCATGAGAAAAATATGCAACACATGATCTAGAGTTGGTATCTATTGTACATGCATTACAAATGTAAAGACATTACCTCATGGGGAGGAGATTTGAGCTAAGAACATGCCACTATGGTTTGAAACATTTATTTGGACAACCAGCAGTAAATTCTAGGAAAACTAGATGGTTGGAATTTCTTAGTGAGTATGATTTTGAAATCAAAGATATTAAAGGAAAATAAAATTAGGTGGTTTATGCATTCAGTAGAAGAGCTCGTGAAGTGCATGTTTCAGCCATAAACATGTACAATAAATATTTAAACGATAAAATTATTGAAATAACAAACTTAGAACAAATTTATTTGCAAATAAAATAAAATGTACAACAAAGAAATTTATAGAAGAAATTTAAAAATTATGAATTGAAGAAGGATGGAATCCTCTTGTACAAAGGCAAGGTGTATGTGCCAAATTCCATGGAGATGAAAATTAAAGTGTGAAGGAAATGTACAATGTGCCATATGATGGGCACCCATGATATCATAAATCCATTACAACTATAAGGAGCCAAACATTTTGCCCGATAATGAAGAAGGAAGTGGCTAACTACATAGCTTGGTGTCTAGAGTTCCATAAGTTAAAAAAAAAGCATAGACATACAGTGGGGATGTTACAACCATTGCCCATTATAGAATGGAAGTGGGAAGTGTTCACAATGGATTTTATTACAAATCTTCCCAGAATAGTGAAGAAACATGATTCCATCATGGTGGTGTTGGAAAAATTGACTAAGGCAACACATTTTATTCCCATAAAGACAACCCATAAGGCATCAAACATTGTAGAGATCTACATGAAGGAAATTTCTAGGTTGTATGAAGTGCCTACGAAAATAGTTTTAGGCAAAGATTCCAAGTTTACATGTAATATAACCAACCACCTAGGTTGGGTCATGTCATGCAAAACTCTCTCTTGTACCACTTGGATACCATTAAACATACTAATATGTTCTACACATGAACAAAGTTAAGAGAAATAATTATGCAGGAGCATTTCTCCCAAGCCAGCCATGCACCAACCAGCCAACCCACTCAACGCATTCAAGGAAGAGAGGTGCCAACCTTCTCATATTTTGAATTTGAATGTGAAGGAATTTAATATTGTAAGGTTGTTAGAGCCATAGAGCCATGCCTATATGCAGGCTGTAGTTAATAGAGGGTCTTTAATGGTTGTAAGGCTGCAATCTAGCTCCAATTCAGACTAGACAACCATTTATTGGTAATTCACTGTAATTAAATGAGAGTTTGTGAGGATGGAGGGAAGAGCTTGAAGAGCCCCCTCATGTAAAATATTTCTTTCGATATTGTTTGAAGTTAGAGGGCAAGGTAGAAAGAGTAGAGTAGAGCAGAGAGGAAGAGCAAAGACTATGTGAAAGTCTGAGCTCAAGAACGCCTTTGTATAGGCATTTTTAATATTAATACATGGGCAGATTTCCTGCATTGAGATTTTGTGTGTTTATGTGTTTATGATGAATGTCTTTGTGTTTTCTTTATATGTTGTAGATGTATGATTAGGTATGCATTTTGAAAGAATAGATAGGTTCTGCTATCTGTGGGTTCTTTCATTTCAGGTTTGGGGATCTTTGAGGCTTCATGCCAAGAGGGCGTGACAGAACATTGCGGGTTCTAATAGTCAATGCTTAGAAAGCACTTCCAATTTTGCAGAATTTAGACAAGGACTTGCTAGGAGGGCACACCAACTGAAATCATTGACTCAGAGGAAGACCTCAAGGTTGTTGAATACCTTGGAGGCAAGACTTTGTAGGGGAAGACATAGTGGAAGACAGGTTCACTGCGGGATTCTGCAAGAGCTCTGTCAGGTGAGCATTGAGCGGATGCATGGGTTGCATTGAGGAGAAGAAATATGGTTCAAGTTCATAAGGAGATAGAATCACTGAGGATTCTATAGAGCTCTGCCAGGAGGGAATTGAGCACATGCACAGAGTGCTAAGGAGGAAATCTACTATTAGCTCATAGAGAAACAGAATCACTAAGGATTTTGAACACTCTGTCAGGAGGGCATTGAGTAGGTGACATAGTGCATATAGAGAACTCTTTGAGTGCAAAGATAGAGAAGAGTCCAAGGAGGGATCTTCACAGGGTTGTTGAACACCCTATAGACTCAACAAGAAGTAGCTTGACCAAGAGAGTGCCAAGACGACATCATATTCTCCATCTGAGGGAGAAGGAAAAAGAGTAAATTCCTTAGAGGTCGAAGTTACAGGAAAAGATCAAAAGAGATAGCACTTTCGTGTGTGCAAAGACTCTACAAGGAGCACAGAAGTCGGAGAATCCTTTGAGGATTCAAGGAGAGAAGCCTAGGAGGGACAAAATATTTGAGAACATAGGTAATACTGAATGGTGTAGAGCTCACAAAGGAAATAAGCGAAGGTCGAGGCCTTTAGCATTTGGGAAATCTTGCAAAGTTTGGGAAGAAAGCACACGCTCAACAGGAGGAGAAAAGCTATCGTTGGATTAGTCAAGAAGATATGGACTATGGATTCGTGTCCAGGTAGCGTAGGAAGGGTGCACGGAAGAACAGGTCTGAGCCATCAGATCTGGGTACATGGACTGATAGTCGTCGGATCTATGGAAAGCTACACGAGGTTTATATCCTCACACGCAGAGCAGAGAATCCAAAAAGTCTCGACAGGGTAGAGGTATCAGGATTACAAACTTTGAGAATTTGAAGGTTCAGAGGATGACGAACTAAAGATTAGGACTCATGGGTCCTGAAGTCCCGAAGTTATCTGAACCATCCATCCGCGGAGGACAGGTGTTGCGGGATCCTTTCATATCGGGGATTCAGACATTGGGAAGTAGAGAAGGGAGACTTTCAACATCGCTACTGGTGAAGTCCCGAAACAATCTGGACCATCCATCTATTGAGGATACGTGGAAGAGATTGGGGAGTCCATCGAGATTTGTTGTGGTCACACGGTTTGGCATACCGGAGATTGATATTTCGAAAGTCCTGAGGACAAGGAATCTAGGCCTTTGGGAATGAAAACCCCTACAATGGGAAGTATGACAGAAAGGAGAGTGAGGCTGCAGTCACACCGAGTATCATGATTTCAGAAATTGGTATTTCAAGAATCCTATAGCTAGGAAGTGGGATACTTGACATCGGAGGAACCCAAAATCGCGAAACACGAGGAATTGGGGAAATGTAATCCTTGGAGGAGAAAGCCAGGGATCGACATTTCAGAATACTAGGATTCGACATTTTGGGAATCTCGAAGACTAAGATTCGGAGCTGATGGAGTCGAAAGTTTCGAAGAAGACTGCGGTCATATGAAGAGTGGTCACATGGACCAAAGATATGGCCCAGGGGGCTAATCACCGTTGAGTACTATTTTGGCATTTCAACATTTGGAGGATTGGGGGATCGAGAAGGAAGAGGTTCTCGACATCAGGACTCAGGAATTCTCGAAACCTAAAATTCCATTTCGGGAAAAGGTCGCGATCGTGCTGAGGCCATGTGCAGATGAAAGCTCACGCATGTTGCATACTTGTGCAGGTGAAGTTTCATGAAGGACCTGTGGATCGAATATTAAGGTTTCAATAGGGATCTGAAGGAGTCATTTTGGCTCAGAGGTGAATTCAAGAATGATCCTTAGACCGAGAGGTCGTGCAGAATTTGCTGAGGTAGGGGGGTGCCACGTCAAAGTGGTATCAGAGCCACTTTCTATTTGTATACTGCAGACAGAGGGGGGCAGCGAAAAAAAAGAGAAATCTGATACAAGTCAAAGTGGTATCAGAGCTACTTTATGTTTGTATACTGCAGACAGAGAAAAAAAAGAGCACTCTGATACACGTCAAAGTGGTATCAGAGTTGAATCTATGTTTGTATATTTTAGGCAGAGGAAGCAAGAGAAGGAAAAACTTTGGTACACATCATTTTGGTATCAGAGGCAGCTTGCAGAGACAGGAAAAAGAAGGAAGAGTACTGGAAATCTGTGGTGATTTTTTGCATGTATGTAGCAGTCAAGAAGACAGTCTGGTCGACTGTAGGGGATGTTGGAAGAACTCAGGGTTACGGAGTGACAGCAACAGATTTTCCATGAGAGAAAATTGAAGGCAGGAATATGGCTATTGAAGGCCATGAATGTGATGGGAAGAATATCCATCAGCATCAGAGTAATGATGCAATGGACACAGATCTCACTAAGATCAGAGTGAGGATGGATGAACTTTCATTGCGGATGGATCGGAATGCTAAGTCAAGATGGGTATATGAATGGCCCATGAGAATGAAGGTAAAATGGCTAGTAAATGGTTGAGGCATGCTGAAAACCTCAATGGACCAGAGGAGAAAATGGTTCAGGTGTGTGAACCAAAGGATGGGAGGAACCTCACTAGTGAGGATTACATGGGATCAGCTGAAGATCTCAAACACTGCCAAGGGGGCAGAACATAAATTTCCAATTGCGAGGAGGGGAATAAGATGGGATCTGAGGATCTCACAGACTATCAAGAGGAAAGCCAGGGAATTTCATATTGCCAAGAGGGAAATGAGATGAGATCACTGTAGGATCTCATAGACTGCCAGGAGGGTAGTAGAGAATTCCCATATTGCCATATGGGCAAGGGAGATCAAATGAGGCCATGTGAGAGTTTCATGAACTCAAGACTGAGTTTATATCAACAAGTAGTGCTGACAAGTGAATATTTAGGTGGTTTTATAGGCCATGTGAATGAAGATGATGACAAGTTAAAAAATTACAACATCCAGCAGGAGGATCAAAGGAATCTTCTGATCATTGGAGGAATTGAAATATTCCTACCACTTAGCTTAGTTGGGGCTAAAACCTGTGTTGCATATGCAGCAACAACAGAAGGACAACCAACAGAGACTATCATGGAAGAAGAAGGGGAGAAGATATCAGAGGCTGCCCAAGCATAAGAAGAAGAAGAGCATTCCAAGGAATGGCTCAAACATTTTAGCCAGGAAGTTGAAACGACTGCAACATTGGAGCTTGCAGCAGAAGAAGCCAAAGAAGAGATAGACAACATGATTCTTGCTGATATGTGCGAAGAGATTGAATCCCTAGAGAGAAGGGTGAAGGTACATAGATTACACATCCAACAAGTCAAGTTGGAGGCAGATGAAGGAGGATTCCAGTCTGATGAGAAGCTGGAGGAAGATGGAGATGCACCAGCAGGAGAACTGGCAGAAGTTAAGTTGTCAGAAGAGGAGGATGAATAATAGTTCAGTGAGGAGACTGCATCACTAGATTCTTCAGCAGAGTGTCTACTTAGTGCCACAAAGGAGGGTAAAGACAACATGGGAGGTCATGGCGATCATCCCATTTGCAGAAAGAATTTGCAGCAGAGGAGACTGCATGAATAGAGCCAACCATTGCACCAATTGGACGAGGTGATTGGTGAGATTAGGGGGCTGATGATCAGATCATAAGAGATTGTTAGCAAGGAGAAGCTGAGAAGAAGGGAGACTGCTAGAGCAGCAGAAAAGAAACAACAACAACAACAACAAAGAGATGGAGCAGAGAGACAACTCTGAAGAGTTGTTTGGGATCGAGGAGGATTTCAACAGGCAGGGTGGAGAGCTCATGAGAAGGATCTCATGAATTTTATAGTAGAGGAGTATGATGCAGGAGCATCACTCCCAAGCCAGCCATGCACCAGCCAGCTAGCCCACTCAATGCATTCAAGGAAGAGAGGTGCCAACCTTCTCATATTTTGAATTTGAATGTGAAGGAATTTAATATTGTAAGGATGTTAGAGCCATAGAGCCATGCCTATACGTAGGTTGTAGTTAAAAGAGGGTATTTAATGGTTGTAAGGATGCAATCTAGATTCGATTTGGACTAGATATCCATTTATTGGTAATTCAATGTAATTAAATGAGAGTTGGTGAGGATGGAGGGAAGAGCTCGAAGAGCCCCCTCATGTAGAAGATTTCTTTTGATCTTGTTTGAAGTTAGAGGGAAAGGTAGCAAGAGTAGAGTAGAGCAGAGAGGAAGAGCGGAGACTCTGTGAAGGTTTGAGCTCAAGAACACCTTTGTACATGCATTTTTCATATTAATACATGGGCATATTTCCTGCATTGAGATTCCGTGTGTTTATGTGTTTATGATGAATGTCTTTGTGTGTTCTTTATATGTTGTAGATGTGTGATTAGGTATGCATTTTGCAGGAACAGACAGGTTCTTCTATATGTGGGTTCCTTGATTTCAGGTTTGGGGATCTTTGAGGCTTCATGCCAAGAGGGTGTGATAGAACGCTATAGGTTCTTATAGTCAGTGCTTAGAAAGAAATTCCAATTCTGTGGAATTTGGACAAGGACGTGCTAGGAGGGCACACCAACTGAAATCATTGACTCAGAGGAAGACCTCAAGGTTGTTGAATACCTTGGAGGCAATATTCTGTAGGGGAAGACACACTGGAATACAGGGTCGCTGTGGGATTCAGCAAGAGCTCTGTTAGGTGGGCATTGAGCGGATGCATGGGTTGCAATGAGTATAAGAACTTTGGTTTGATTTTAGAAGGAGATAGAATCACTGAGGATTCTATAGAGCTCTACTAGGAGGGCATTGAGCATAGGCATAGAGTGCTGAGGAGGAAATCTGTTGTGAGTTCATAGAGAAATAGAATCACTGAGGATTCTGAAAATTCTTCCAGGAGGGAATTGAGTAGGTGCCAGAGCGCATAGAGAGAACTCTTTGAGTTCAGAGACAGAGAAGAGTCCAAGGGGGGATCTTCATAGGGTTGATGAACACCCTGCAGACTCACCAAGAAGTTGCTTGAGCAAGAGAGTGCCAGGAGGGCATCATATTCTCCATATGAGGGAGAAGGAAAAAGAGTAAATTCCTTAGAGGTCAAAGTTACAGGAAAATATCAGAAGAGATAGCACTTTCATGCGTGCAAAGACTTTGCAAGGAGCGCAGAAGTTGAAGAATTATTTGAAAATTCAAGGAGAGAAGCCCAGGAATAACAACGTCTTTAAGAATGCAGGTGAGACCCAATGGTGTAGAGCTCACAGAGGAAAGAAGTGAAGGTCGAGGCCTTTAGCATTTGGGAAATCTTCAAAAGTTTGGGAAGAGAGCGCATTCTAAACAGGAGGAGCACAACTGTCGTCGAATCAACCAAGAATATTTGGACCGTGGATTCATGTCCAGGAAGCGTAGGAAGGGCACACCAGAAGAATAGGTCTAAGCCATCAGATCTGGGTACATGGACCAATAGCCATCGGATCTGTGGAAAGCTGCATGAGGTTTAAATCCTCGCACGTAGACACTATTAATTTTGAACATTTTTGCGATGAAGTAGAGACGAATTTTCGTTGGCGTAGAGTCATTTTTACGACCAAGAAGATTTTTTTTTTATCGGAATACATTCGTTGGTCTAGTGGCCACACATGGATCTTTGCCGGTCTAGCGAGAAAATAGTTGGTCAGTCTAGTGACTAAGACGGTGGCCGCTCTAGCGACTAACACATTGATGTTTGCGACCAATTGGCAATACTAGTGAGGAAATTGTTGGTCTCTCTAGCGACTAAGATGGTGGTCTCTCTAGTGACGAACACGTTGATGTTTGCGACCAATTCGAAATACTAGCGACAAAATTGTTGGTTGGTCTAGCGACTAAGAAAGTGGTCTCTCTAGTGACTAACACGTTGATGTTTGTGACCAATTGGCAATACTAGCGATGAAATAGTTGGTCAGTCTAGCGACCAAGATAGTGGTCACTCTAGCAACTAACACATTGATGCTTACGACCAATTGACAATACAAGCGACGAACAGGTTAGTCGCTAAAGCGACCGATATTGGGTTTTAAAAAAAAAAAAAAATTGTGCCATTCATACAAGATCTTAACTAAATTTGATAAAGAACAAAGCCATCAAACTCAAATCAGGTGATGAAAATACTAGATTCTTCCACCAAGTTGTGCACCATATGTAGAATGTCAATACAATTTGGGATATAGAAAATGAGGTAGGTGAAATGGTTAGAGGGTTTAACAAATTAGTTACTCTTAGAGTGAAACAATATGAATCACTTTTTAAGGAACCTCAAAGGGTTAACATTGTAGAAGTAATCAAATTGTGCTCTTTTTTCTCTTAGCTAGCCATTGAAGAAGACAACCATGATTTATTGGTCAAAATCACGAGGAAAAATTGTTTGTGGTTATGGATTCCTTCCAAAAACACAAGAGCCCAAGCCCAGATGGTTGGAATTTTGAACTCTACCTTGGATTTTTCAACCTACTAGATGACAATCTACTTCGGGTTGCTAAAAAAATTACACAAAATGGGAAGGTACTTGGGTCGTTCAACATTTCCTTCATTGCACTTATCCCTAAAGTTGAAAAGTCGAATTCCTTTGAGGATTTTCGTCTGATATCATCGTGCAACTTCATTTACAATATCCTTTCTAAAGTGATTGCTGCATGTTTGAAAATAATCTTATCAAAGGTTGTATCAATGGAACAATCTGGGATCCTTGGAGGTCGATTCATACACAAGGAAGTGGGATATACATAGGAATAACTACACACTATTATTTGGTCTTCGTTTTGTTAGAGACATACATACGTACAAAGAAATTTTGGATCTATTATGTAAGGTGACAGGTATGGAGGTCAGTCTCCTAAAATCCTCCATAAGTTTCAATGAGTTGCAAGATAAAGTAACATACACGATCCACCATCTGTAATATAGGGTGGTCTAGATGCAAAATGAACTAAAATATTTTGGTTTTATACTAAAGCCCTATGGCTATGGTATCAAGGATTGGAGATGGCTTCCAGGGAAAATAGAAGGGAGGATACATTTTTGTTGCCACAAATGGTTGTTGAGGGGAAATTGATTGACATTAGTAAAATAAGCATTAGAGGCGATCTCCATGTACTGGATGCGATGCTTTTGGCCCATATACACAATGAGGTTTTAGATAAAATATGAAGGCTTTGCTTTGAGTTCATGTGGAAGGGAAATAAGGAAAAAATGGGATATCACTTGGCTCATTGGAAAATAATTGCAAGGCCAAAAAAACAAGGAGGATGGGGATTAAAGAAGTTACCACCCTTTGAAAAAGCACTTGTTTCCTAAAGCCTTTGGAATTTGATGGTTTATGGAAGCGCATAATCTATCAGAAATATATGGCTCCGAGGATGGGCTGTGAAAATAATTTCTTTCAGCCAGGAGATTTGGTTCAACATATTCATCATCAAGGTTTGAACAAACTAAACCAGATTGCAGATGAGGAATGGACAAATATATGGCAGCGAGGTGGTTTTCTGCTATCGATATTGGCTTAGAAGGAGATGTTGTAGGTTATTTGTCCAATTTCATCTCTTCCTTGATCTATGACCATGTCCACTTAAGAAGTGAAAGCGATGAATTAATATGGAACTGAAATAAGGACGAAGGTCGATATACTTCAAAATTAGGTTATGAGGTGGCACATTGGTGGTCGCTCAAGATCTGGAAACTTCAAGCACCTAAAAAAAAAAAAATTCTGATGTGGTTGGCGCTGATGGATAGAATTTCTACTTGGTATTATCTACAGAATTAAAACAAAAAAGGACCATGTATATGCTACCTTTGTATAAATGTGGATGAATATGTATCTCACATTTTCACTAGAGGCCCATACTCTCTTCAAATATGAAGTGATACTTGCTAATGGATTGGATTTAATAATTTTTGGTGTTGTTTATCTCTTGAGGAGGGATTGGCAATTTGGTATAACAATTCTAAGATAAAAAAAATATTGTGCAATACCTTTCCTCACTCTGTGGGGTATGTGGTTGGCACAAAATTCCATCCTCTTTTATGATGGAACATTGTTAACAATTCAAGTTTCCACATAGATTGTTGGAATAACACAACATTACATACTATAAGGGGTGACTAAGAGGTCATGGATCATTGGAAAGTTGGTTTGGGACAATTATTCCCCTTAGGGATTCTACGATGGTGCTTGTCAAGGGGAAGACTCATAGTGTGGCATAGGAGGAGTCTTACATATCCACGAGGGATACCAGCTAGAATTTTATTCCTTTGTGGGTAGTGGCACAAACAACAAAGTACAACTTTTCAATTTGAAAGCCTTATTGAAGTTGGCACTAACAAAGCACATTTCAATAATTTAGTTCTTCAGTGATTCATCCTTTGTTGTAAATTGGATGAAGGGAGAACACATGATACAAGGCATTTCCTTGCAGACTTTAGTTGATAATCTTAAGCTAATTTCTAGACAATTCAACCATATTATCTGTTCAAACATATTCTAAGAAATTAATAGGGAGGCAGATGCACTATTGAAGATCGGGTTGACTCAGCCAATGGGAACCTTAAATATAAAAGAATTCAAGTCAATAAATATCATTGAATATTCCATGGATATGTGATATAGAAAACATCCCATGTGTTTTTTTGTTTACAATTGTGAATTAGTTTCATTAATGGTGCAATTTTTGTTTTGATCTCTTAATGTTCTTTTATTTAGAATGTAATTGTAGGAAGCATGTGACCATTTAAGAATAGTTTTCTTTAGGAGAATAATTATATGTTCTCTCTTTTCAAATCATTGAAGATCCCTTGATCCCTCCTTCTTAAATATACTTACACTTCAACTACATGGGTAACACAACCTCCCTGTCTTGTAGAATTCAAAAGAACCAGAAGAATGTACCTTTTATTCTCCTATGAATAAAAAGTATTATTTTTTCCTTGGAAAAAAATGATAAGGAAAACTACATTTTTATAAAGCAAGTTGCATTATAMAACTYATTATTAATGAAYRATGTTAATAGAACACTTCTCCTTCCACATAATGAAAGAAATCACTTAAAGAGAATAAAACATCTCCCACTTACACAAAATAAAAACATAAAATTCCATAGGGTTCAAGTGACCTTGCTCTTATCCCACTTCTTTGGGGTACCTAAGATAAAGGTCCCTCAGTTATCAAGGTGATAGTCCCAGTTGAGATATAATACATATCACGATTTGTGTCACACACAAATGAAATTTTTTAAACAACCAAAATGAAACGCAAGTTAAATAACAAATCAAGAAATCATATATGCAGCAAAGTAAACTCATTTGGAATTAATTTTGAATAAAAAAATACAAGAACATTCAACTATTCTACAACCAATGTATAATTTCCCCTTTATCATGCTTCGATGACAACATTATGCAGTCCACATATTACAATAGAGTCAACGATATTCTCCTTCCTCAATGGTAGAGGGATTCTTTTTATTAAAGATATAAAAAATTTCTTCTAGGAAAGATATGTTCTATATGCCAAGATCACCATCAACAATGCTTTGAGAGGAATGTCCATAAAATCCCTAAGTTTGGTCTATCAAATGGGTCGTCACAGACCACAAAAACAAGTCATATTGCATTGTCTCAAAACAAATGCTAATAGATGAGTCCTATTGAATCTGTGATATAGAGACCACAAAATCAAAACATTTATCTATTTCACCTATCACGGGAAACTCTTCCCAATTGACATCTTCCAAGTTGTCAATGCATTCCTCTTTTGTGAATGGAAGATCCTAGATAGGAATGTCCAATGCACCCATGATCCCAGGCGCTTCATCTCCTAGGGTTAGGTTTTTGGATGTCTATGGTTTTTGACATTCCCGTTTATTGTAAAAGGCCTTCAGAGCCTCATTATAACCATATTCTTATGAATGAGCACAACCACCACATCTCTTCTTAGACATAATCCGCCACCATTCAAGCAAACTTGTTTTCCGCTGCATTTTATAGTTTCAACTTATTTCCTTGTTGAATAGAAAACCAGTTTTACTGTATCTCTGTTATTTGGTTTTAAGCATCTTTTAATAATCTATATTCATTTTTTTTTTCTCATAAAATATGGATCAGATGCACATTTCACACACGTATGCTAATATAAATATATATAGATATGTACAACTTCTTGTAGGAAGCATTGGCTTATATTGTTTGGATGCACAGTGAGACTCCATGACTCTTTATGTGTGTTCTTGCATGAGTGTATCTATGCAAGAAATGAATATTGTTATGTTTGGGAAACACTTGTTTCATATTCACCTTATTTTTAAGGTCGTGCCTACCTTGGAATAGTGTTATGGGTGGGTTGTAAATCACTCTTTGTAAAGAGCTAGTATAAAGTGCCCATGAGGAATAAGAGTATCATGTATGGCCTAGTAAACAATAGGTTTTCTTTTTCCATTGATTAGATTGTGTGTGAGAGAGAGAGTAGCATACTTATATGTGTTCCTACAAGACTTTCCATTGGGATAATGGTGAAGCTTTCAAAAGATAAACCAATTTTAAGTCATGTTGAGGTTGTAAGAATTGTTGTCAAGATATTGTGGACTTGTTGGTGCAGTGCTTGGATGCCAATAATGAACGGTCCTCCACTGAAATAGGGGACCAATATGTATCCATGTATCTTGATAGGGTGTAAGAACTGCATGAGAATAACCTTTATGTGGAAATTTTGAGGTGTTGTTTCATGGGTGCATTGGGCATTCCCGAGAAAATGATGAGCTGAAAAACTCAAATTTTCCAGTGAGTTTATTTTTTCTGGAAAAATGAAGTTTGGCCTTGATTCATTCATTTTTTTTCAAATTTCAATGATTTGGGTCATATTGAAATTGGGCCAAAACTCAATTCCTAATAGATTTGGAGAAAACTTTATGTAGAAAAGGGTTGAGTTTGTCAAATTTTAAACTAATATAGTATTCTAAACTTGTTATGGATGGACTGATAATTTTAGATTGATTCAATTGCAGACATTATATGTTAATTTTACACAATCCAGTGACAAAATATGTACTTCAAGACATTTAAACTATTTTTACATTAAAAACAACAATTTCATCAATTCAAAATTATAATTTCAACAAAAATAATCTCCAAAAAAATATAAAAAACATAAAATATTTAACTTT
>JZKD02S1899494.1:165969-182588 GCA_000966675.3 Picea glauca
AGCATTTGGCTTTGGGGAAACACCCCATAATTTTTTTTTGTTTTTTTTTTTCTATTCTAAATTAATCTTGGATTAAGGGATTAGGGTTTTGGTAGCTTCAAAATACCTAGAATATTTTATATATATTATATTGTAAATGGTGAAATTATTATAATGAAGAGTTGAGAGGTGTGGAATCAAGGAAGGATAGTTTTCTCCCAGTTAAGGGTTTCTAGCATAAATATATGTGTACTATGTGTATGAGCCATTGATTAACTTCCATTTTTCTTAAGAATATATATGCATTGCTTTACTTCATAGGTTTAAAATTTATAACTTTCTAATTAGCATGGATTGGTTGGAAAAACACCATGTTGTGTTAGACAGTTACAACAAGATAATAACCTATCTTGATGAAACAGAACAACAAAGAAAGATTGAAGGCATCCCTAGAGCTATGGTTGTTGGAGAAATTTCAGCCATGCAACTGAAAAAGAGTTTTAGGAAGGGATGTTAAATTTTTGCAGCCCATATGGAGAGGCAACTAGAGATAAAGTGGAAAGTATTGAAGACCATCCAATATTAAAATATTTTGAATATTTTTTTGAGTAAATCCCATTATTACCACCAAAGCGAGACATTGATTTCTCAATTGATTTGGTGCCAGAAGTTGCCCCAGTGTCCATGACAACTTATAGAACGAGTACACCATAGTTGAAAGAGTTGAAGATGCAGCTTGAAGAACTTTTGAAGAAGGGGTATATACGTGCAAGTGTGTCACCTTGGGGATCCCTAGTGCTTTTTGTAAATAATAAGGATGGAACCTTATGGCTATGTATTGATTTTAGACAAATGAATAAGGTCACAATAAATAAAAAAATATCCTTTTCCAAGGATTCATGATCTTTTTAATCAGTTGAAAGGTGCAAGAATATTTTCCAAGTTTGATTTGAGATTAGGTTATCATCAAGTGAGGATAAAATAAGAATATATCATCAAAACACAATTTAGAACAAGGTATGGGAATTATGAATTCATGGTAGTTCCATTTGGACTATCAAATGTCCCAACAATTTTCATGTGCCTGATGAATGGAGTGTTCAGTGAGTACCTGGACAAGTTTGTGATTGTTTTCTTATATGATATTCTAATCTAATCTAAGTCTAAAAAGGAGCATGAGAAGGAT
Organism: Picea glauca; assembly: GCA_000966675.3. Lineage (NCBI taxonomy): Eukaryota > Viridiplantae > Streptophyta > Pinopsida > Pinales > Pinaceae > Picea > Picea glauca. Next base: position 167,135 of record JZKD02S1899494.1, read on the forward strand.
TTAATAATGGTTCTAAATATTTGAAGAGAACATAAATTGTATTCCAAACTAAATAAGTGCATCTTTTATCAAAAGAAGATCCACTACTTGGGGCATATTATTTCAGCAGATGGGGCAACAATTGATCTGAAGAAGATAAAATCCTTTAGAGGATGGACAACACCAAGAAATGTGATGGAGGTCAAATCATATATGTATCTTGTGAGTTATTACTGAATATTCATAAAGGGGTTTTTTAAAATTGCAAGCCCGATCACTTCTTTGCAAAAGAAGGGTGTGAAGTTTGATTGGACTAAATGTGAAGAAAGATTTCAACAATTATTATTTTTTTTTACAAATTCTGCCATATAAAATATTTCATATACAGATAAAGACTTTGTAGTGTGCATGGATGCGTGCAAGGAAAGGCTCAGTGGAGTCCTTAGTCAAAAGGATCATGTGGTATGTTACAAATATAGAAAACTAAAAGAGCATGAGAAAAATATGCTACACATGATCTAGAGTTGGCAATTATTGTACATGCATTAAAAATGTAGATACATTACCTCATGGGGAGGAGATTTGAGCTAAGAACATGCCACTATGGTTTGAAACATTTATTTGGACAACCAACATTAAATTCTAGGAAAACTAGATGGTTGGAATTTCTTAGTGAGTATGATTTTGAAATCAAAGATATTAAAGGCAAACAAAATCAGGTGTCTTATGCATTCAGTAGAAGAGCTCATGAAGTGCATATTTCAACCATCAACATGTACAAGAAATATTTAAAGCATAAAATTATTGAAGAAACAAACTTAGAACAAATTTATTTGCAAATAAAATAAAATGTACAACAAAGAAATCCATAGAAGAAATTTAAAAATTATGAATTGAAGAAGGATGGAATCCTCTTGTACAAAGGCAATGTGTATGTGCCAAATTCCATGGAGATGAAAATTAAAGTGCGAAGGAAATGTACAATGTGCCATATGATGGGTACCCAGGATATCATAAATCCATTACAACTATAAGGAGCCAAACATTTTGGCCAATAATGAAGAAGGAAGTGGCTAACTACATAGCTTGGTGTCTAGAGTTCCATAAGGTAAAAACAAAGCATAGACATCCAATGGGGATGTTACAACCATTTCCCATTATAGAATGGAAGTGGCAAGTGTTCACAATGGATTTTATTACAAATCTTCCCAGAATAGTGAAGAAACATTATTTCATCATGGTGGTGGTGGACAAATTGACTAAGGCAACACATTTTATTCCCATAAAGACAACCCATAAGGCATCAAACATTGCAGAGATCTACATGAAGAAAATTTCTAGGCTGTATGAAGTGCCTACGGAAATAGTTTTAGGAAAAGATTCCAAGTTTACATGTAATATAACCATCCAACTAGGCTGGGTCATGTCATGCAAAACTCTCTCTTTTACCACTTGGATACCATTAAACATACTAATATGTTCTGTACATGAACAAAGTTAAGAGAAATAATGATGCAGGAGCATCACTCCCAAGCCATCCATGCGCCAGCCAGCTAGCCCACTCAACGCATTCAAGGAAGAGAGGCACCAACCTTCTCATATTTTGAATTTGAATATGAAGGCATTTAATATTGTAAGGTTGTTAGGGCCATAGAGTTGTGCCTATATGCAGGCTGTAGTTAATAGAGGGTCTTTAATGGTTTTAAGGATGCAATCTATCTCCGATTCGGACTAGACAACCATTTATTGGTAATTCAATGTAATTAAATTAGAGTTGGTGAGGATGGAGGGAAGAGCTCGAAGAGCCCCCTCATGTAAAAGATTTCTTTTGATCTTTTTTGAAGTTAGAGGGAAAGATAACAAGAGTAGAGTGGAGCAAAGAGGAAGAGTGGAGACTCTGTGAAAGTCTGAGCTCAAGAACACCTTTGTACAGGCATTTTTCATATTTATACATGGGTAGATTTCCTACATTGAGATTCTACGTGTTTATGTGTTTATGATGAATGTATTTGTGTGTTCTTTATATGTTGTAGATGTATGATTAGGTATGCATTTTGTAGGAACATATAGGTTCTGCTATCTGTGGGTTCTTTGATTTCAGGTTTGGGGATCTTTTGAGGCGTCATGCCAAGAGGGTGTGATAGAACACTACGGGTTCTGATAGTTAGTGCTTAGAAATCACTTCTAATTCTGTGGAATTTGGAAAAGGACATGCTAGGAGGGCACACTAAATGAAATCATTGACTCGGAGGAAGACCTCAAGGTTGTTGAATACCTTGGAGGAAAGATTATGTAGGGTAAGACACAGTGGAAGATACGGTCATTGTGGGATTCTGCAAGAGCTCTGTCAAGTGGGCATTGAGCGAATGCACGGGTTGCATTGAGGAGAAGAAATTTGGTTCGAGTTCATAAGGAGATAGAATCACTGAGGATTCTATAGAGCTCTTCTAGGAGGGCATTGAGCATAGGCATGGAGTGTTGAGGAGGAAATCTGCTGTGAGTTCATAGAGAAATAGAATCACTGAGGATTTTGAACACTCTGTCAGGAGGGCATTGAGTAGGTGCCAGAGTGCACAGAGAGAAATCTTTGAGTTCAAAGACAGAGAAGAGTCCAAGGAGGGATCTTCATAGGGTTGTTGAACACCCTACAGATTCAGCAAGAAGTTGCTTGAGAAAGAGAGTGCCAGGAGGGCATTAGATTCTCCATCTGAGGGAAAATGAAAAAGAGTAAATTCCTTAGAGGTCAAAGTTACAGGAAAAGCTCAGAAGAGATAGCACTTTCATGCATGCAAAGACTCTACAAGGAGCGCAAAAGTCAAAGAATCCTTTGAGGATTCAAGGAGAGAAGCCCAGGAGGGAAAGCATCTTTGAGAATGCAGGTGAGACCCAATGGTGTAGAGCTCACAGAGGAAAGAAGCGAAGGTAGAGGCCTTTAGCATTTGGGAAATGTTCCAAAGTTTGGGAAGAAAGTGCATGCTCAATAGAAGGAGCACAACTACTGTCGGATCAGCCAAGAAGATCTGTATTGTGGATTCATGTCTAGGTAGCATAGGAAGGGTGCAACGGAAGAATAGGTCTAAGCCATCAGATCTGGGTACATGGATTGATAGCTGTTGGATATGTGGAAAGTTGCATGAGGTTTAAATCCTCACATGTAGAGTAGAGAATCCAAAAAGTCCCGACACGGTAGAGGTATTGGGATTTCAAAATTTGGGAATTTAGAGGTTTAGAGGACGAAGAATTGGAGATTAGGACTCACAGGTCCCAAAGTCCTGAAGTTATCTGAACCATCCATCCCCAGAGGATAGGTGTCGCAAGATCCTTTCATATCGGGGATTCAGACATTGGGAAGCAGAGAAGGGAGTCTTTCGGCTTCGCTACTAGAGAAGTCCCAAAACGATCTGGACCATCCATCTGTGGAGGATATGTGGAGGATATCAGGGAGTCCACCAAGATTTGTTGTAGTCACACAGTTCGGCATATCGGAGATTGGGATTTTGGAATTCCTGAGGACAAGGAATATGGGCCTTTAGGAATGAAAACCCCGAAGATGTGAAGTATGACATAAAGGAGAGTGAGGCTGTGGTCACACCGGGTATCAGGATTTCGGAAATTGACATTTTGGGAATCCTATAGCCAGGAAGTGGGATACTTGACATCGGAGGTCCCGAAATCGCAAAATGCAAGGAGCTGGGGAAAAGTAATCCTTGGAGGAGAAAGCCAGGGATCGACATTTTAGAATACCAAGATTCGACATTTCGGGAATCTCGAAGACTAAGAGTCGGGGCTCATGGAGTCGAAAGTTTCGAAGAAGACTGCGGTCATATGAAGAGTGGTCACATGGACCAAATATATGGCCTAGGGGGATAATCGTCATTGAGTACTATTTCGGCATTTCAACATTTCGGGGATCGGGGGATCGAGAAGGCAGAGGTTCTTGACATTAGGACTTAGGAAGTCCCAAAACCCAAAATTCCATTTCAGGAGAAGGTCGTGGTCATGTTGAGGTCGTGTGTAGATGAAAGCTCGTGCCTGTTGCATACTTGTGCAGGTGGAGTTTCACGAAGGACCTGTGGATTGAATATTGAGGTTCTGATAGGGATCTGAAGGAGTCATTTCAGCTCAGAGGTGAATTTGACAAAGATCCTTATACCGAGAGGTCATGAAGAACCTGCTGAGGAAGGGGGTGCCACGTCAAAGTGGTATGAGAGCCACTTTCTGTTTGTATATTGCAGACAGAGGGAGGCAGAGAAAAACAAAGAGCACTCTGATACACATCAAAGTGGTATCAGAGCTACTTTCTGTTTATATACTATAGACAGAGGGAGGCAAAGAAAAAAAAAAGCACTCTAATACACGTCAAAGTGGTATCAGAGTTGAATCTCTATTTGTATATTTCAGGCAGAGGAAGCAAGAGAAGGAAAAACTATGGTACACATCAGTTTGGTATCAGAGGCATCTTGCAGAGACAGGCAAAAGAAGGCAGAGTACTAGAACTCTGTGGTGATTGTTTGCAGGTATGCAGCAGTCAAGAAGATAGTCTGGTCGACTGTAGGGGACACTAGAAGCACTCAGGGTTGCGGAGTGACGGTAGCAGATTTTCCAGGAGGGAAAATTGAAGGCAGGAATATGGCTATTGAAGGCCATGAACGTGATGGGAATAAGATCCATCAGAAACATAGTAATGATGTGATGGAAAAAGAGCTCGTCAATATCAGAGCGAGGATGTATGAACTTGCATTGCGGATGCAGTGGAATGCTAAGTCAAGATGGGTATATGAATGTCCCATGAGGACGAAGGTAAAATGGCCAGTCAAGGCATTGGTGGTCAAAATACAGTAGAGGATGTTAAAGAGATGGTTGAGGCATGTTGAAAACCTCAATAGACCAGAGGAGAAAATGGTTCAGGTGTGTGAACCAGAGGATGGGAGGAACCTCAGTAGTGAGGATGACATGGGATCAGTTGAAGATCTCAAAGACTGCCAAGAGGGCAGAACATAAATTTTCAATTTCCAGGAGGGAAATAAAATGGGATCTGAGGGTCTCATAGACTTTAAAGAGGACATCCAAGGAATTTCATATTTCCAAGAGGGCAATGAGATGAGATCACTACAAGATCTCATAGACTGCCAGGAGGGAAACAAAGAATTCCCATATTGCCAGATGGGGAAGGGAGAGAAAATGAGGCCATGTGAGAGTCTCATGAAATCAAGAGTGAGTTCAGATCAACAAGGAGTGCTGACAAGTGAATATTCAGGTGGTTTTACAGGCCATGTGAATGGATATGATGGCAAGTTAAAAGCTTACACCATCCAACAGGAGGATCAGAGGAATCTTCTGATCATTGGAGGAATTGAAATATTCCTGCCACTTAGATCAGTTGGGGATAAAACCTATTTTGCAGATGCAACAATAGTATAAGGACAACCAACAGAGACTGTCATGGAAGAAGAAGGGGAGAAGATATCAGAGGCTACCCAAGTAGAAGAAGAAGAGAAACATTCTGAGGAATGGCTCAAAATTTTCAGCCAGGAAGCTGAAACGACTACAACATTGGAGCTTTTAGCAGAAGAAGATGAAGAAGAGACAAACAACATGAGTCTTGTTGATATGTGTGAAGATATTGAATCCCTGGAGAGAAGGGTGAAGGTGCATAGCTTGCACATCCAACAAGTCAAGTTGGAGGCAGATGAAGGAGGATTCCAGTCTGAGGAGAAGCTGGAGGAAGCTGGAGATGCACCAGCATGAGAACTGGAAAAAGTTAAGCTATCGAAAGAGGAAGATGAATAGAAGTTCAGTGAGGAGACTGTAGAGATAGATTCTACAATAGAGTGGCCACTTAGTGCCACAAAGGAGGGTAAATATATCATGGGAAATCATGGTGATAAACCCATTTGCAGAAAGAATTTGCAGCAGAGGAGACTGCATGAACATAGCCAGCCATTGTAGTAGCTGTATGAGGTGATCGATGAGATCAGGAGGCTAATGATTAGATCACAAGAGACTTCCAACAAGGAGAAGCTGAGTAGAAGGGAGACTGCCAGAGCAGTAGAAAAGAAGCAACATCAACAACAACAACCGCAAAGAGATGGAGCAGAGAGACAACTCCGAAGAGTTGTTTGGGATATAGGAAGATTTTGACGGCCAGGGTGGAGAGATCATGAGTAGGATCTCATGAATTTATAGCAGAGGAGTATGATGCAGGAGCATCACTCCCAAGCCAACCATGCGCCAGCTAGCCAACCCACTCAACACATTCAAGGAAGAGAGGTGCCAACCTTCTCATATTTTTAAGTTGAATGTGAAGGAATTTAATATTGTAAGGATGTTAGAGCCATAGAGCCATGCATATACACAGATTGTAGTTAATAGAGGGTATTTAATGGTTGTAAGGTTGCAATCTAGCTCTGATTCGGACTAGACAACCATTTATTGGTAATTCAATGTAATTAAATAAGAGTTGGTGAGGATGGAGGGAAGAGATCGAAGAGACCCCTCATGTAAAAGATTTATTTTGATCTTATTTAAAGTTAGAGGGAAAGGTATCAAGAGTAGATTAGAGGAGAGAGGAAGAGAAGAGACTCTGTGAAATTCTGAGCTCAAGAGCACCTTTGTACAGGCATTTTTCATATTAATACATGGGCAGATTTTTCATATGTGTTTATCATGAATGTCTTTGTGTGTTCTTTATATGTTGTAGATGTATGATTAGGTATTCATTTTGAAGGAACAGATAGGTTCTGCTATCTGTGGGTTCTTTGATGTCAGGTTTGGGGATCTTTGAGGCTTCATGCCAAGAGGGTGTGACAGAACACTGTAGTTTCTAATAGTCAATGCTTATAAAGCACTTCCAATTATGTGGAATTTGGACAAGGACGTGCTAGGAGGGCACACCAACTAAAATCATTGACTCAGAGGAAGACCTCAAGGTTGTTGAATACCTTGGAGGCAAGACTGTGTAGGGGAAGACAAAGTGGAAGATAGGGTCATTGCGGGATTTTGCAAGAGCTCTACCAAGTGGGCATTGAGAGGATGCACAGGTTGCATTGAGGAGAAAAACTCTGGTTCGAGTTCATAAGGAGATAGAATCACTGAGGATTCTATAGAGCTCTGCCAGGAGGGCATTGAGCTCAAGCATAGAGTGTTAAGGAGGAACTTTGTTGTGAGTTCATAGAGAAACAAAATCACTGAGGATTCTGAACACTCTGCCAGGAGGGCATTGAGTAGGTGCCAGAGTGCACAGAGAGAACTCTTTGAGTTCAGAGATAGAGAAGAGTCCAAGGAGGGATCTTCACAAGGTTTCTGAACACTTTATAGACTCAACAAGAAGTTGCTTGAGGAAGATAGTACCAGGAGGGAATTAGATTCTCCATCTGAGGGAGAAGGAAAAAGAGTACATTCCTTAGAGGTCGAAGTTACAGGAAAAGGTCAGAAGAGATAACACTTTCATGCGTGAAAAGACTTTGCAAGAAGCGCAAAACTCAAAGAATCCTTTGAGGATTCAAGGAGAGAAGCCCAGGAGGAACAACGTCTTTGAGAATGCAGGTGAGGCCTAATGGTGTAGAGCTCACAGAGGAAAGAAGCAAAGGTGGAGGCCTTTATAATTTGGGAAATCTTCCAAAGTTCGGGAAGAAAGTGCATGCTCAAAAGGAGGAGCACAGTTTCCATCGGATCAACCGAGAATATATAGACTGTGGATTCATATCTAGGCAGCGTAGGAAGGGCACAACGGAAGAAAACGTTTGAGCCGTCAGATCTGGGTACATGGACCAATAGTCATCGGATCTGTGGAAAGCTGCACAAGGTTTAAATCCTCACACATAGATAAGAGAATCCGAAAAGTCCCAACAGGGTAGAAGTATCAGGATTTGAGACTTTGGGAATTCAGAGGTTCAGAGGATGAAGAATCAGAGATTAGGACTCACGGGTCCCAAAGTCTCGAAGTTATCTGAACTGTCCATTCGTGGAGGACAAGTGTCACGAGATCCTTTCATATTAGGGATTCGACCATTGGGAAGAAAAGAAGGGAGTCATTCAGTTTCGCTACTGGCGAAGTCCCAAAATGATCTGGACCATCCATCTATGGAGGACACATGGAGGATATCGAGGATTCCACTGGGATTTGTTGTGGTCACACGGTTCGGCATACCGGAGATCAATATTTCAGAAGTCCCGAGGAAAAGGAATCTGAGCCTTCGGGAATGAAAAACATGAATATGAAAAGTATGACATAAAGGAGAGTGAGGTTGTGGTCACACCGGGTATTGGGATTTTGAAAATCATCATTTTGGGAATCCTATAGCTAGGAAGTGGGATACTTGACATCGGAGGTCTCGAAATCACGAAATGCGAGGAGCCGGGAAAAAGTAATCCTTGGAGGACAAAGTCGGGGATCGACATTTCAGAATAACGGGATTCAGCATTTTGGGAATCTTGAAGACTAAGAGTCGAGGCTCACGGAGTCGAAAGTTCCGAAGAAGACTGCAGTCATATGAAAAGTGGTCACATGGACCAAAGATATGGCCCAGGGGGATAAATGTCATTGAGTATTATTTCATCATTTCGACATTTCGAGGATCGGGGGATCAAGAAGGAATAGGTTCTCGACATCAAGACTCAAGAAGTCTCGAAACCCGAAATTCCATTTCAGGAAAAGGTCACGGTCGTGTTGAGGCCATGTGTAGATGTAAGTTCACGTCTGTTACATACTTGTGCAGGTGGAGTTTCACGAAGGACCTATGGATCGAATATTGAGGTTCTGATAAGGATCCGAAGGATTCATTTCGGCTCCGAGGTGAATTTGAGAACGATCCTTAGACTGGGAGGTCGTGCAGAACCTATTGAGGCAGGGGGGTGCTACGTCAAATAATACCAACATACAAAAATAAAAATTTATACATATAGTCAATACAAATTCCATAACAGAACATCATAATTCATAACATAGAATTTGCACAAATTCATAAAGAAACTTATATTTAGTGAATTAAACACCAATTGCGTACAGACCTTCCATGTTCCTCCCATCCATAGAACACACTACTCATAATATCAGTAGTGGGTCACCCCTGAGCTAGGGATAAACTCTACCCAGGGAAAGGAGGTTCTAATCCAATCTAAAGTATGACAAACAACAATAATTCTTAGACTCAGGTGCCTACATTAAAAAGAAACCTATAGTTTCTCATTCCCCACATGCCTATCTCACCCAAGGAATTGTGTCGCTTCTCTACTCAACACTCCCTCAACACTTCCCTTCTAGGGATTTATCAACAAGACGAACATGAAGCATCATAGATTTGTAGCTATAGCTTGGAATCCAACAACCAACCTATGGTCCCTCATCCCCCACATGCCCGTCCCAACCAAGAAAGTGTGCTCCTTCTCTACTCAACAGCCCCTCGATTGCCTTGCTTTCCTTTCAAGGATTCAAAAATAGGTTTAACATGGAGTCTCAGAGCCTTGTAGCTGCAACTTGGCACCTTGGGAATTAATTCCCAGCAATTCTCTCACTTCCAGTGAATGCTCACGGGCCTAACCACCTACTTCCTTCACATAGAAAATATCTTATCTGGAGAGAAGCTCCTACAGGCTTGACATCCCTCTTCATCAACTACGAGCATCACAACCCGACTTTCAACTTGCAAGAGAATCAGGTACCAGTATGGATGGTAGCATGGATGCATGAAAAATGGTAGGAATCATGAATGAATAATAGCTATCCCATCCCCCCATTTACACTATATCCCCAAATATATATTTGCATGTGTCCTTTGAGACACATGGAACCCAAGGGACTCCCTTTTCCCACTTGTAATTCGTTCCCTTTCCCAGGGAACTTAGGATAACATAAATTTATATCCATACTTTAAAATTTAGGAATAATAATATAATATTCCTTTGGGATTAAGACCTCAATATTATCCCCTTGTTATACTCTTATCTCCCTTTCCGATCCTAGTGGAGTTTATCCCCCCATCTCTTTTGTGTGGAATCTGGTCGGAAACAATGATGTGCTTTATTAAAATATGAGTGTTTACATATTACAATAATAGACACATTGGAATTTTAGCCAATCAAGGTTCTCCATCTTAATAGCCACATAGGTACTATGTCCTATAATATCCTGGATGACCAGACTATAAAAAATATGTACAATTGGGGCTTGGCCTAGGGGTATTACATTCCCCTCCCCCTTATTTATGCATTTTCCTCAATGCAGTATATACACATATACAATCAAAACTTCAAAAGTATTAAAAAACATGTGGGTATTCTACCCGCATCGCATTCTTATGCTCCCAAGTTCCATCCTTGGGACCATACTAGTTCCATTGGACCTTTACTAGCCCTATGGATCGATTCCTAAGATGCTTGATATTTGTTTCCAATATGCAAATCAATTGTACTGGAAAATTGCCTTCTTGCTCCACCTAGATCACATTCCAATCAGTGACATGATTAGCATAAAGTATGTACTTTTTAAGAAATGATACATGGAATACATTATGAATACACATTGATGTAGGTAAGGAAATCATGTATGTTACATGACCAATCCTCTCCAGGATTTGAAAGAGTACACAATAACGAGATGCTAGCTTTGAACAATTTCCCAACGTCAGGGAATTTCTTTTGGATTTTACTTTCAAGAACACATGGTCACCCATTTTTAACTCTCTGTAATTTCTACTCTTATCATCATAAATTTTCTACCTATATTGGGAAGTCTTTAAAATATTTTTTATTCTCATCATATTCTCTTCCATTTCCCTGAGTAATTTTGGTCCAACCACTGCTCTATCTATTGGGTTTTCCAGCTCACCGGTGTGTTACATTTTTTTTCCATAAAGTACCTCAAATGGGCTCATATTTAGATATGATTGATACCCATTGTTACAATAAAACTCTACTAAATGCAAGTAATCCTCCAATTTGGATGGTTTATCCATCACATACATCCTTAGCATGTCTTCTATCACTTGATTCACTTTCTCTGTTTTCTCATCTCACTCAGGATGATAGGTTATGCTAAAGTTTAGATTGGTTCCAAATCCTTTGAATAACCCTTTCCAAAATTTTGATGTAAAATTTGGATCTCTATTAGACACAATTGTCTTGGTTATACCATGAATTCGAGAAATTTCTATCATACAAATATCAACAATGTTGGCATCCTTGTGAGTGATATTTACTGGAATAAAGTGGGAATCCTTAGTAAGCTTATCCATAACCACCATGATGGAATCATGCTGCTTGGATGTTCTGGGAATATTGGTGATGAAATCCATTGTTACAACTTCCCATTTCCACTCAGGAATGGGTAATCTTTGTAGAAGACCAACCGGGTGTTTGTGATGGGCCTTGACTTTTTGACATTCCAAACACTTGGCAATAAAATCAATAACCTTCGTCTTCATACCTAGACAATAATATTGGTTCTTGAAAACTGCAATGGTTTTCTGGTAACGTGGGTGTCCAACATAAGGTACATTATGAATTTATTTTAGAATCATATTTTTTAATTATTGATATTTTGGCACATAAATTCTTCCCTTGTACATGAGAATCTTAGCGTTTCCAAGCTTATATTCTTCACTTTTCTACTGCAAATTACCTTTCTGAAATTTTTCCTTTGCCTCGTATTTCTGATATGATTTTGTAGCCTCTAAAATTCTTTCCTTGAAATCTGATTGGTACATGCTAATGGCTTCAACATGCATCCCATGAACCCTTCTGCTGAGTGCATATGCCACCTAGTTCTCCTTACCTTTGATATTCTTAATATCAAAGTCATATTCATTGAGAAGTTCCAACCATCTACTTTCCCTGAAATTTAGAGTTGGTTGTCCAAATAAATATTTCAGACCACTATAGTCTATCCTTAATTCAAATCTTTTCCCCATGAGGTAGTGCCTCCACATCTTCAAGGCATGCACTATGGATTCCAATTCTAAATCATGAGTAGCATAGTGCCTTTCATGTTCCTTTAATTTCCTTGATTCATAGCATACCACATTCCCATTCTAACTAAGAACTACACCAAGTCCTTATTTACATGCATCAGTGCATACAATGGAGTCTTCATTTGGATCAACAAACATTAATATTGGAGCACTTGTCAGTAAATGTTTCAAGTGATGGAAACTCCTTTCACAATATGATGTCCACTCAAACTTCACACCCTTCTTTTGAAAGTAAGTGATTGGGTGTGCAATCTTTGAGAATCCTTCAATGAATCTTCTATAGTAACCCACAAGTCCCATGAATGATCTCACATTAGAGGCATTCCTTGGTGTTGGCCACCCCACAATGGCCTTCATCTTTTCTGGGTCCACTACTATTCCTTCCTCTGAAATGAGATGTCCCAAATAATGAATTTTCTTCTGGTAGAATGGAAACTTGCTCCATTTGGCATACAACTGATGCTCCCTCAATATCTATAATACCATCCTCAAGTGATTCTCATTCTCTTCCTCAGACCTAGAATATACAAGAATGTCATCTAAGTAGTCCTTGAAAATAACATTCATTAAACACATGAAGACAACTAGTGCATTTGATAACCCAAATGATACCACTGTGAATTCATAATAACCATACATTGTTATGAAGTAAGTCTTGCTAACGTGTTCTTCTTTAATTCTTACCTGATGATATGCTGACCGAGATCAATATTGAAGAATATCTTATCATCTTTCAGTTGATCAAAGAGGTCGTCTATCCTTGGCAAAGGGTACTTGTTTTTCAAATTTAACTTACTCAACTGTCAGAACTCAATGAAAAGCCTCAAGGTACCATCCTTATTTTTCACAAACAACATTGGGGAACCCCAAGGTGACACACTTGGGCATATATACCCCTTCTTCAAAATCTCTTCAAGATTCATTTGCAATTCCTTTAGTTCTAAAGTGCTCATCTTGTAAGGAGTTTTGGATACTGGGGATGCTCTAGGCATCATATTAATGGAGAAATCAATATCTATATTGGTCGACAATCTCAATATTTCTTTAAATACATCTTCAAAATTCCTTAGGACTTCATAATCTTCAAAACTTGGCACCTTATCTTTAGGTGTATCTTCCATATGAGCTACAATTATTTGACACCCTTTTCTGAAACTTTTCTTCAGCTGTAAGGCTGAAAATTCTCTAATGGTCATTGCCTTGGGAATTCCATGAACTGTCCTCAAGTTTCCTTCCTCATACAAGTAAGTAAAGGCCTTATTATAACAATCTAATATAGCATGATGCTTGTCCAAATAATCCATACCAATGAGGTAATCATATGAGCCCAAAAGTATGATATTCAAATCTACTTTTGTGCTTAATCGAGTCATGTCTATTGGACATGCCTTAACCATCTCATTAATTTTTTCGTTTATCTCTTATATCTAGCTTCACTAATTAAGGTTTTCCAAGATTACTTCTTGGAAATTGAAATCTTTCCACCATCTTAGGATCTAGGAAACTATGAATAACTCCTTAATCAATTAAAATAGCAATGGGTTGGTTGCTGATATGACCCTCCACTTCAATCATATGTGGTTGAAACTCAAATAGCTTGTTATCCAAAGCTACATAGATCCTTGGTACATGTATGCCCATGTATTCTACTATTTTATATTGTTGTACATTGTAATAAATCTCACTTTTTCACTCTGTGAGGGAAATCTCTCAACACATGATATCCTCCACAACCCCAACATTGAATAGGTGGTTGCCTTCATCTTTTCCCTATTTCCTTTGTCATTATGGGTTCTTTAGAAGTTGGTTGTCCCAGAGAATTATTTATCAGGATTGGTGGCTTGATCCCCTTCTTCCTCTAGTCCATATTACTTTTCTTTTTGTCTTCCAATGCCCTTTGGAAAGGTTGTCTTCCTTTATGTTGATCATAAAGGAATTTGTCCCTTCTTATAGTTTCCTCTAGTGTCTTTGGGTCATCATATTGTATCTTGCCACTGATAAAACATGGCATTCCACTCAGGCACCTATGAATCTTAACTTTTTCATCCTTGATTAAAGAAACGTATTTCAACAACTCTAAAAACCTTCTCTCATACTCATCTATGGTCATACTCCCAAGCTTGAGTTCAAAGAATTCCATCATTTTTTTTATCATAGTGTTGTTTGGTAGAGTATTTCTTTTGAAAATATGTCTTGAATTCTCCCCCAATAACCTTCTTCTCATCAATGTGCTGCACCTTCACAAATTGATCCCACAACATTTATGATTTTCCTTTGAGTTGATAGATGGAAATTATTCCTTCTGCTTATGAGGAGTAGTTATGTAAATGGAAGTAGTTTCTCATGCCCAACAACTAGGTCTTTGTATCCTCATCCTTCTTGTGTTCACCATCAAATGTAGGAGGCTTGATCTTTTTTATCTCTCCATGTAGCTCATCTACTCCAAGCTCCTCTTATTCTTCTTGATAGGGGATGGAATTGAAATACTATGTTCTCTCATAGTTTAATTCCTTGGGGACTGATGGTGATTCCTACCAACACTTCTTGTTCTTCTTCTCTCATCATGAGATCTACGACTCCATGATTTTCTTGACTTAGTCTCCTTATCCATCTTTTTCTCTATTTTTTCCAAGCTATGCATTAACTTGATGTTGAAGAGTTCTTTCTTCTCCTTGGCTTTCATAAGCCTCTCATTATCAACTTTATAACTCTAGAAATATTTTTGTTGACTTTTTTTTGGTTTCTACTGAGTTCATGATTTCCTCCTTGCCTTCTCCATGTCTGTTTGAATTTGTACCTTCATTACTCAAACTAGAATACAAACCCTTGACTTACTCTTCATGGTTGTAATTCCTATGTGTATCTTCCATTTTGATGATCTTTGTGTTGATCTTGTTTTGATCTAAATTCTATTAACTCTAAAAAATGTGCAGGAATTTTTTTTTGTTAGACTAAATAATTTAACAAATTCATGAAAATTATGCACAAATCTGTTCCAATAATGCATCAAAATTCTTTCTTCTATTTTCTTGTGAAATTAATTGCCCAGATCAATTTTCTGGGTGGTTATCTATACTTCTTTGTGAAATAACCTTCCATGAACCAAACATCAACCCTTTTCCATTTTTCCATCTTCACAGAATCGTAATCATGTAACCTTCCTTTCCTAAGTTCATCCGAGAAGTCCCAACACTTAGCCATTTTCCCATCTTCGTGGACTCACAGATTCATAATCTTGCATCCTTCTTTTCATAAGTCCATCCAAGAATTCCCAACACTTAGCCATTTTTCCATCTTCGCAGACTTACAGACTCACATAATCATAATCTTGTATCCTTCTTTTCATAAGTCCGTCTGAGAAGTCCCAACACTTAACCATTTTTCCAAGATATTACCGCAGTTTTGTGGAATTGATAGTTGGTTTTCCACATGGATCCATGTCACATGCCAACTGTCATCCCGTCCAACATGTACCTACCACCATGGTAGCACATGTGTTTCTACCATGT
>JZKD02S1899494.1:192994-222482 GCA_000966675.3 Picea glauca
ATCACCCAGAGTCAAATGGGAAAACAAAGAGGACAAATAGGATAATTGAAGACATGCTCAGGATGTATGTGATGGACCAACCATCAAAATGGGAAGACTATATACACTTAGTGGATTTTTCTTATAGTAATTGTAATACTGATCTTGACCCCATATTGTAAATATATTGTACATATGGTACTTAGGCGGGTGAGCCGGTATGTTTGGGAAAGAGCTCTTGTAAATATGATCAAAGTCCAAAGAGACTATATTGTAAATTGTACATATGCACTAATTAATAAAAAATAACACCATGGATGCAAACCAAGGGATGAAAAGAGTATGGGAGAATAAGACTCCACGAGTGGGAAAGGTGGATAAGGGCTAGGTAAAGAGAGATTAATCCAAGGAGGCTAAACCAAATATAATATAATAATTCCCTAAGAATTTATATTATTATATTATATAATAATATAATATAAAAGGGCACGTACATATTTAAAGGGGGAATTAGTTTAATTCTCCATCCCATTCATTCCATTCTTACCATGCTAACTACATGAGTTGCTTGGGGAATATGGTGACCCTTAGTATGAAGTTTACCCATGTATCCTAGGTGGATTTGGGTGTGTTTACACTTCAACTTTGGTTTCCCTGGAGAAGTCTAGAGACTGGAGGGAGAAGTGTGTGGTAGGTTCCTTGGTGTGAGGCTTGGAGGGTACCTGGAGACCTCTGAGGGAAGTTGTAACTCCTAGAGACACATTTCTCTAAGACTTCCTATCTAGCATGTGTTGGAGCCAGGGAAGGGTAGTGGTGTAGCCCAAGGGATCGTGGTGTAGAGAAGGGGGCACACTACCTTGGGTTGTGTAGGATGATGGGGAATGCGAGATTGTAGGTTGGAGTGTTGCTGAGGTTCGGTACCTCGGGATAGAACTTGTTGGTACTGAACATGGACCATAATTGGCTTAGGAATCCTTTTCCCTTGGTGGAGTAATAGCACCATCTTGGGGGTGAATTACTGCTAAGAGATTATGAGCAGTGTGGTCTATGGTTGCGAGGAGCATATGAGGTCTGTAGCTAGTCGATGTTTTCATAAATATACGTGCCATGTTTATATGTTATTTGATATTATTACATTATGCATTGATGTGTTAATTGTTGAATGCTTATATAATCTCTATGTATTTTTACATTCCTGAATTGTTGTTGTTTTATGCATAATTCTGCATGTATAATTGTATGATGGAGCAGGTGTTATGATATGGTAATAGGGGTTGGTTGTGCTTATGTTGAATTAGAGGGAAATTATGAAATTTCTATGTACCCCACCATCCCTGCAGGCACCGAGGTGGTTAGGTACACTACAAAGTGGTATCAGAGCCACAGGTTAAATATTGGACCTGTATGGGCCAAAAACAGAGTGCAGAAGTGAAATTGTTAGCAGGTATGTGAATTGTTTGACAAAAATTCCTCAAAGGAAACATGAAATTTGAATTTCCATGAACAAATAATATTAACCACAATGCATGTAGAGACATAAGAGCAGCAGATCAAGTCCATGCCCACGTGCTCAGACATGAATTTAGCTATAATGCATATAACCATATAATTTTACATTTCCCTTTATAGTCAACGCATGTGACAAGCTATCTATTCTTAGAGAAAGGTAGAAGACTCATACCCTTGTGGTCAAAAGTGGTTTTGAATCAAACACACGTAGGTAATCCAGTAGTGACAATGTCTACCAAATGTGGGAATTTGGAGTTGCACATCAACAGTTTGACAGAATGATGGAGCAAGACTATGTACATGGAATGAGATGATCATAGGATATTTGAAGAATGGTTTTTCTGAGGTTGATGTGCAATGTTTAAGGAAAATGAAACCCCTTTGTTGATATGCATGCAAAATGTGCAAGTATAGAGTATGCTTGCCACATGTTTGAAAAAATTTCAAAACCAAATGTTTTAATTTGGACTACCATGATTAGTGGGGATGTGAAGCATGGTGAATGGGAGGAATCTCTTGCACTCTTATATAAAATGTGATTGGAAGGTATAAAACCTAATAATTTTACTTTTTCTTATGTTCTTAAAGCTTGCGTTGATTTATCGACATTGGGGTGGGGTAGGGAGATACATTGTTACATCGTTGCAAATGAATTCAACTCAGATATTTATGTGGAAAACACTCTTATTGATATGTATTCAAAGAGCCTGAATCTAGAGGATGCAATCGAAGTGTTTGAAAAAATGTATCAACAAGATGTGGTGTCATGGAATATCCTTCTTGCATGCTATACCCAATTAGGGAATGTCGATGAAGCTACAAAACTATATAATCGAATGCAAGTGGCATGTCCAAAGCCAAATGTTGTATCATATAATACAATTATTGTAGCGTGTGCTCATGATGGGTAAAATAGTCAATTTCCTTGTAAATGAATTCACTTATATTACAACCAGGATCTAGTATATTCACCTACAAAAAAAGCTCCTCAAGTGGAGTTCGTTTAATTTTAGGGACCTGATAGTCAGGAAAAGTTGTGACACAGACTTTGGAGAAGTGATGATAACAAGTTCCTAGTTGGAAATGATCAACATGTCATTCTTGCTACTTAGCACTTGCCTTAGATATCCAAGTTGTCTGAAGCATGGAGACATTACTATAAGGGTCATAAATTTTCTCTTTATGCGCTCACTATCAATAAAAAAAAGTGACATCATCAATAGTTATTGCAATTTCAATAATATTTGTGGAGAGGAAAATATTATGAACACCGGGTGGTGGACGTTTGAACACTTTTTTCTTCTCGGTAGAGGGAACCATGAAGTGAAGAGGTGGATAGATAATTTGAATTATCTCTAAATATAGGAGAATCTTATAAGCAATCTATACAATGATAAATTTCCTCCCATCCTGGTACAACTCCTTGCTTAGATTCAGAATTGGCCATATTAGGGCTCTTGCATATTTTTTTAACAAATTTTCAATAAGTTTAACATCAACCTAATCCATATGAATAGTGACCATATCGCTACTAAGAATTTTTTCTTCTTTAGTTGTTGACTGCAACTGCAATTGTGCTTCTTCAATTACTAACTGCACCTGCAATTGGGCCTTCTCTCTAATTTGTTTCATGATAATCTCTACATATTCATATTGATGCTCTCTCTAAGCCCATTCTAAATACATAATATCGTATTGTTCATGTAAAAAACAATCGACAACATAAGAGAGAAGTAATGAAACATCATCCACTCTGCCTTTGCCAGCAACTATCATTAGTGGTGTAGCTCCAATCGAAGAATGTTGATAATTATAGAGTTTAGGGATTGGATTCCCTACAATTATTTCCATCAGCAAATCAAAATAATTCCTTATCTAGGCAATAGCAATAGCCTCATCCATATCACTGACATCTTCCTTAGTTAGTGATGGGGTCTTGCAACTCTCCAAATTTTGACTATTATGATCATTTAATTGTTTCTCATCCATCCTAGATTCTACAAGAGAATGTACATGCTCTAAATAATATGTACATAGTTATTATGAATTTATTGATGATTTAGAAGGAAGAAGATAGATTTTGGAACTATTAACCACCATGTTTTGGGTACATGTTGAGACTCTAAAGCATAAAGGATCAAGTTCTATGGGAAGGTCAAGGAAATAACAAATGGAGTCCAATGGGTAGTCTTGAAATTGCAACTGCATCATATGCAATAGAGAGGTATCATCAAGTGTAAAAGGGTGTGGTACAACAATATGGTTTCAAGATTCGTCCATGCAGAAATGGTGGTTGTAGGAAAAAAATAAGAAGAACACTTGGACACTGAGAGATCAAGATTTTGGCCAAGGTTATGATGGAAAAAATTTGGTAATTGAAAAATCTAAGGCAACTGTGTCTTTTCAAGGTTGAAAATGAAAGGGAATGTGTGCATGTTTTCAGGAAACAACTGAGGGTACTAGAAATATAAAGAGAAAATATCTCTACCTGGAAGGACACTTTTCATAGGGATCATGACTGAGGAAGATGGTAGTGGATATTTTTTTGATGATGACTTTGGAGGGAGTCATGAGCACGAAAAAAATATGCCACAAGAAATTCACATATACCTGAGTGCAATCAAGGAATGGTTGATGGGATTTGGAGAAAATATTCTCTTTATATCAATTCACAATGATGGAACCTAGTATAGACTTGATAATCCTTCTGAGTAACATTCACCTTGATCTTGTTCTAAAAACAGCAGGACCTGCGATCAAAATAATTATCATATTGAAGGAGCGGAGTTATGCTTCCAAGTTTTCAATCTCAAATCTGAACCAAATTTAATATCATCTAACTTGGCAGACATATATAGGATATTCAAACAATATGGAACAAAGTCATCACACAAAACCAACTTTGACAACTCAAAACAATCCTTGATAAGTTTGTTAGAATTTCTTCTGGTCATTTTCAAGTAGAATAACTTGCACAAGTATTTATACATCTCGTAAGGGTACATTTAGGGGTATTTCATATGCATACATATATAAAATTCCCTCCTTGAAGTGTATTTTTGTGATATTCTAACAACTATTCATACACACATGAGCTAAGGGTAATACACAGAACAAAAAACATTCTCACTAGTTGTAATCAAGGTTGGAATAGAAATAAATTTGGTGGTTGATGTAGTGGAAGAATTCAACAATTTTTCTCCTTGTATGATTTTTCGTTCCTTTTATTTATTTATTTTGAGATTAGCATCTCATTCAATGAAAAAAATTGGCAAGTAGGAGACTTGTTCCATATTGCAGGTTAGATTTTGAGGCTTTAACATGCAGAACAAAGAAGAATGAGAACAATTGATTTGAGCATTTAAAGAAACTAGTCTGAAAAGTTTCCAAGTTGTTTAAGACTAATTTTTTGGCTATCTTATGTTTGAATACACTCCATATATACACACAAGAGTCTTGAGGTATAAGTCTATCCATGATATTGAAATCATAGTTTGACTGATGAAATTGAAGAGAAAAGGAATTCTCAGATTGTCTCCTCTTCCACATGATTGTTGATGAAGTGTGGGAGGCATCTCTATTGGGAAGGGATCCTATGTTTTTGATAATAAGGTGCACTAAAGAATTCTCATTGTTATCTCCAACCCACAAGTTCTTTCATCCATAGATGCATACATTTATGCACTTAGCTGTTTGAATCTTGCGATGACATTGGTACAAATTAAACTCAATAAAATTATGCTAACTTTTATTAGGATTGTCAGAGAGTGATGGTTCTATTTGCATATATTAGAGGCACTAATTTTCAAGTTTCTCCCATGACATCTGTTGGAATACTAAGAGGGGGGGTTGAATCAGTATGAGCACTTTTTACCACTTTCAACTACAATATATTAAATTCAACTTTATCACTAGTATCTCACTTATGATTTCATTCAATATGTCATGAGCATATAACCATACTAATTACAATTCAACAATATCACATCAGATACAAAGTACACTAGAATTTACGAGGAAACCCAAATGGGAGAAAAACACAAAATGATTTCTTATATATATATATATATATATATATATATATATATATATATATCAATAATAATTTCATAGGAAGAACCACCTGAAAGGAGGGACCAACCCCTTGATTTACAGGAACCAAACTAAAGAAATATAGAATTCTTTGAATTCTCTAGATGCAACTGGAAGGAGGCTACGACCCCCTCATATATGGGCACCAACCTAAAGGAATCTCCAAATCTCTGTGTTCTTCGACACCAACCAAAAAGAGGCTACAACCCATTGATTTAAAGGCTCCAACTTGAAGGAAGCTCCAACTCTCTGAGTTCTCTGGCACTAACCAGAATGAAGCCACAACCTCCTTTCCTTGCCCCATCCTACTGCCCTAAAATATAAGTGTAGACTCACTGTCACTACTAATAATCAACTTGTAACTTTCACTGTCACTGATACATCAACCAACCTATAACTTTCACTTTCACATCAACCACTATCGCATCAAATTTTCACTAATGATGAACCAATCTTCCAATCTGTCACCGTCACCATCATTGCCATTGTCACTGATATACCATCATCAACCAACTACAACCAGATCCACTCACATGGATACCAAAACCATCACCAAACCATGTACACCAATCATCATTCATGTACATCAACCATGCACATCAATCATGTACCATACCATGCATCAACCATGTACATCAACTTGTACCATACCATGCATCAACCATGTACAAAAACCTATACCATACCATGTACATCAACCATGTGATAAAACCTATACCATACCATGTACATCAACTATGTGCTAGAGCCTATACCATACCATGTATATCAACACCTATATCATATCATGCATCCACCATGTACCACAAACTCAAACCATGTTCCTCAAGCATGTGCCAACATCCATAAATCATGTACAAAGAGATTTACCTCAAACATGTTCCATATCACTCATGATATTACTCAATAATTCTATACACCATGTACCATAAGATAACATCAATGATGTTCCTCAACTAAGTACTATAAGATGTGCCTCAAGCATGTGATAACATCACCATGACATATACCAAACCAAATACCAAGATAGCCAATATATACTTCTAACAATGTATCATATTATCACAAAGGTGTACCATATCATGTACCATCATCATCAAGACATGCCTCAAGAATGTACCATAAACATAATGCTCAATAATGGATGTAAATCATACCTATGATCCTGTAGCATACCTGATACAAAATATTACATACCTGCAGATCTTCCTCAACTTCAACAATAAGAGAATAGCATCTCCATCAAATTTTAGCTCAGTCTCACAGGAACTTCTCAAAACACAAGTTATAGTGAAAATGGAGTACCTTGCCGAATTCTATCCTATTTTAGAGAGAGAACTTACATAGCATGCCACACACTTAATATTTGATATCTGATTCTGAAACTCACACAAAATATAATAAGGACTATTATATTTCCACTGAAACTAGTCTCATAGAATTTGGATCTTTTATGAAGTTATGACTATTTTACCCAAAACACATGTTTGAGACTAGTTTCAAGACTAGTCAAAAACCCTATTTTTCCACAAAGCGTATCTCCAAAAGTACAATGACCAAGAAGATGAATTTTTTACCACATGTACCTTGACATGTATTCTCAACCTCCTCCAATTTTCACTATCTGAAGCATTCTAGAAAAAAAATTATATTGAAAATGGTAAGATGCCCTTTAAATAACATACCTTAGAACACATAATCACAAGACTTCATCATCCCTTGTAATTTCGCCCTTATTCACTTCATATTCCCTCTAAAATTCATCTCAGATAAGAATCATTTTCTCACTTAGACACATATTCAATGAACTTGTGTGTACAAATGGGAGGCTCTTGATGTGTATTTATACTTTTCCAAGTGACTTCTTTACTTAACTCTAGGGTCGAGCTGTAACTTCTTGTTTACAATTTTTTTACCATTTTTCCTCACTTTGGGGCCAACTAATAACTTCTTGTTGCAACCATTTAGGGGATTCTTAACCATTCTTCAAGTCTTCCAACTTCATGACCTCATAACTCCTCAACTACAAGGAACTATGTGACGTACCACCTACCGTTGGAAATGACATGACAAGGACTATCCATCTATGAGTGTGTTACATGAATTTACATGATTTTACATGCTTTCTCATAAATGTGACGAATCAAGTGGTCCTTCATTGACTCTAGAAATACTCTCTTGGCCATCACTTCCCTCTTCTTGTGGAATGCCAACTATACTAGATCAGTCCAACTAGGAACCAGATCCTCAACATACTCCTTGAGGTCATTATCTTCCAACAAAAGGAGAACCCTTTCCTTCCAAGCCCAAAAGTTGGTTTCCCCTTCCGACCTATCCTCAATATTTAATGTATTCGCCCTCTTGACATACCTGGAACAAAAAAAAGAACAAGAACAAGTGCAACACTCTTCCAGTGTTGTAGTCAACAAAGTGTCTCAAGATGATCCCCTTCTCTTCAAATCCCAAGCTCGGATCCCATGCCAATTTTCACATGCAACTCTATGTGACTAATGTCAGATATGAAAATTGCTTCCTAGTGATATAACTATCACTGAACAACTTTACACTGAAATTATTGAATGAAAACATATGCAACATAAACAACAATATTAGAGATGAATCATCAATACACAAGAGACACAATAATTCTATTATGTAATCTTGTTAATATTTTAAATACCGAGGAAAAAAACAACCCTCCCAACCAACACAATATCACCAAAAATCCCAAGACAACCTTGTCCCCCAAACTCACCAAAAATTGACAACACCCTTGTTCTCCAATACACAAATAAGAAAACCAAACCTCAACAATATCCTAGAAATATCCTCTGCCCACAAATATGCTATAGATCACTTGTATGGAATGATGATGTTACCTGTCATCCTACACAGATCTACACTTTCCTAGAAAAATAGATACATGATTCACCTTACTAGAAACCCACAAATATATGTTGTTTTCTCCACTGAAAATTGTGTATACCCTATATGTGATTCATCCTTCTGCAATCCACGTATATACACACTTCATCCTCCTACAAACCATGTAATATATGAAAAATTCACTCCACATGTGTGACCTTCTTCACCTCTCTCTTCAAGGCCAGATTTACCACCTTGTAGACTTTCCCTTTGTTGAGATCACCAATTCTCCTTATTGCAAGTGCATAATCACTTATTGCAACTCCATTCTTTAACAATATGATCATATAATGTCACAATCACATATATCCTTTATATAGGAGTCCAATGAGTGAGTTTAGGAGCCCTTCCTAAAATCAATAATTAATTATAATATTTAATCCTCCTTGTGGGTGTAGCACCCCCACACAAACCCACAAATCCCATCAACTTCCCCATGAGTCCCTAGCCTTATTTCTAGGATGATTTCACTGAAACAAAATTCAAAACTGGTGCCAATGAAAATTCCCACATGCCCAGCACCTTGGACTCTAGTGGGAATACCCCTAGAAGCTACAAAAATCAACAGGGTAGGTCAAGAGCAAGTGAGTTGGAGGTAAATTTTGGATAGTTGTAGGAGAATATTAATGGGTTGTGAGGTATTTATCTCTGAGAGGGACCCTTCTCTTGTGGATTCCTAGCCCAATCTTGGGGGTGGCTTTCTATTGAGATTTAGAACAATATTTCTATGGTTGGGTGGAACGTCCTTTCCAAGCCGTTGGTTACATAAATGTTTTATGAAGACACTTTTTTATTTTATTTTATGAGTTATTGATTGAGTTTAAATGCTATTCTTGACTCTGTGTATGTAAATGGTTTATTGATGCTATGAATGAGTTATTTTCTACATTCTTGTTCATTTAGAATGTTGTAGATTCATTTCATGATGGGTATTAGAATCTGGTTAATAATGTGAATTAAATAATAGTCAGTAAGCTACAGTAAATGAATTAGCAAGAAGAATTTCCTTTTTATGTGTATTCCACTTGGTAATGTTCCCTGGTTGAGCTGGGGGACATTACATTGTGGAGAATCTATGATACAACAAGAATCATGAAATGCAATTTTTGATGTAAAGAGTCCTAGAGTAGAGAGGAGTTAAAACCAATTAAGTCATTAAAGTCATTACTTATTATTTGCCATGTCAAGATTATTGTATTTAGTTATAATTTGTACGAGAGTCATTCAAATTCCATGATATGAAGTATTTTATCATAATTTTCAAGAGAAAGACAATAAATTCATAGTCAAATGTTAAGTGATGTAAATCATGACAATACTGCATCAATTGCATTTTCCAAACTAGTGACATAGATGTATTGGTCGAGGGAGATGTCCCTCCAACAAGAAACATTTTTTTATGTAGGTATTTAAATGGAATAATTAGATGAAGAATTATGAAACATTGAATAAGATGATGACATAAAATAAAACAAGACGAAAGAAGAAGACAAAAGGAGTAGAAAATAGACTTCTGATGCAGTGCAACAAGAGATAAAATTTGACAAGATGATGTGGCAATAGCATGATGAAAGAAGAAGATGATAGAAGACAAAATAAGACACTGAAAGAAGATAAGGGATATGACATAAGGATAGAAATATAAACTTGGGCATGAATAGTATATGTAGTGAAAAGTGGTAATCCAAGAATCATAAAGTAGAAAAAGAATAATAAAATCAATAGAAGCAAGGTAAATAATTAGTGAAATAATATTTTGTGTCAATAATTGAGATGCAAAAGTGACTGAAGTGACTCCATAGACAATGGAATCCCTAAGAAATTTGGTGATCCTCGATAATTTTTTTCTTTATTATGAAAAGGAGCATTGTCTTGGTCCTATGCTTGAAAAGGTTTGATTAGCCTCAAATAAAAATATATTTGAAATTGTATGTACTTCAATGAGACAAATGATGATGCATGTAAGTTGTGATAAGGCAAGTGTACCCCCATCAATTTATTATGGATGGTTTGTGGTAAACCAAAACCAAATTTCATGATAAATGAAGGTTCATGGTCATCCATAAACCACTTGGTGTAATGTATGGTTCGTGGTATGCTAAAACCACTTGAGAAATGTAATGGTCAAGGGTAATCAGCAAAATTTCAGAATGTGGTTATAGGGAAAACAAAGAAATCTTAGGATGATTAATGATTATTTATGTAAGAATGAAAGATGAATGTGATTCAAGAATTTTTAATGAACCATGCACAAGTAAAAGTTTCTTATAAAACTAGTGGATTCAACATATTGTGACCCATGTATTCCATTGGATGTTGACTTTTTTTATATGGACTTCAACAAACATGATGTTTATTTTCGTAGGTTCAATATGAGTACTCATGAATATTGAATATGAATAATGAAAATACCGAAGATAAATATTGTAGAAGACATAAAATTGTAGATTGAAGAAGAAGAGCATAGAGGAAGATGAATATTGGACCAATTCAAAGGACTAGTGAAATAGAAAAGTTTATTGAATCACACGTATTCATTAAAGGGGAGTATGAAAGATTAAATCCTACTTGTGATGTTTAATGAATAAAATGTAATATGTTAATGATGAGTACTATGCATAAAACTCTAGGTATGGATCAAAGACGAGGACAATGAGAGAAGTTAGGTATGATGATTTCAGATAATCAACTGAAATATTTAAGGAGAGATTATAGGAGATATCAGACTAAATATCTAATTATGAAATAGTTTTTATGGTCACCTACAATTATATAAAGGGGAACATTTTACATTATAAACACACATGAGAATGAGTGGATTTAATATAATTTCCTTTTTAGGGGTTTTTTGAGTGTATCTCCTAGTGTCCCTTTATTGGTATTTGTATAATATATTTGTGAGTGTATTCATTGCTAATTATTATTTTCAACAATGAAATTTTTTAATGTGAGAAATATTTAGCTATAAATCAAGGCATACAATGCACAATATATGTTAGAACTAATGTTGATGGAGCACAAATCTTAAATTTTGTGGATATTTTCTTAAGCACCAAATATTCTACAAAGTGTTAGAGCACTCTAAGAATCTATCTATTCTCTCTGAAAAAATTGAGGGAGTGTTGACTAGTATTGTGGTTTGGTACAAGGGTCAATCTGAATTAAGGAGCCATAAACTATTTGTAGAGGAGGAGGTGACTTATGATTTGGATTTTGAATATGAGACATTGTGCCTCATACTTAAAATTATCCATGAGATCTACCCACACTGATACAATTTAATAAATATAGATTATGAAGAAAAATGATAACACAGTAATTATTAAATATAGAGTGATCATATGCAATAACATTGATCTATTTTATAGATATTGTAGGTTTTTGTAATATATAACTAATTCCTATTAAAGAGGAAGAGAAATGAGAGATATATCAACCATCATCCAATGATTTATATTGATAACCTATTACATATGTAAGCCTTATATTCTAACACATGATGGTATTTAGGTTGATCCATCCCACATTAATATTCTTTTCCATTGGCCCATGCCCACTCTACCACACAAAACAAATGTTTCTTGGGATAAATCAATTTCCACTGCAAGTGTATACTTCATTTCTTAGATAAAGCATGCCCTTTTCACAATCTTTCCAACCGACAATAGTTTTATTAGTCTATCGAGGCTGATGCAACCTTTAAGCATATAAAAAAATATTCTATTATACTCCTATTCTTCATTTTCCATACTTGTAACAACCTTTTGAGATAGAGTTATATGCCTTTCACTATGCTACTGGGGCCATCCTTAAACAAGATGGTTATCCAATTGTTTTCCTTTTTTAAATTTTATCTGATTCTAAGCTTCAATACAATGATAAAGAATTATTTTCCCTTGTCCAAGATTTCAAATAGTGGCATCATTATATGATGGGCAGAGAGATGTTCTTTACACCAATCATCATCATTTGATATGATTGGAAATATAAGAAAATAGATAGGAATAATGACACATCAAATGTGCATATCACATTTAGTAATTTCATTTGGTAACAAAATATAAGAAGGGTAGAACCAACCAAATATCCAATCTACTTAGTCACCCTCCAATTTGCATTCTTTCAATACTCAATATCTAGGTTCCTACATATGATCACTAGAAGTAGAAATACTCTTCATGTATATATTTTGGTCCCATACTGCATGTCCTCTAGTACCTGATAGAGGTAAACAAATTCTTTTTAGATTTTCATATCAAATATGCATGGATATATAAGTTTCAACAACTATGTGTGCTAGATAGGGATTCCATACTTCTTATCATTAAGGAGGTTGATTCATCTTATTATTTCGGCATCAATAAAACTTTTTATCACTTACAATGCTATTTATTTTGGTCTACCATGAAGAAGTAAGTCGATTCTTTTAACCAGGGTTTCACTTTTATAATACCTCAAAACCTACCAACCATAATATGGGAATATCCTGGTCATTTCCCCTTCCTACATGCCCATGGGAATCCATCTCTCTTTATTTTGACAATAGATTTCATATGACCACCCAATGTCATAATGCTATCTTTGTCATTATGTGCCATTTTTCTAAAATGAATATTTTCATTCCTTGCACTAAGGATATTATTGCATAAAAAGATCCCCATCTATTTTTACCCATATTTTAGTGACATTTTGGCCTTCCCCTCTCTATTATATATAATTAGGAATCTAGGTTCCTCAGTGATATCTAGAAGACATTATGGTAGTTGTTGGGCTACAAAATCTGGTTTTCAACTGCCTTTCATCCTCATATGTATGACCAAATAGAGGTGGTCAATAACACCCTCATTCACACTATTCACATGTTCTATTGTATGCATAAATAGTGGGATAATTATTTTCACATCATCTAGTATGGTGAGCTAAAGAGTTACATCAATAAAGGTTGTTGAATCCCTAACTTAAACTTAAATTATAAGCTAAGGAGCATAATCTTGTCAAGTGGTGCGCATATGCAATGCAACCTTCAAGACTTCTAGTGCCATTGAATGAACTTTGTATTTCTAGTCCTATGTGATGGTAACCTAAATTTTGTCTCTTATGGATGAACTAAAGGTGTGGGAACTTTTTAACATGATTTTCTATGGGTAGATCTTGTCCATTTGATCCTTCAACTCACTATTTTGGAATACCTTTACCTTATAGGAATTGAAATAAACTTGTTTGAAACTAAATAAAATCTATTGAAATCAAGTAAATTGATTCCTTATCCAACGAAGAGATCATGGAAAGCGAAAAGAGAAATCACACACCACTCAAAGTAGAAAATATATTCTATTGAAAGTAGGAAATATACTCTACAACATGTTTCTCACATCAACATATTGATTCCTCAACCAACCACATGGTTGTCACATGATAGAAGAGGAATCCATAAGTAGTTGTAACCACATAATGAATGGACAACAAATCTTTTAGCCATAGAAGATGCAACTAAATATTTCATAGATTCATGAACACATGGTGATATATAATAAAATAAAATTAACAATGAACATACAACAATGTAATGAAAGAAAACTACAACCATTAAGAAAACAAATAAAAATAAATCTAAACTATGGGTAGGGATAATTCAAAAACTGATTATAGATTCAAAGCGTTCCCTTACTATGAAGAAAACAAGGTGTTAAATGTCTCAAACAAAAACACTATTCAAAGTAAGAAAATGGAAATAATAAATCCGATCTTACATTAGCTGGGGGTTTCGAAGTTACATTGTCAAATGAAGGAAAATTCATCCTATCTCTTGTTGGTATGATTTCTAAGCTATATTATGATACATAAATTAATTTAAATACAAATATGAGCCTCAATATCCCCTAGAATAGACCCTATTATGGTGCTTTCCGACATAATTTCTATAAATCTATGATTTTCTTCTTGCCATTATGAATCACCTGAGAAGTGGCCAAGTGATTTGAGTTCTATGATTTTTAAACTTACTATGTTACTACCTTGACGTATCCCCTATCATTATTACTATGACATGGTGAGAGGTATTGATCCAGGTGGATATTGGTGGCCACCCACCTATTCCAACTAGCTCCCTCGTGTCTGCTTTTGTTCATCACGTCCTTCTATACTACTTTATAATTGTGATTTATAAACTTCTAGGGATTTCTGAAGCCCCGCACATTATCCAGGTGGATATGGGTGGCCTCTCTCCTAATCCAACTGGCTTATTTTGTATGTTTTCATATCATCACATCTTGTTGTACTTCTAGGGATTTTTTGGGGCCCTAAACATTTTTTTTTTACTCGCCACAGTCAAAATATAGAAGGAGTCAGATTCTGATAGAGGAATGTGTAGTTATATTAAAGACCTTTCTAATGGGCTATCAAGCGCCTAAAACAAAGTTCATATGCAAAAGTTATGACCCTAGGAAGTTAAGGTACCAAATTACACCAACTTACCCATAGGGCCCACATGACTTTTGGCGTTTCACCTTCTAGGGTTAGGTTTTTGAATGTTTAGGATTTCAACATTCATGAGTATATGAAAAGGGCCTATGGAGCCTCAATGTAATCCATTCTGATCAGACGGATTTGCATAGAAACCACATCTCTTCTAAGAGATAGCTACTACCATTTGAGCAAGTTTTAGCTGTGCAATTTTACAATTTCAACCTATTTCATTATTTAATAGAAGATATTGTTCACTGGATATTTGTGTTATTCTTCCTATCTCCGTGTTTATTGTATTTAGTCTGTTAATCCATTTGTTCCGCTCCTAAATCCGGATCAGGTACATTTGAAACCCTTATGATGTCAGATTGTAGAATTTTGTAATAAATTGATGCAGGAGCATCGCAATTACCAAAGCGAGCGTGGAGCCAGCGCATGTGTCCTTAACACATGACATATTGCTTTGAAAAATTTTGGGAAATGATGCGCCAAACCTTCAATGAACCATTTATGAAGGAGCGCCTTTTGTATATTGTATTGGACCTTGAGCGACACGCTCTCGTCCTTAGTAGATAGGAGGCATTTAATCTAGTTAATGCTGGTAGATAGGTTTTTAATTCTAGATTTGATAGTTTAGAGTCCCAGAGGGAAAACGGATATAGGCACCCTCATTGTATCATTGTAACATTAGCCTGAGCAACAAGAGTTTGAGCAAGAAGAGCATGCAAAGAATTGTATGAAGAACACCCATGTACAAATGTTTGAATTAATAGAAGGAAGCTTTGATTCAAATTCATGGTTTGTGTTGTTTCTTTGTGTACTATTGATATGCTCATAAATGTTTGCTTCCTGTCATGCATTTTCTTTTATGTACTGTGTATGTGATTTCATGTTTCAAACTGAAGTTTGAAGGGGAGATGGAATGAGTTCCAATTGTTTCTCTATTTGAGTAAGGATTTCCTGCAAGGTGTGCAGTTGAAAATCATCTGCAAAGAGTGCGTTGATGGAGGCTCAGGTAGTTTAACTCTTGTTCTCGTTCACCCAGAAGTGAAATTGGTTTGCTGAAGCCATGCAAGGAGTGCGCAGGCGGAAGAGAAGTCTCAGAGTTGTAACTCTGGGAAAAGAAATTGAAGACTGTTGTTGCAGGAGTGCGCAGAGTCGAAAGGATTCAACGCTCGGGAGTTGTTGAATGTTTGCTGCAAGGAAGGCGTGCAAGTCCCTCTGAAAGGATCAGAGTGGGAAAGCTCAGGAGGTATAGAATCTTTGAGAAATCGTCAAAGGAAAGCACTGTAAATTGTGTCGTGGAATCCTCAAGCAAGAGTTGCAAGTGCATGTGCTGGAGGGTAAATTCTCAGAAGGAATACTTAGTTATTCTCAAGAAGTCTTCAAGGAGAAGAAACCGACGGTCCAGATCTTGTGGAGGAGCTCGTGGAAATCCCGTCACCCGTTAGATCCATCAGAAGTAGCGAGGAAGTTACGACCACACCAGGAGTTTAAGACCAGAGTACTGTGAGTCGTTGGATTATCATCTGATTACTCGTCAATCGTTCGATTGGACAGAAGCTGCACAGGGTTTAAAGTCCACGTGGGCATCGGGGTTTCAGAAGCTAAGAAATTGGAGACCTTTCGAGTCTCGAAACACTGACGGAGATCCCAGCCGCTGATCTCGACAGGACACCTGTCAGTATTCTGGGAGGCATCGGGATATTGAGGTCATCGGAAATTCCAAGAGGGCAGAAATCACGACATCAGGAATCGCGATCTGCGATATCCCAATAGGTGCAGGACCGTCTATCATGGGGATACGTGTCAGGAGATCCCAGAAGTCGGGGATTGGAGAATCGGAGTTTTCGAGCACAAAGAAACCTTGTCATATGGAATCGCGATCCTCGATTTCCCGACAAGTTCAGAATCATCCATCAGGGGGACACATGTCAGAGGATCCAAAGGAGTCGGGGTTCAGCTCATCGGGAATTCTAGGAGTGAAGAAATCGTTGCATCAGGAATCACGATTTCGCGATACCCGATAGGCGACGAGTAAGTGGTGACGTGGAGGAGTAAGCTCTCACGTGCATCGGGGATCGACATTTCGGGATTCTCGGTGACGAGGAAATCATCGCAGGAGGAGTCGCGAAACTCCGAAACGCGACGGCCCCACAGTCATAGCACTATAGTGGAGGACAGGTGTTACCCATATCGGGGTTCGGGACTTGGAGAGTTCCGTGAACTAGTGTAATGGGAATCGCGATATCCCGATACACGATTTCCCGATTTGTCACAGGAGTGGGGACCACCAGGATCAGAGTGGTGGACAAGTGTCGCACCCCACCGAATGATCACAGATCGGGGCTAGTGAATTCACGATAGAGCCGAAGTCCCGATAAGGTGGGATAAGGTCAGCGTTGACTAAGACATCGGAAGTTGGGGATCTGTGAGGAGAGTGGATCATGATCTCGTAAGTGTCGATTTCCCGACAAGGGTAAATCCCGACAGGAGAAGGAAAGCGTTGGTGAGTTTTTATCGGGTTTCGGGGATTTGTGAGACCCGAACCTGTGATTTCAGGACTCGCGATCTTGCGAAGTCCGATTTTCCAATTTGAAGTAGGGAGATCATAAGGAGTATTCTGTGGGTATTGACAATTCCCGATAAGGGAGTTGAAGAGCATTTCAGTTCTTCGAGCCAAGGGAAGAGAAGGTCCTATGTGAGCGGACGTGCCCTGGGTGGCACGTGTGCGATCATAAATCTTTCCTTTATGATGCATTCCTCAACACCAATCCATTACTTGGTATAACTGTGAATTTTATAGCAGATGAATACAAAATTCAACAACACAAATTCACAAACAACATTTGGTTTGAAGCTATGATTTCAAATTCATCACCATTCCGAAAGAGGATACCAAATCAAATTCAATAAGAGGTTGAATAGTCATATTCATTATTAACATTCGATAGGAGGATATAGAATCAGGTCCATTAGCATTTTGTAGAACAAGATTCAATAACATGCTATTCTGCATTATTTGGGAATTAAACTTCTTAAATAAGTTACTCATGAAACCAAAATATCCATTCACTATGATCTCATAATTATTCTAAACACATAAATTCACAAACAAATACTTGAAATGGCTAATAATTGATAATTATGGAAATAATTTAGGTATAGAAATGAGTATTTGAAATACTTATAGAAGGAAAAATGGTGAAGAAAGGATGAGAAAAAGTATGCATATCAAGGGATTACCATCTCAACCAAGTTTAATGGTTGCACATCCCTTGTGCAACAAAAGGAAAGAAGGTAAAGAGTAACAATACTAGCTAGCTATTGATTGTAGTTCCTTTTTCATGTATACATTTTGTAGATTTACCTATGTTTCATTCACTTTACGACATTGTTTTCATTGTTTTCAACAATCAACAACTTTTCCTCTGTCACCTACAACATTCTACATCACCGTTTTCATAATTTCTCGCACTCTATAACACTACTTTTATGATTTTGCAACATTACTATAGACCTCTTTAACATTTTGTAGTATATTTTTTAGAACTCTACAACATTATCCCCATTATTCTTTAGCATTGTTATATCATTTTGTAGAAGTATAATTATTGTTTAAAACTATAACACACCTGATCCCCTCCCCTTAGTTATGCAGGTGGGATATTAAAATTTCATCTTCTAAACCCTAATTTTTTCTCAAATCCAAACCTATAGATGAAATTCGCTCCTCAATATTTTTCCAATGACTATAAACTTGCCCAAATTTGAGCTCTAATTCGCTCCTCAATATCTTTCCAATGACTATAAGCATGCCCAAATTTGAGCTCTAGAAAATGATTTATGGCCCTTCATATTCTTCCTAGGGAATTTTCCCATGATGATATCATCATATCCACATGGACCCACTCCACGTGTGCTAGCTGACATCACCGATCCACAAGGATACATGTGGGCCTATCTCATAGTTGCTTGCTAATGTGACCTGTTATTTTATCTTTAGACATAGGTATTTGGTTCCCCTATCCCACAACACTCGTAGACCCTCCTTCATGGCCAAATCCCCTATGGGATGCACAACATACACTTTTCCAACGATTTCCCTGTAGCCCATGACCTACAATATAGTCAGACTATTCCTTGTGTTCGTGCTTTCCATGTAGTAAAAAACTACATGGGACCATCTCGCCTTCCGGTAACTACAAATTGCAATAACATGCCTCTCATTGGGTTGGATGATCCCAATCGATTGAGGTAAATGGTTCGGGATTCTCCATGAACTAAAAGTTGCTCGATCCATATCCTATTCTACTCACCTTGAATATACAATAGGAGGACACATGTCCTATTCCACGCGTATTCTACCATGTTGTAGTCTCTGACTAGTCTTACCTTGATAATGTGTCCTCTGACATGACATGCCCACATGTCACACTGACTCATCTATCCATTTTGGCACACTCTCCTGCTATCGCCTTTCAAAGAAAACATGCATGTCYGACAAATCAGACGACTAGCGCTCATGTCGATCAATGGATTGGATCAATATAGTTATCTAATCTTGCACGGTTTTTACTTGGCCACTAGGCCTGACAGATATAAAGGTCTATATCATCTCCCACTGATCCAATGGATTCTTCTCATTCAGGATCACACTCGTGAACTACCCAAACATGACCGACTCACAAAACTTTTCGCAGGTTTTATCCCACATCAACCTACTCGCCTGCAAGATCTAATGACTACGATTGAGCCAAATCAATGGAAAAGATCCTTGCAGTTTCCCCAAACTACACCATGATTAAAAAATGCTCCCAAGTTATGATAGATCCAATAGATAGGATTCCATGCGATCTATGGTCCAAATTCACTCGAGTTTCCCAAACCGCTCAAATCTTAACATAGCCTCCTGGCCTCGATTGATCTGATGCTCATGATTTAGTCAAACATACATCCTAGATCCTTTCGGAATAAAAAGGTGTGTTAGCTTTAGTTGGTCGGATGCACTCATTCATAATGCAATACTCCAATTGACCATATGAACATATCTTTTCGATCAGAAGTTTTTGAAAGATTCAATGACTGGCAATATTTTGATCAAATGGTCCAGATCCACACAGATGGTTAACAGGCACTATAAAAATTCTACAATTTTCAATGCATTTGATCCATAGAAAAGTTGATTTCACCCTGGAACCTAAGGAATTTGCTATTGCGACTTGCCACCATGGCCCTGCCATGGGTAAACTACCACTGTGACTGGCTGTTGACCATATGAACATATCTTTTCGATCAGAAGTTTTTGAAAGATTCAATGACTGGCAATATTTTGATCAAATGGCCCAGATCCACACAGGATTCCCAACCTATGTGATGGTTAACAGGCACTATAAAAATTCTACAATTTTCAATGCATTTGATCCATAGAAAAGTTGATTTCACCCTGGAACCTAAGGAATTTGCTATTGCGACTTGCCACCATGGCCCTGCCATGGGTAAACTACCACTGTGACATCCACGCTGTCACTACCATGTTGTTGACACATGAGTCAATGTCATCATGACATCAATCCTTAGGGTTCCATATCTATTTCAAGGAGGAATTTGACCTTCGTGGGATTTACCAACACACATGATGGGATTTTCTGCACTAAGGCAGGTTATTTCTTAGAGCCTCAACTAGAAGCTCAGGTCCCCTGCAGATACAATCACATAATTAAACCCATTATGTAAAGTATATCCATAAATACAGGAAAAACACACCACCAGGCTATTCATACATGTTCTCAGAGATGGATTGGCAATGGTAGAAATCCACATCATGCATTAATAATGAAACTCACTAATGAGTTAAATTACTAGTATTTCAAATACACAAATCACAGGTTCCTTCTATCCTTTCATATTTTAGAAAGATATTAATTCTCAGCAAGGAAACCATTTCATGCAATTAATAGATTCCATCGCTTACATTCCTTCCATTTATTTCTAATTCCTAGAGATAATAATCAATGAGGAAGATTTATTGATTCAATTCCATACTCAATAAACACAAAAGTTAGCAAATGAACCAAGCGTTAACCCATTACAAGTGTATAAAAAAATATCTATCTAAAAACTATAGCCAACCCAACTAACTGTGGATGAGCACTTTTCCACCCAACCATGGGCTCATTTGCACTATTTCGTTTTGCAATCTAGCAACCCCTGTTCCAGGCCATGATACCACTAGGGGAATTATTAGGCTCTCTGCTTATTCCTCTACTCTCTTATTCATGGAATATTCTGTGCTTCCATCCAAACATTACTTGTCTACTTATGGGTTACTTCACCTAAATTCTTCTTGACCTTCTATTGCATAAGCTCGACCTCTATTACATTGATTCTATCCCATGCAGTCCCCCATACCTAATATGATTCTTCTCTCTAGAACCAGGGATGTCTCCTTTTCACACCCCCTTGCGTGTCTCTTCCCTCCTTCTCCAAGAAAGTTATCGACTAGTAATTCTTTCTTATTTTAGAATAATTCGGGTCAACCAGTGAAATTTAGGTGTTACTTTGTTGTACCATGGATGATAGTATTCAAATATCCTGCCAGACTTCCATACCTGTATCCATTAGGGTTTTTTTGTTTTTCAATTACCAACCCCCTCTCATTAATCAATTCCCTTTGAAATTAGGAAAAAGGGAATTAACTTGATTATTCCCAAAAATAGTTTAGTAAGGTGAAATGGGGTCTCTAGCATGATAAACCCCTCACTATTCCCTCTCATTGTGTCATTTCTAGTAAGAGTTCTCCACCCATTAGTTAGTTGTTTGGATTTATTTTACATTACAAAATTTACAAGCCATAGCATGGAAATATTATCTCCATACTGGGGTGTTACATTCTCGTCCCCCAAGCTGGGATTAAAAATGGTCATCCCATAATTAACTTTTGCACCAAGCTGGGTATCAAATATTCTGAGTGACATCTGGTGCTCAAGTATCACAGTGGTCTGCATACATACATCCAGGAATAAATGGATTTTTTGGACATTTCATCCTTAGGCACTTTTTATCGATATTCCATCAAAATCAAGCATAAGATTAAACAAAAGATGCGATAGTTTGGGTCTGGGAGCCCCTTATAGTAGAAGCAGGGCAATGGTAGCACCAACCCGCAGAAAAAAGGACAGAGCAAAGATGGATAGCCTCAGGAAAACCAGTCTAAGCCACAAGAAAAGAACGACAACAAAAAGATGAACAAAGTTACTGGGAAGTGGTGCAACTTCCATAAGAGCCCCCGGCATAACACTGTTGATTGTCTCTTAAAGTAGTCATTGGTGGAAGAGGTGAACTCGTCTGAATAGGATGAGGGTTCTGAATCTGATTCAAAAAAAACAAAGGGGAGACAGATCATTGATGCAGAACCCCGTGCCACTATTTCTACCACCAATATCCATCCCGATGATCTTGATGAGCTAGAGGAAGGAGAAAACCTCTTTCATTCACAAATGTGGGTGAAAGGCACTAAGTTGCACTTCATTATTGATAGTGGTATCCAAAATAAACTCATCTCAGCAAAGGTCATCAAGCGACTGGCCTTGTTCACAATGCTTCACTTGCAACCCTATACCATTGGATGGCTCTACGAAGGGATATATCTTCACATCATCCAACAGTGCAACCTATTATATGACATCAATCCATTCAAAGATGAGGTATTGTGTGATGTTCCCCCCCTTGAAGTTTGTGATGTTCTTTTGGACCAACCCTATTTATGGAAATTTCATGCTATATATGAGTCTAGGCCTCACAGTGTTATTATTACTTTGAACATGAAATTGTACAGGATACCCAAGGTAGTCCCACCTAGTGCCATTTTCTTGATATTTGCAAAGAAGTGCAGGAAGGTCATCTCTCAAACCTAGAAGTTTTTCTTCTTCGTGATTCACTCTCATAGTTAGCAAAATATTATAGCCACATCCATGGATGACCTCTCCACATAGTAGAATAAAGTGGATATGGTCGTGGAAGAATACAAAGACATGTTCTCCTCACCTACTGGGGTACCTATGCAGTGTCAGGTCAAGCATTCCATCGATATGACCCCCAATGCACCACTACGCAATGGACCAGTCTATCATTGTTGTCTATTAAAAAATGAAGATATCAACCATTAGAACTAAGAAATACTCCACAAGGGTAACATTCGACCCAACTCATCGCCTTGTGGAAGCCCAATCATACTGGTGCAGAAGAAATATGGGACCTGAAGACTCTGCATTGATTACTAGGCCCTAAATAAAATCATAGTCAGGAACCGATACCTGATTACCCGAATCGACGATCTCCTTGATCAGCTCAAGGGAGCCAAATACTTCAGTAATATTGAACTAAAGTCTAGCTACCATCAGGTCCCAATAGAGGAGACATATGTATGGAAGACTACCATCAAGTCAAAATAAGGTATTTTTGAATGGATGGTCATGCCCTTTGGTTTGAAAAATTCCCCAACAACTTTCATGAGGATGTTGGAATATATCTTGCAACCTTTCACCAATTCTTTTGTAGTGGTTTATATAGATGACATCCTCATCTACAATAAGACTTGGGTGGAACACTTGCAACACATTCAATAGGTTCTTCACACTCTGTGACAACACAAGCTATATGCCAACTTGGAAAAATGTTCCTTCAGAATGGACAAAGTCCACTTCCTAGGCTACATTGTTGATGTGCATGGTGTGCATGTGGATCCAACCAAGATCCAAGTCATCCATGAATGACCAGGCCTAACCATGCTCACTCAGGTTTGGATCTTCTTAGTCCTTGCCAATTTCTATCAGAGGTTCATGTTGGGATTCTCCCATATTGCATGGCCCCTCAACTAAGTAACCAGGGGTGGTGGTAAGGACAATTTTTTGTTGGGACTGTCCCAACAACAAGAATTTGTTGATCTAATGCAATGCTTGTGCTCAACCCTAGTGCTTTCATTACCTAACCTGCAATAACCCTTTGAAATCAAGACAAATGATTCAAACTATGTTGTGGTTGAAGTCCTCACTCATGACGAACACCTTGTGGCCTATCATAGTGAGACATTATCAGATGTCCTCCATAAGTACCCTACTTACAACAAATAAATGTAATCCATTGTGCAAGACTTCTGCTAGTGGAAGCATTACATTCTTGGAAGGAGATAGTCATCCACACTAATCATAAGCCATTGCAGTTTATGTAGACATAAGGTAAATTCTAGAATGACCACCGTTAGAGGTGGTCACATGCTTGCAGAAGTTCCACCTCAACATAAATTATAAAACATAAAGTACCAACCAAGTCATTGATTTCCTCAGGTGACCTCTAGTCATAGAACTCACCATGGTGCTAGAATCTTGTGGCCACGAGACCTCCAGATGGCCCCATCTCTATGAGACAGATCTTGACTTTGCCAACACCTACCAGATGTTGGGTGCAAACACAACTGTCACTAATTTCCATATTTAGGATGGGATGCTATGCCATTTGGGAAAACTCTACNAATATGTTACCCACAAATTTCAAATTTCATTTATCAATTTCAAGATTTGTTCCATACATGAGCTCTTATTTTTCCACAAGCATGATATTCCCTCTCATAACAGTTTGGATTTCCTTTCCCCATAACAAGCATCAACCTCCCTTATGGACTTACATTGCTTCCATATATAGGAGAATTTTTATCACAATTTCTTAGTCTTCATTTATCCAAAGAGATTTGTTAGTATTCTATGCACAACACATTTGCATTGTCTTCCAATTGAGATTAAAATTGCTCATTTTAACAATCAATTCACTTATATTCACTAGTCATATGATATGGGATGATAAAATCATTCCTCATACATGTATTATTTCAGCATGCAAATACTTTCATAATGCAATCAAACTTCTCATGCAATTAAATCAATGTGCCAATGTTCATGGCCTCATTTTCACATGATGCCTCCATGCATTGTTTTTCAGATTACCACATTTCTATGTCAGGCTCTCCACTTTGGTGAGTTAGAACTTAGACAACCTCTCACTTCATGATTAACCTTATCAACATTCATAGTTAAAAAAATTCAAATGTGTTTCTTTCCTTGAGATGATCATGATCTCAAATCAACACACATGAAATTAACAAATTTCACATACATGCAATTACACATTCATTATTTACTGATAGCCAAGGCATTAGTACTCATGTCTACTTCACTTCCTCTCCCTACCACTTCCACAAATATTTTAGGATAAAGGAAGATCTCCCTTCTACCATGTACAATCCTATACTTTCCCTTTCATACAAACATGCATTTAGCACATGTGCTACTTATGAGCATAATTATTTACTCATTCATGATTAACCAATTGAACATGGCATAACTACTTATACATTTATTTCAAATATTTCAATATATTTTAGTTTAAATACTATGGGTTCTTCCCTCTGTCATACATTGTCTAGGTATTAATTACATATGTGCAGTCAAATCAACATCCTATGCATATAAATACAATATAAAAATTTCTTGAAGGAAGTTCTTACCCAATTCCTTCTAAGTTACATGCTACAAAGGCATGATAATTCTTGTACATGTCTAGCTACCAACAACGTTCTTGATATTACCTTATTAATTATATGATTCATGGGGACTCATAAGGTCTCTTCATCAATATTTATTTCAACAACAACCTTCTTGTCTTTATTCTATGCCTGATATTGTCCATTGTTGGCATGCAACATGCATACCCAAGGTTAATCTTCAATATACCAACAAAACCCTTAGACACTGGCCCTTTCGGCATCAGTGCAAGCAAGTGAAGTCTCACCGGAGGCATCTAGAGGGGCTGCAACAACCAAGGTTATACATTTATGAGGGGTAGTAAGGCATTCAACATGTCTTTACTGACCATCTACTCATGTGCGTAGGTTCCATTAATTAACAATTACTTATCGGGTGACATACCATGTGTGTGACATTCCTTTACTTGATATTCATTCATTTACCAATTACTTCAGTGCGTGGCATTATAAAATCATATATGAATAACACATTCAACATACTTAATCATTTATCATCATTGCATCGTAACAATAATCATCATAACATGCAAAACAACACATCATGACACAAGGGTTTAATGTGTTTCACCCAACTTGGGCTAAGTCCACAATGAATGGCTTATTATATTAGTCATTTAAAATCTTTTACAACAATGCACTCCTCTTACAAAATATGCAATAGTAACATTACCCAAACATGCCTAGTCATTTTTCTGTAGCGTGATCCTATCTCCGAAAACCTATATCATAACATCCGATCAATTAGCCAAAATATTAGTTCACTTCTCATTCATCCACTACTTGAACTCTCAGAACATCTCTACCCAAAAATCCTTTGCATATTTATACATCAAAATAGGGCTAAGCCCATTACTATGTGGACAAAATGTCCCAAAATCCTAACTACTTTCCACCTTTTGTGGGCCACTCTGTCACACTTCCTCCTATTTCGCGCTTTGACTTCTTAAAGTCTACTCTCATCGCGTCCTTTGATCCATCTTTTAACTTCTTTTTATTATTTGAATTGCTCTAGTGTAGATCCCAAAACCTAGCCAAAATGTATCCAAAAATCCTATCCAATAGGCCCCCAACACTTACCCATGGCTCATCTCGATCCACTCAGGCCTTATTCTAGTTCACCATGAATTTGTCAAAGGTATATTTTTCTACCATGGCCTCCACCTTTAGCTCTGTCTCCTTCAGAAAAATTGTCTCGACTGTCTTGGCAGTAGTCCAAGCCTAGATCTTCTCAATTCTTTCTTCAACTACCTGTTTTATTATGCCTCAAGTCTTTTATAAGGTCATTTTCACCATATATGCTTCTTTCTATAATATGTTGATATTTTTTGCATGATATTTCTCCTCTACCCTTAGTTGATTCATTTCTGAATATAGCTTCTTGTTCTCATCCATTGTTGTTACCACCTATGCTAGTGGTAATGTGCCCATCAAAACTTTTAACTTGTATGCCTTTTCCTATGCAACATAGATCTTCTGGCTGATCTTCTATTTCTGCTTGTCTTCAGTTAGTTTCATCCAAACACCCATGGTTTATACATAAATTTTATCACATTATACCTCTAGGATCTTTATACTTTCCACAATTGTTGTCAATGTCTACTCCATTTTCTCCTTTTCTTTAGGTGGATTTCTTGGTGTCATGTGCACTTATAAATCGACTATCCATGCATGGAATCCTTGAATAGATTCACTTATATTCGTTAATTTTTTCTTCTACTGGAGCCTCCATCTCTGTCTGGGCCTCAAGGAGTTCTTTGTATACCTTCTTGAGTGCTTGCTACATTCTTTCAACCTTCTTCTCGATATCATCACACTCCCACTTGAACTTGTTGTACTCCATATTCAATGAGACATTTTCTGCCATAACCTTAACTAAGTCGCTATATGTCTTCTTTGAATGTGAGTGCATCTCTCATGTCACACTCATCAACAATTATTGTAGTACATCTATTGGAAGTTGAGATAGCACTAAGTCAATGTGAACTAGTTCCATTTCATGTTCATGTATATCTATCATGGGGAATTATACATCCCCTATCACTAACTTGATCAATATCCATTCGCCTACTAATGCTAATGAATAAGGGATTTTTGGCTCTATCTCCCTAGTATTTGTAGTAAGTGTTGTTTATTCCTCCTCTGTCTGTTACTCTGGCACGATGTTTGTTGCTTCTAGTAGTTGGTGCAACTCATCCATCTGCTCCTACATGCATTTGTCTCCTATCTTATCCAAATATTCCTCTGTCAAAGCTCGGATAACCACTTCCTTGATGGATTTTTTCTTTATCCATTGTGTCATGGATCTCCTTGTCTTTGGTTCTTTGCGCTTCTTGTCTTTGTGCAATTCTATCTGTTGGGTTGTCTCCTCTGGGCCCTTTCCTCTTTCTTGTGTGTCTCCTTCTTCATCATCATCATTTATCTCTTGCACTTGTGGGTTTTGTTTCTCTGATGGCCCTACTTCTGCTAGTGGAATATTCCACTTGTCAGCCCAATTGACCAGAATATGGCCCATGTCATCTTTAGTTAACATGTACTGTGTTGGAAACCATTGTGTTAAGAACCAAATATCAAAATAGCATAAAAACCTCAAAATAAGCACTCAACACCTTAACAAAGAGATACATTTAGATAATAAGACTCTTCAAGGGGGAAGCCTCCTTATACATCATATGAATTCATAAATACAACATGATTCCAAATGAAAAGGTATCCTTGGTATATGTAGGAGACTAGGAGGTACAATTACAATTAATGGACCCAAGCTGACATAAATAAAATAACAATACTAATAAAATATGCCCCAATTAAGGGGTAATATGCCATGATTTAGGGATTAACATGCACCTCCCCTTTAGAAAAGTGTTTTCCTCAATGCTTGAGTAGTTATGGATGCTTTTGTATAAAGGACTCATATTTCCACGTGGAATATTTAGAAGGTAGTTTATTCCAATTAATGAGATACTCTGAAATTGATCTATTCCTCAGCTGGCGAATTCTTGTGTTAGTGATAGCTTCAGGGTTTAATATTATTTTTCCTTCCTCATCAAGTTATGAAAATATAGTTTGAACTAGGATCTTGTCACCTATAACCTTCTTTAAGCATGAAACATGGAAAACTGGGTGTACTCACGAAGATGTAGGTAGCTCCAATTTGTATGCCATAGTAACAATCTTTTGCAACACCTTATAAATGCCATATTACTTTGGTGATAATTTCTTATCCTTCTTAGCTTTCTTGAGGGATATCTATTTGTATGGTTGGAGTCTTAAAAACATCCAATCCCCTACTTCAAAACTTCTTTCACTACAATGTTGGTCTTCTTGTTGTTTCATGTGATTTTGTGCCATGCTCAGGTTGTCCTTTAAGAGTTGGATAACATGTTGTTGATGATCAATGTGATCTTCCACTACTTGAATCTTATA
This sequence comes from Picea glauca, assembly GCA_000966675.3. Classification (NCBI taxonomy): domain Eukaryota; kingdom Viridiplantae; phylum Streptophyta; class Pinopsida; order Pinales; family Pinaceae; genus Picea; species Picea glauca. Next base: position 221,985 of record JZKD02S1899494.1, read on the forward strand.
TTTTTATTTTAGAGAAGAAGTGATGGAAGATGGGTGATATCCATAAAGCACCATAAATGGTGTCATTGTTTTTGCAGTATGAAAGGAAGTGTTATACCACCATTTTGGCAAGGGTAACCACTTGAACCATTGTGTTTGTTTATCAAAGACAAAGAAACGAAGGTAGCCTTATAGACATTTTTTCACTATCTCAATTTTTCCATCAGATTGAGGATGATAATATCAGCTATGAGCCAATTGTTACCCAAATAAGAAAACATTTCTGTCAAAAAATGTCCAGTGAAGATGGGATCTCTGTCACTTACAATAATCTTTGTGCTTCCATGTAGCTTTTGAATTGTCTCCATGAATGCAATAACAAATGCATTGGCTTTGAAAGGATGAGAGAGTGCACAAAAGTGTGTGTACTTGGTAAGTCTATCATCAATCACCATGATGAAACTCTTTCCTTTAAACTTCGGTAACCCTGTGATGAAATCCATGGAGCCCTCCTCCCAA
>JZKD02S1899494.1:222492-336452 GCA_000966675.3 Picea glauca
CAAGGAAACCATTTCATGCAATTAATAGATTCCATCGCTTACATTCCTTCCATTTATTTCTAATTCCTAGAGATAATAATCAATGAGGAAGATTTATTGATTCAATTCCATACTCAATAAACACAAAAGTTAGCAAATGAACCAAGCGTTAACCCATTACAAGTGTATAAAAAAATATCTATCTAAAAACTATAGCCAACCCAACTAACTGTGGATGAGCACTTTTCCACCCAACCATGGGCTCATTTGCACTATTTCGTTTTGCAATCTAGCAACCCCTGTTCCAGGCCATGATACCACTAGGGGAATTATTAGGCTCTCTGCTTATTCCTCTACTCTCTTATTCATGGAATATTCTGTGCTTCCATCCAAACATTACTTGTCTACTTATGGGTTACTTCACCTAAATTCTTCTTGACCTTCTATTGCATAAGCTCGACCTCTATTACATTGATTCTATCCCATGCAGTCCCCCATACCTAATATGATTCTTCTCTCTAGAACCAGGGATGTCTCCTTTTCACACCCCCTTGCGTGTCTCTTCCCTCCTTCTCCAAGAAAGTTATCGACTAGTAATTCTTTCTTATTTTAGAATAATTCGGGTCAACCAGTGAAATTTAGGTGTTACTTTGTTGTACCATGGATGATAGTATTCAAATATCCTGCCAGACTTCCATACCTGTATCCATTAGGGTTTTTTTGTTTTTCAATTACCAACCCCCTCTCATTAATCAATTCCCTTTGAAATTAGGAAAAAGGGAATTAACTTGATTATTCCCAAAAATAGTTTAGTAAGGTGAAATGGGGTCTCTAGCATGATAAACCCCTCACTATTCCCTCTCATTGTGTCATTTCTAGTAAGAGTTCTCCACCCATTAGTTAGTTGTTTGGATTTATTTTACATTACAAAATTTACAAGCCATAGCATGGAAATATTATCTCCATACTGGGGTGTTACATTCTCGTCCCCCAAGCTGGGATTAAAAATGGTCATCCCATAATTAACTTTTGCACCAAGCTGGGTATCAAATATTCTGAGTGACATCTGGTGCTCAAGTATCACAGTGGTCTGCATACATACATCCAGGAATAAATGGATTTTTTGGACATTTCATCCTTAGGCACTTTTTATCGATATTCCATCAAAATCAAGCATAAGATTAAACAAAAGATGCGATAGTTTGGGTCTGGGAGCCCCTTATAGTAGAAGCAGGGCAATGGTAGCACCAACCCGCAGAAAAAAGGACAGAGCAAAGATGGATAGCCTCAGGAAAACCAGTCTAAGCCACAAGAAAAGAACGACAACAAAAAGATGAACAAAGTTACTGGGAAGTGGTGCAACTTCCATAAGAGCCCCCGGCATAACACTGTTGATTGTCTCTTAAAGTAGTCATTGGTGGAAGAGGTGAACTCGTCTGAATAGGATGAGGGTTCTGAATCTGATTCAAAAAAAACAAAGGGGAGACAGATCATTGATGCAGAACCCCGTGCCACTATTTCTACCACCAATATCCATCCCGATGATCTTGATGAGCTAGAGGAAGGAGAAAACCTCTTTCATTCACAAATGTGGGTGAAAGGCACTAAGTTGCACTTCATTATTGATAGTGGTATCCAAAATAAACTCATCTCAGCAAAGGTCATCAAGCGACTGGCCTTGTTCACAATGCTTCACTTGCAACCCTATACCATTGGATGGCTCTACGAAGGGATATATCTTCACATCATCCAACAGTGCAACCTATTATATGACATCAATCCATTCAAAGATGAGGTATTGTGTGATGTTCCCCCCCTTGAAGTTTGTGATGTTCTTTTGGACCAACCCTATTTATGGAAATTTCATGCTATATATGAGTCTAGGCCTCACAGTGTTATTATTACTTTGAACATGAAATTGTACAGGATACCCAAGGTAGTCCCACCTAGTGCCATTTTCTTGATATTTGCAAAGAAGTGCAGGAAGGTCATCTCTCAAACCTAGAAGTTTTTCTTCTTCGTGATTCACTCTCATAGTTAGCAAAATATTATAGCCACATCCATGGATGACCTCTCCACATAGTAGAATAAAGTGGATATGGTCGTGGAAGAATACAAAGACATGTTCTCCTCACCTACTGGGGTACCTATGCAGTGTCAGGTCAAGCATTCCATCGATATGACCCCCAATGCACCACTACGCAATGGACCAGTCTATCATTGTTGTCTATTAAAAAATGAAGATATCAACCATTAGAACTAAGAAATACTCCACAAGGGTAACATTCGACCCAACTCATCGCCTTGTGGAAGCCCAATCATACTGGTGCAGAAGAAATATGGGACCTGAAGACTCTGCATTGATTACTAGGCCCTAAATAAAATCATAGTCAGGAACCGATACCTGATTACCCGAATCGACGATCTCCTTGATCAGCTCAAGGGAGCCAAATACTTCAGTAATATTGAACTAAAGTCTAGCTACCATCAGGTCCCAATAGAGGAGACATATGTATGGAAGACTACCATCAAGTCAAAATAAGGTATTTTTGAATGGATGGTCATGCCCTTTGGTTTGAAAAATTCCCCAACAACTTTCATGAGGATGTTGGAATATATCTTGCAACCTTTCACCAATTCTTTTGTAGTGGTTTATATAGATGACATCCTCATCTACAATAAGACTTGGGTGGAACACTTGCAACACATTCAATAGGTTCTTCACACTCTGTGACAACACAAGCTATATGCCAACTTGGAAAAATGTTCCTTCAGAATGGACAAAGTCCACTTCCTAGGCTACATTGTTGATGTGCATGGTGTGCATGTGGATCCAACCAAGATCCAAGTCATCCATGAATGACCAGGCCTAACCATGCTCACTCAGGTTTGGATCTTCTTAGTCCTTGCCAATTTCTATCAGAGGTTCATGTTGGGATTCTCCCATATTGCATGGCCCCTCAACTAAGTAACCAGGGGTGGTGGTAAGGACAATTTTTTGTTGGGACTGTCCCAACAACAAGAATTTGTTGATCTAATGCAATGCTTGTGCTCAACCCTAGTGCTTTCATTACCTAACCTGCAATAACCCTTTGAAATCAAGACAAATGATTCAAACTATGTTGTGGTTGAAGTCCTCACTCATGACGAACACCTTGTGGCCTATCATAGTGAGACATTATCAGATGTCCTCCATAAGTACCCTACTTACAACAAATAAATGTAATCCATTGTGCAAGACTTCTGCTAGTGGAAGCATTACATTCTTGGAAGGAGATAGTCATCCACACTAATCATAAGCCATTGCAGTTTATGTAGACATAAGGTAAATTCTAGAATGACCACCGTTAGAGGTGGTCACATGCTTGCAGAAGTTCCACCTCAACATAAATTATAAAACATAAAGTACCAACCAAGTCATTGATTTCCTCAGGTGACCTCTAGTCATAGAACTCACCATGGTGCTAGAATCTTGTGGCCACGAGACCTCCAGATGGCCCCATCTCTATGAGACAGATCTTGACTTTGCCAACACCTACCAGATGTTGGGTGCAAACACAACTGTCACTAATTTCCATATTTAGGATGGGATGCTATGCCATTTGGGAAAACTCTACATTCCATCAAGCAAGAAAGTGAAGCTAATTTGGGAATCCCACTACATTTGGGTGGTAGGATACTTCGGCGTGGTAAAGATAGTGGAAGTGCTACAACAATACTTCTACTGGCTGAAACTTTGACATGATTTCATCAAGTATATTCATTCCTACACTACCTGTGTTATTGCCAAACCGACCAATAAGAAAGAAGACCTATACACCCCTTTTGTCACTCCTGTCAGGCCCTGGGAATCCATCTTAATGGACTGCATGTCAGGCCTTCCATCAACCAAGAAGGGAAATGATTTTGTTTTTTTGGTTGTCGATCTTTTTTCCAAGATGGCGATTATGGATACCTGCAAGAAGAGCATCATAGTAGAGGCCAATTCCAAGCTCTTGTTTGAACGAGTGTGGGTACATTTTGGTATCCCCCAAAAAATTATCTTATATTGGGACAGTCGGTTCCTCAACACATTCTAGTTGAGCCTCTAGTCACCGCTGGACACGTAACTCACTAAATTCACTTCCTTCCACCCCCAGATGGATGGCCAAACCGAGGTCATCAACCGAATGATCATTCATATCCTGTGCATGTACAATTCCAAGAAACCCCACACATGGGATGAGATTCTTCCCTATGTTCAACACAACTACAACAAAGCCATACATAGCTCAACCAACCACAAATCCTTTCAGGTGGGATTGGGATTTTAACCATTGTGTCCCATGGGTGTTGCACTACCCTTTGCGACCACCCAAGCAAAATCATCCCATGATCTAACTAAAGATAAAAAATCCACCCGATTCATTGAGAAGATATAGCACATCTGACAATAGGTTTAGGATATTTTACAGAAGTCCAATGCCAAGTACAAACAACGCCATGATCAAAATCGGGTGCAAAATAGGTTTCAGGTGGGAGACAAAGTTTGGTTGCACTTGCAAAAAGAATTCCTTACTGGGTCTCATAAAACTCTTCGTCCACTCAATTATGGACCTTACAACATCACCAAGGCTATGCATGATAATGATTTTTAGCTCAACATTCCCCCCTTCCTTGTCTTTCACCCAGTGTTCAATGTGGACCTCCTTTGGCTATATTTTCCACCATTATTGGACACCTTGGATATAGTAGAACAATTGACACCAACAGAGCTCAACCCTGACTACATGGAATAGAAATGCATTGATGATATCGTGGAAACACATGTCAATGGCACTCACTAGTAGAGGATCCAACTTTATCGGGTTGTCAAAGCAGGGTAACTCCTGCACCAAGGCAAGTGGCTTACTCAGGGCCAAATTCAAAATAAATTTTCTCATCTAATGAGGGATCTCAATGCAATGGAGACTATTTCTTCCTAATGGGGGAGGATTGATCTAGGAGGTTATCAGTGGCCACCCACCTATTCCCACTGGCTCAAAATAGTTTTCTGGCAATTTACTATTTTTAGCAGTTTTTCGGGTCCCAAACTTCAAGGGCCATTTTGAGTGCCTAAACAATGTTTTTTCATGATCGGGCACCTCAATAATATTTTGAGTCTTTTCTTGAGATCCCAAATGAATATCCTCATCAATACATTTCCAACAATCTATCATGCACCCTAAACGTAGATCGTATGAAAAAGTTACGACCCCGGGAAGTTGATGTACTAACTTACCCCAACGGGGCCCACATGACTTTTGGCACTTCATCTCCTAGGGTTAGTTTTTTGGATTTCTAGGGTTTTGGAATTCATGTTTATTGAAAAAATGCCTTTAGATCCTCATTGTACTCATATTCTTGTGAATGAGCGTAGCCATCGCATCTCTTCTTAGAGATAAGCTGCCACCATTCTAGAAAGCTTGTTTCACTATGCATTTTACAGTTTCAACATATTTCTTATTTAATAGAAGTCTAGTTTTAATGTATCGTTGTTGTTATTCATTGTGTCTCTGTGTTAATATTATAAATCTATGTTTTCATTTCGTTCTGCTCATAAATTCGGATCACGGTCACTCACCTTCTAGGAGTACTCATCCCCTTCTCTGTGGTATATTCCTTGGGGTGATCCATCTTTCCTACCAAGGATTTCTTGAGCAAGAAGAGAATAGAGACTCACATAGTCTTATAGTTGAGCTATCCCTCTGGATTTCTCTCCAACACAACACCAAAATATCATAGGTGGTCATGGCATGTCATGGGGTTCTCCTGTCATAACAGCGACATATTTCCATGCTTTCTAGTTCGATATCCATCCTCTATCCTTCTAGGACATATTTTTAATCTCACCTGTATCACACACATACAACAACGGTGAGATATCATTATATAAATTTAAATTAGATTTTTCTTCTCAAATATGTTACCCACAAATTTCAAATTTCATTTATCAATTTCAAGATTTGTTCCATACATGAGCTCTTATTTTTCCACAAGCATGATATTCCCTCTCATAACAGTTTGGATTTCCTTTCCCCATAACAAGCATCAACCTCCCTTATGGACTTACATTGCTTCCATATATAGGAGAATTTTTATCACAATTTCTTAGTCTTCATTTATCCAAAGAGATTTGTTAGTATTCTATGCACAACACATTTGCATTGTCTTCCAATTGAGATTAAAATTGCTCATTTTAACAATCAATTCACTTATATTCACTAGTCATATGATATGGGATGATAAAATCATTCCTCATACATGTATTATTTCAGCATGCAAATACTTTCATAATGCAATCAAACTTCTCATGCAATTAAATCAATGTGCCAATGTTCATGGCCTCATTTTCACATGATGCCTCCATGCATTGTTTTTCAGATTACCACATTTCTATGTCAGGCTCTCCACTTTGGTGAGTTAGAACTTAGACAACCTCTCACTTCATGATTAACCTTATCAACATTCATAGTTAAAAAAATTCAAATGTGTTTCTTTCCTTGAGATGATCATGATCTCAAATCAACACACATGAAATTAACAAATTTCACATACATGCAATTACACATTCATTATTTACTGATAGCCAAGGCATTAGTACTCATGTCTACTTCACTTCCTCTCCCTACCACTTCCACAAATATTTTAGGATAAAGGAAGATCTCCCTTCTACCATGTACAATCCTATACTTTCCCTTTCATATAAACATGCATTTAGCACATGTGCTACTTATGAGCAGAATTATTTACTCATTCATGATTAACCAATTGAACATGGAATAACTACTTATACATTTATTGCAGATATTTCAATATATTTTAGTTTAAATACTATGGGTTCCTCCCTCTGTCATACATTGTCTAGGTATTAATTACATATGTGCAGTCAAATCAACATCCTATGCATATAAATACAATATAAAAATTTCTTGAAGGAAGTTCTTACCCAATTTCTTCTAAGTTACATGCTACAAAGGCATGATAATTCTTGTACATGTCTAGCTACCAACAACATTCTTGATATTACCTTATTAATTATATGATTCATGGGGACTCATAAGGTCTCTTCATCAATATTTATTTCAACAACAACCTTCTTGTCTTTATTCTATGCATGATATTGTCCATTGTTGGCATGCAACATGCATACCCAAGGTTAATCATCAATATACCAACAAAACCCTTAGACACCGGCCCTTTCGGCATCACTGCAAGCAAGTGAAGTCTCACCGGAGGCATCTAGAGGGGCTGCAACAACCAAGGTTATACACTTATGAGGGGTAGTAAGGCATTCAACATGTCTTTACTGACCATCCACTCATGTGAGCAGGTTCCATTAATTAACAATTACTTATCAGGTGACATACCATGTGTGTGACATTCCTTTACTTGATATTCATTCATTTACCAATTACTTCAGTGTGTGGCATTATAAAATCATATATGAATAACACATTCAACATACTTAATCATTTATCATCATTGCATCGTAACAATAATCATCATAACATGCAAAACAACACATCACGACACAAGGGTTTAATGTGTTTCACCCAACTTGGGCTAAGTCCACAATGAATGACTTATTATATTAGTCATTTAAAATCTTTTACAACAATGCACTGCTCTTGCAAAAGATGCAATAGTAACATTATGCAAACATGCCTAGTCATTTTTCTGTAGCGTGATCCTACCTCTGAAAACCTATATCATAACATCTGATCAATTAGCCAAAAAATTAGTTCACTTCTCATTCATCCACTACTCGAACTCTCAGAACATCTCTACCCAAAAACCCTTTGCATATTTATACATCAAAATAGGGATAAGCTCGTTACTATGTGGACAAAATGTCCCAAAATCCTAACTACTTTCCGCCTTTTTTGGGGCACTCTGTCACACTTCCTCCTACTTCGCGCTTTGACTTCTTAAAGTCTACTCTTGTCGCGTGCTTTGATCCATCTTCTAACTTCTTTTTATTATTTGAATTACTCCAGTGTAGATCCCAAAACCTAGCCAAAATGTATCCAAAACTCCTATCCAATAGGCCCCTAACACTTACCCGTGGCTCATCCCGAGCCACTTAGGCCTTATTCTAGTTCACCATGAATTTGTCAAAGGTATATTTTTCTACCATGGCCTCCACCTTTAGCTCTGTCTCCTTCAGAAAAATTGTCTTGACTGTCTTGGCAGTAGTCCAAGCTTGTATTATTATGCCTCGAGTCTTTTATAAGGTCATTTTCACCATATATGCTTCTTTCTATAATATGTTGATATTTTTTGCATGAGCTTTCTCCTCTACCCTTATTTGATTCATTTCTAAATATAGCTTCTTGTTCTCATCCATTGTTGTTACCACCTGTGCTAGTGGTAATGTGCCCATTACAACTTTTAACTTGTATGCCTTTTCCTATGCAACGTAGATCTTCTGGATGATCTCCTATTTCGGCTTGTCTTCAGTTAGTTGCATCCAAACACCCATGTTTTATACATAAATTTTAGCACATTATACCTCTAGGATCTTTATACTTTCCACAATTGTTGTCAATGTCTACTCCATTTTCTCTTTTTCTTTAGGTGGATTTCTTGGTGTCATGTGCACTTATAAATTGACTATCCATGCATGGAATCCTTGAATAGATTCACTTATATTCGTTAATTTTTTCTTCTACTGGAGCCTCCATCTCTGTCTGGTCCTCAAGGAGTTCTTTGTATACCTTCTCAAGTGCTTGCTACATTATTTCAACCTTCTTCTCAATATCATCGCACTCCCACTTGAACTTCTTGTACTCCATCTTCAATGAGACATTTTATGCCATAACCTTAACTAAGTCGCTATATGTCTTCTTTGAACGTGAGTGCATCTCTCATGTCACACTCATCAACAATTATTGTAGTACATCTATTGGCAAGGATGATTTTAAGGATGGAAATTTATTTTAAAATGTATAAACCTTGGTGAATCTTACTAATCCTTCATATGTCAAATATAAATGTTTGGCGATATTTTTGTAAAAATATTCAAATTTCTAAGTATTTTATATATTTTTTATAAACTTTTGGCGATTTTTTAGGTAAAATAATTGTATCCTGTAGAATTTGGGCGAATCATTTTTAAAATAACGAATCTCGTTTTTGGAAAAACCATGGAAAATTAGCCCATGAGCGAAATTTAGCCCCTAAAATCATCCCTATCTATTGGCAGTTGAGATAGCACTGAGTCAATGTGAACTAGTTCCATTTCATGTTCATGTATATCTATCATGGGGAATTATACATCCCCTATAACTAACTTGATCAATATCCATTCGCCTGCTAATGCTAATGAATAAGAGATTTTTGGCCCTATCTCCCTAGTATTTGTAGTAAGTGTTGTTTATTCCTCCTCTGTCTATTACCCTGGCACGATTTTTTTTGCTTCTAGTAGTTGGTGCAACTCATCCATCTGCTCCTGCATGCATTTGTCTCCTATCTTATCCAAATCTTCCTCTGTCAAATCTCAGATAGCCACTTCCTTGATGGATTTTTTCTTTATCCATTGTGGCATGGATCTCCCTGTCTTTGGTTCTTTGCGCTTCTTGTCTTTGTGCAATGCTATCTGTTGGGTTGTCTCCTCCGGGCCCTTTCCTCTTTCTTGTGTGTCTCCTTCTTCATCATCATCATTTATCTCTTGCACTTGTGGGTTTTGTTTCTCTGATGGCCCTACTTCTGCTAGTGGAATATTCCACTTATCATCCCAATTGACCAGAATATGGCCCATGTCATCTTTAGTCAACATGTACTGTGCTGGCAACCATTGTGTTAAGAACCAAATATCAAAATAGCATAAAAACCTCAAAATAAGCACTCAACACCTTAACAAAGAGATAAATTTAGATAATAAGACTCTTCAAGGGGGAAACCTCCTTATACATCATATGAAGTCATAAATACAAGATGATTCCAAATGAAAAGGTATCCTTGGTATATGTAGGAGACTAGGAGGTATAATTACAACTAATGGACCCAAGCCGACATAAATAAAATAACAATACTAATAAAATATGCCCCAATTAAGGGGCAATGTGCCATGATTTAGGGATTAACATGCACCTCCCCTTCAAAAAAGTGTTTTCCTCAATGCTTTAGTAGTTATGGATGTTTTTGTATAAAAGACTCATATTTCCACGTGGAATATTTAGCAGGTAGTTTATTCCAATTAATGAGATACTCTAAAATTGATCTATTCCTCAGCTGGCGAATTCTTGTGTTAGTGATAGCTTCAGGGTTTAATATTATTTTTCCTTCCTCGTCAAGTTATGAAAACATAGTTTGAACTAGGATCTTGTCACCTATAACCTTCTTTAAGCATGAAACATGGAAAACTGGGTGTACTCACGAAGATGCAGGTAGCTCCAATTTGTATGCCATAGCAACAATCTTTTGCAACACCTTATAAATGCCATATTACTTTGGTGATAATTTCTTATCCTTCTTAGCTTTCTTGAGGGATATCTATTTGTATGGTTTGAGTCTTAAAAATACCCAATCCCCTACTTCAAAACTTCTTTCACTACAATGTTGGTCTTCTTGTTGTTTCATGTGATTCTGTGCCATGCTCAAGGTGTCCTTTAAGAGTTGGATAACATGTTGTTGATGATCAATGTGATCTTCCGCTAATTGAAGCTTATATTTTTATTTTAGAGAAGAAGTGATGGAAGATGGGTGATATCCATAAAGCACCATAAATGGTGTCATTGTTTTTGCAGTATGAAAGGAAGTGTTATACCACCATTTTGGCAAGGGTAACCACTTGAACCATTGTGTTTGTTTATCARAGACAAAGMAACRAAGGTAGCCTTATARACATTTTTTCACTATCTCAATTTTTCCATCAKATTGAGGATGATAATATCAGCTATGAGCCAATTGATTACCCAAATAAGRAAACATTTMTGTCMAAAAATGTCCAGTGAAGATGGGATCTCTRTCACTTACAATAATCTTTGTGCTTCCATGTAGCTWTTGAATTGTCTCCATGAATGCAATAACAAATKCATTGGCWTTGAAAGGATGAGAGAGTGCACAAAAGTGTGTGTACTTGGTAAGTCTATCATCAATCACCATGATGAAACTCTTTCCTTTAAACTTCGGTAACCCTGTGATGAAATCCATGGAGCCCTCCTCCCAAYGTTGACTTGGAATGGCTAATGGYTGTAAATGACTTGGGGTCTTAATTGTTTCCACCTTATTTTGTTGGTAAACCAAAAATTCTACCACAAACCATTGAACATCAGTTTTAAGGCCATCCCAAAAAATTCCCTCTTGACMCTATGATAGGTTTTAAAAAATCMTRAGTTCCCTCCTACCGAAGAGGTGTGCAATTACAAAAGTACCTTTTGTTTGAGTTGGGAGTTCTTACATAAATATAACCGATCTTTGTACCATAGTGAATCATTTTTCCATGTAAATGTATTAGATGCACTGGAATCTTGCTGCAACCTTTGAATGAGAGTCCACACTTATTCATCATTATTCCATTCATCCCTTTCTTCTGTTATACAATCAGGTTGGATGATAGAGATAACATAGAGAAATACCTCAAGATATTCATCCTTTATTAAGAGTGCATGTGCCACAACATTGTTCTTCCATTTTTTGTAGATGATTTCAAAGTCATAACCCAACATCTTGGTCACTCATTTTTGTTTCTCTTCTGAAGATAGTTTTTGTTCCAAGAAGTATTTATGAATGTCATGATCTATTTTGACCTTGAAGTGCCTACGTATTAGGTAAGGGTGTCATTTCTTCAATGCATGTAGCATTGACATCATTTCCTTCTCATAAATGGGTTTGTGTAAGTCCTTTCCCTTGAGTGGATGAATTTCAAAAGAAAGGGGCCTTCCTTCTCGCATTAGAACAACACCAATGTCATTTCCCAAGGCATCACATTCCACAATAAAGGTTTTTGTGAAGTATGGTGTGGTCAAGAAATGAGATTTGCAAATTTCCTCTTAAAGTTGTTCAAAAGATTGATTTTCCTATGGATTCCATGAAAATGCATCCTTCTTAGTTAATGCAGTTAAAGGTGCTTCTATTCTTCCATAGTCTTGAACAAACTTGTGGTAGTAACCTGTCAAACCCAAAAACCTCTAATATTCTTCAATGTTTTGGGAATTGACCAGTCCATCATGGATTTAATCTTGTTAGGCTCTACCTTGACAACATCATGAGAAACAATATGACCCAAATACTCTACCTCCTTCACCCCAAAGAAACATTTGGATGGTTTGGCATATAACTGTTGCTCCTTTTAGTAGCTATATCACCCTGTCAAAATATCGAACATGATCTTCCCAAGACTTGTTATAGATCAATATATAATAAAAAAATACTAACAAAAATTTTCGAAGCGATTGAAAATGGAATTCATCAACCCTTGGAATGTGGAAGGTGCATTCATAAGGCCAAATGGCATGACCAAAAATTCATAATGTTCTTCATCAGTGTGGGGATAAATATATGCACTATTAATTCCCACATTAAATTATCAACCGAGACTCGTAATCTTCGAGGTGCAAGCACATGAAATGAAATATTGGAGCCTAGTCTAGCCTAATCCAAAGGCGATGACAATATGAACAAACTGAGCAAAGTAAAGAAATTGCAAGAAATTAACACTAAGGATTCATAACTGGGAAATATAAATAACTTAGTGTTGTAAAGGCTTAGATCATAGTCTTTCATGCACTCAGGGTGATGTTCGTGTGATTAATCATGAGTAGCTTACTTAAGTTTTTTGTCCTTTAATGATTATTTCCTATAGTGGATCCACACTTAAATGAAATAAAACAAACAAACAAACGAAAATGAATTCAAGTGACAGGAAATAAACTAACACCTTGGGATGAATCCCATCATGGGGAGGCCATATCTCACGAGTTATACCCTTAATATGTCATTTGGTGAGTAAAATTACAAGCTTGAAATAAGAAGCCAAACAAAATGAAATACTAAAACAAAACTATGTGATCAACAATTTATTGAGCATGAAAATAAATCATGAATTTATATAAACAAATGGGAGTTGAGAACTATCTACAGTACAAAAAATGAAATCAATAAATCAAACATTTCATTGTTTTTATGAATCAAAAGAATGCAAGTTCATAAATTCATCTACGCAGATCTTCCACACTAAGAAAAATCAAAGTCTGAGCTAACCAATAAATAAAATTAACATAAATCAATTAGCAAACCGAATAGAACATATAATCTATGAATCAATTAACAATGCAACAAAAATCTCTCACACAGAGATAAACTAACATATACATAAAAATAAATTAAACAAATCTAACAAACAAATACAAATGAGTAGCACATTACCAATCTTGAAGGGCCCTCCCAAGCTGGCAATTGCTACTAGAGATACTTCATATCAAAACCCAATGATGCACCACAAATATGAAATCAATCGTCTTTCATCTATTGAAATTCAAGCTCAAATTACAACAATGGCATCATAACTCTTTTCCTCTATTACATGAACCTTCGTTACAAAAGAGTGATCATAATGACAATTAGATCCTTCTCACAAATCTACGAGGATTATTTATACATGAAATCCATGGAGGAATGGATAGAACCGAATTCCCCAACTTAGATTTTGGTTAAAACCAATTTTACAATTTTTGGAAAGAAATCACAAAAAATTGGGTTTTTCATCAATTTGGGTAGATTTGAGTTGCAGATCCACCCATTAATCTTAAATAATTTTGAATTTTTAAAACATTTCCACGCATTACTAAAATTTCCATACTCTAGACAAAACCCATATCGTAGAATTTTTATATCTGATACCATTTGCACAAAAATCGAGGTGCAATTTGGCAGTTTGAGATTTTTACTATTTTTTGTAGAATCATTCCCCTTTAGCTGGAGGTCCACACGTGAAATATGGGTGAATTATAACTCATATTTCCACATGTCGACATCGCTTTGGAAAAAACCCATGTCCCTAATTTTCCTCTAGAAGCATTCCAAATTTTTGAACTATATCTGGTACTAGATGAGCACAGGTGACAAATAAACACTGGTACTAGATGAGCACAAGTATTGGATGAATGTAGAACATTTTGGTACCATATGACTTGGAGTGTGAGTACTATATGAGCATAAGTACTAGATGACTATGATGGTATCAGAACATGAACAATACAGGTACCAGAACATGGACAATGTAGATATATGAACATTACATGTACCAGAACATGACATGTTGCTTGGACATAGAAACATACGATTAAACCATTATCAATAAAATCATGTTAAAAACACATTTAATCACTTAAAAAGAAAAGAAAACAACAGTAATTAACCACAAGGTAGAATGGATGTAATTAGTGGTAAGTGACGGGATAATGGCTATAGAATGTATCAAGAGTGTGGGGATATAGCTTATGAATGGAGGTTTTACATGGTAGAAAATATGATATATTTGTATCCCAACACTCCCCCATGTCTGATAGTTTTCATGTCCTCATGCAAACAAAATTTGTATATACTCTATTTAATCATTGATTTTTTTGACTTTATTTCTTTGTGCAGGTGTTGGTTCTTATGGAGCAATGACCTTTTTCATTTGATATTATCACAAGGTTTTAACTTGATTTTTTTTACAATAGAGCAATGAAATTTGAGGACAAATGATAGATGGGTTATGACGGGATGGTGTATGGTATGTAAATATGAATATGGACTTAGGTATTTGTATATTTTGTTGCTTCTCTTTAAAACTGATGTTTATTTGTGGTTTTTAGGCAATAATGACTTCATCCTTTTTATGTGAATGCTTTATGATATACAAAGATATGGCACTATAGACGTTGCATTGGATTTATGTACCACAACAATTTTCTTTTCATTCTAATGGCCTTATCAGAGTATTATTCATTTCATTATGAATTGTAGATGGAGATTGGATGATAATGGCTTACGAAAGATCAAATGTATGGAGTGGTTAATCATCGAGTTCTCTTAATTTTTTTAATGAATCAAAGAATCTTAAACCAATTTTACCTCAAGTTTACCTTCAGTTTAATGTGTGCTATAGGTTGATGAAGTGGAATATGAATGGGAGTACATGCTGGCTGAAAATGAAGATTAAACAGAGAAAGACTGAGAGCTGCTAGATATCTAGGAGAGAGCTGATGAATGTTGATATGCTGAGATTGCTTATGTCTCTCTCTCTGCCATCTGTGCTGGTTTGCATGTCCTCTTGCAAACTCTTATTAGCACACATAATTTTTACATGCTAAAAGAGGACTGTGTGGAACTGGTGCATGTTGACCGAAGGATGGAAATGAAGTATGCCAAAACTAAGAGCTGTCGAAAATATCCTGCAAAAAGTACCCTCGAAAAAGATTTAAATTTTTGTGTTGTTGGTACATGAACGTACTAGTTTCTGTACCATCAGTACCAGAATAGAAAAATCTAAAAGAACTAAACCAATACTATTATTATGAGAGAATAAATAAACATTGATGCCATGATTAAAGAAACAACCAAAACTTAAACTGTATTCATTCTTACAAATTTGGAAATGAAATTTGTTTTAAAATATTACAAGCATAAAGGAAATTACTAAATACTTATTACATATGATTTCATCAATCATTAACAGTTTTATGCTCAATAACCATGTAAATTATGATGGAGGATTTTTCCTCTCATCCTGAAACAGACAAACATGAGGATATAAGGGGTCTTTAATAAATGAGAAACCAATAGAAATTCAGTCATCCCTGTTTAATTTCTCAAAGAATCTATGGCATTCAAGTGATATTGATAAAGTTCACATTTGAGTTTATTAGACTCCTACACTTATGGGTCCCACTTCTATGACAATGGCATCCTAGGTATGAATGATAGGGTCTTAAGACCATCTTACAAACATTCTCAAATGAAAATTTATATGAGTTTCATTAGCCTTTTGTTCAACCATGCATGCTTCTTCTTAAGGATTTACACAAGTATATTGTTTTTACAGAAAAATGTAGATTAGGCATAATGAAAGACATCAAAATTAGAACCCATTGCTAGAAATCATGTTCAGTACTCTAATGGGGTAATTTTTACATCTAATAAATTTCCTTCCCAGAAAGAATGCACCATTTACCATGATCTTGTTCAGTACCTTGATGGGTTTGCCTAGCTATACCACAAGTCAGTACCTATTGCCAGCAAACCTGTTCAATATCTCGACGGGTTAGCCTCTTACACCCTTTTTGCATCAAAGTATCTTGTCCCAAAATTTACCCTTAAGATAAAATTTATAGATTACTTTTGCATGGGTGAATGGGGAAGCATCTTTGAAAATATTTTTACAGGATGGGATGGTATTGGGTTGGAATATATTTTATAGATTTCCCATAAAATATTGTGCGTATGAAAAATAGACTTATGTATTGAGATTAGACGAAAGACATATCATGGTCAAACTTACTTAATGTGTGGTGGATGAGGCCATGAGAGAATGACCTAAAGGTGCCTCTAGTCCCCAAGTTCATCTTCTCCATATAAGATTGTGTTCCCTCACAAGTAGAAGTTTCACTCACTACTACTATTTGATAAGAATGCTTGAATAACAAGTTCTGATAGGAAACTAGGATGTACAAGTTACCTATAGGCATCATTATGCAGACCTTAAAGATTTTTTAAATCCCCATAATATTTTAAAGATTAGGATTATGAGCAATTGTTATTATTAATAGTCAGAAATATGTATGTAATAATAAGAAGAAAGATCCTAGGTTGTTTTGGTTTTTGATGTTAGATCACCAATATTATCTTCATCTCAATTAATTTATTTGAAAATAAACATGAAAAGATGTTGCATTTATTTAGAACTAGGTTAACTAACATGCAAATTTTACTCTATCCTATCTAAGAACAAGAAATTATATTTCATGTGTAAGAATATTTCCAACATAACCATGTGCGCAACATGTGTAGAAATAAATTCATACTCGAGTTTGAAAGATACGCTTTAATGTGTACCAGAATAAAAAGAACTAGCTGCTTTGATGATGATGTGAAGAGTTGTTGAAGAAGAGAGTGGTGCTTCAATCTGATTTTCGTCTAGAACCAATGTTCAATGTAATATTGTTGTTCTTGCCTCACTTACTCATTTAGACCACTCTACATGTCTCCCTCTATCATGCCACGTATATCATATTATTTCGGATGGTTTTTCTCTTGGATGCATAATGGATCTGGCGATATGCATGTCAAGAACTCCTTGATCTCAGGTTCTACTAGTTTCTCTCCATTCAATGATTCTTTGGTCTCCTCTATAGGTTGGAAAGGGTGATCAAAGGAGGATTCTAGATATTCTTGTGGATGTAGCTCATGGAAATCTTGTTTTTCTATCACTTCTGGAGAGGCATATAGGTTCTTGACTGTTGTCAATATTTTTTCTTTCTGCGAGGTAGAGATTGAGATCCCAACTACCACAAGGATGGAGAGAGTTCTTCCAAACTCTTGATCATCTTTGAGTCTTTGTTGTTGGTTGATGAGTCCTGTTTCAAACATGGATTAGTGTAGAGGGGGGGTTCTTACATTGTCCAATTTTTTTTTTTTTAAATCCTAAAGAAATAAAGAGAAGAAAACTAAAAGAAAATGTAAGAAAACCAATTATATACTCGAAGGGAAACCATGCTACTAGGACCCTGTTGTCACCAAGTTATCTATTCACACAACTTAACTTCTCTTCTCATATATATATATATATATATGGCTAATGCTAATAAAACACAAATTCTAACTACTAAAAGGAAGAGGACAACCTAACTTTCGAGCAACCCCATTAAAGTGGATGTGTGGGCTCTTCCCTCACATCTTAGAGTCTTATCATATCCCTTAGGTCATTCTTAAAAGCACACCACACTTGCATGCAAATAAACACACTTGCATGAAAGGAACAATCAAATATTTGGAGAAATAAAACTAATGCTAATAAAACACAAATTCTAACTACTAAAAGGAAGAGGACAACCTAACTTTCGAGCAACCCCATTAAAGTGGATGTGTGGGCTCTTCCCTCACATCTTAGAGTCTTATCATATCCCTTAGGTCATTCTTAAAAGCACACCACACTTGCATGCAAATAAACACACTTGCATGAAAGGAACAATCAAATATTTGGAGAAATAAAAACAACCTACCTATGCTCTAATCCCTTTAGTACCTCCCCGACAATGACACCAAAAATGTGGGGCTAAATATATGCACTACTAATTCCCACATTAAATTATCAACCGGGGATCGTAAGCTTCAAGGTGAAAGCACATGAAATGTAGGATTGGAGCCTAGTCTAGCCTAATCTAAAGCCAATGACAATATGAACAAACTGAGAAAAATAAACAAACTACAGGAAATTAACACTAAGGATTCATCACTAGGACATAGATATAACTTAGTGCTATAAAGTCTTAGATCATAGTCTTTCATGCACTCATGGTGATGTTCGTGTGATTAATCATGAGTAGCTTACTTAAGTTTTCTATCCTTCAATGATTATTTCCTATAGCGGATCCACACTTAAATGCAATAAAAGAAACAAGCAAATGAAAATGAATTCAGGTGACATGAAATAAACTAACACCTTCAGATGAATCCCATAATGGGGAGGCCATATATCACGAGTTAGACCCTTAATCTATCCTTTGGTGAGTAAAATTACAAGCTTGCAATAAGAAGCCAAACAAAATGAAATACTAAAAAATAATTGTGTGGTCAACAATTTATTGAGCACGAAAAGAAATCATGAATTATATAAGCAATGGGAGCTGAGAACTATCTACAGTACAGAAAATGAAATCAAGAAATTGAACATTTCATTATTTTTATGAACTAAAGGAATGCAAGTTCAGAAATTCATCTACGTAGATCTGCCACACTAAGAAAAATCAAATTCTGAGTTAACCAATAAATAAAATTAACATAAATCAATTAGAAAACCGAATAAAACATGTAATCTATTAATCAAATAACAATGCAACAAAAATCTCTCACACAGAGATAAGCTAACATATACATAAAAATAAATTAAACAAATCTAACAAACAACTATAAATGAGCAACACATTACCAATCTTGAGGGGGCCTCCCAAGATGGAAATTGATGCTAGAGATACTTCAGATGAAAACCCAACGATGGACCACAAATATGAAATGAATCATATTTCATCTATTGAAATTCAAGCTCAAATTACAACAATGGCACCATAACTATTTTCGTCTATTACATGAACCTCCATTACAAAAGAATGATCATAATGACAACTCGATCCCTCTCACGACTCTATAAGGATTATTTATACATGAAATCCATGGAGGAATGAATACAAACGAATTCCCCAACTCAGATTTTGGTTAAAACCAATTTTACAATTTTTGGAATGAAATCACAAAAATATGGGTTTTTCATCAATTTGGGCAGATTCGAGTTGAAGATCCACCCATCACTCTGAAAATGTTTTGAATTTTTAAATAATTCCCAAGTATTACTTAATTTTCCATATTCTAGACAAAACCCATATCATAGAATTTCTAGATTTGATACCATTTACACAAAAATCGAGGTGCAAGTTGGCAGTTTGAGAATTTTACTAATTTTTGCATAATCATTCCCCCTGATTTGGAGGTCCACATGTGCGATATGGGTGAATTTTTACACACATTTACTCATGTCGATGTCGCTCTAGACAAAACCCATGTTTCCGATTTTCCTCTAGAAGCATTCTGAATTTTTGAACTATATCTGGTACCGGATGCCTGTAAGATGTTGGTACGGGATGAGCACATGTGACAAATAAACATTGGTACTGGATGATTCCAGAACCTTATGATACAAGATGAGCATAGGTACTATATGATTGTGATGATACCAGAACATGAACAATACAGGTACCAGAACAATGACAGTGCAAGTATAGGAACAATACATGTACTGGAACAGGGACATGTTGCTTGGACATAGAAACATAGGATTAATTCATCATCGATAAAATCATGTTAAAAACATATTTAATCACTTAAAAAGACAAGAAAACAACAGTAATTAACCACAAGGTAGAATGGATGTAATTAGTGGTAAGTGACGCGATAATGGCTATAAAATGTATCAAGAGTGTGAGAATATAACTTATGGATAGAGGTTTTACATGGTAGAAAATATGACATATTTGGAGCCCAACAATGAGTTCATAATGTTTTTTTTGGGATATCTTCTTCCTTCATTCTAATCTAATGGTACCCTGAATGAAGATCCAACTTTATGAAGTAGATTTCTCCATGTAGTTCATATAACAATTCATCAATGATGGGAATGGGAAACTTATATTTAATGGTGATCTTGTTGAGCTCTCTATAATATGGACACATATGCCATGAGCCCTCTTTCTTGAGTACCATTACCACTGGTGTAGAGTAAAAACTTTGGCTAGGTCTAATAATGCCAACCTCTAACTTTTATTCAACCATACGCTAAATTTCACTCTTCTGGGAATAAGGGTATCTGTAAGTCCTGATGTTAGGAGGAACACTCCCAGAAATTAAGTGAATAACATGATCATGATCGCGAGTGGGTGGAATACCTCTGGGAATATCTTCAAATAATTTGGAATGCTTATCAATGATCCCTTGGAGATCTATGGGAATTTATGGCTTAGATGTTTGAACATATAGTGAGCATGCTTGTACGATTACACCCTGATGCCTCTTTTCCAATAATTTTTTCATGCCGTTAGAGATTACCACCTTACTGGGTTTCCCTGTGATACCCCTTAACTCAAATTCCTATCCTTCCAATGCAAATTTCATGAAAAATTCTTGAAAATTAAAATCCATCGTTCCCAATGATTGTAACCATTGGACCCCTAGTACGACATCAACACCACCCATGGGTATATAAATCATTGGAGTATTCATTGCATATTCCCCCATAGTAATATTGATCTTATGGAATTTTCTTGAGAAATTGATAGTTCCTCCATTTGCAATCATTACTTGAAACTCTTGCGTTGGATATATAAAGAAATTGAGAGCTTTCATTAATTTACAGTGAATGAAATTATGAGTACTACCGGAATCAATTAGCACTATTACCTTTTTTTATATATATCCTTCAATGTTGAGGATTTGGGGAGTGATAATTCTAGTCAATGCATGACATGATATGGTGGGAGTCATCTCTTCAGAAGAAATTTCTTCTACATCTTCATCTTGAGATGGTTCTTGTTCTTGTTCTTGTTCTTCTTCCTCTTCACAATATATGTAGAATAATTTCTTCTCACCACACTTATGTCCCTTACTGTACTTGCTTTCACAAATAAAGCATAATTTTTTTTCTTTTCTTTCCTCCAATTGTTGAGGTGTCAACCTTGTAGGTTGAGGTGGTTTAGAAGAAGGAACATTATTATCTTGATAGATGTTAGGGGTGGTCCTTCTAGTATCCATAGCCATATTTTTACTTTCAACATTTCTTGCCACCCTGAACGCATTCTCCAATGATTTGGGTTCCCAAAGGAGAACCTTATGTTGAATGTTATCCTTTAAAGTACCTATGAAGACATCAAGAAGGTGCTCATATGGAATATATGTTACCTTTATATTCAATCTTTGGAAGTTCTCAATGTGCTCTACAACTGAACCCTTTTGCTTGAGACTTATCAATTGGCTGAGGAAACTATTTCTCCTTGTATCCTCATAGTGTGCTATCATTTATTCCATGAAAATTGTGCAAGTGACAAGTGATTTGCGAGAACAAATCCATTGACACCACACAAGCTGATTAGGTTCTAAATATAAGGATGCAATTTGTACCTTTTGTGTGTGTGGCACATCATGTAGATCAAAGAATTGCTCCATCTTGAGCATCCATTTGATTTGATCCTTGCCATCAAAGTTCCTCATATTGATATTAGGAAAGTGGTTGGTCTTCAACCCAAAGCTAGAGTTTCTCTAGTCTTAATTCATCTTCCTTGTTTCCTCATCATGAATTTCATGGGATACATTGTCACTTTCAGGTGGCCTCTCTATTAGCAACTTTTTCAACCCTTCCATGATCTCCCCTTTTAAGACATCCATATTAGTATCCATCATCACTTCTATCTTAGCTTCAGTTGAATAAATCATCCATTGTATTTCATCTTTTGTTATTGCCTTCTTTTGTAAATGATCTATGTCCTTGCACATTTATTCACGTTCATCAAGAGTCCAGGTAGGACTGTCTGAGGGCTTATTTGGTGTAGAAGTTCCCCTTTTTGGTGGCATGTTGTCCAAGTATCACTAAAAGGTAGGGATTCCTAATTGGCTTAGGCATAGGTTTGTTGACGATTAAAATCACAACGAGGAATTCCACCCACAAAGTATTGCTAAAGCCCTATTATTTAAAATATACTAATAATATAATAGTAGTAGGTGGGACCCCCTTGTAGTCTGGAGGCTCAGAGATAGTCATATCACTCATTTTTTGTTGTTGTTTCAATGTTGCTTACAAGACCTATGTGGTTGAAAGTGCATTCATGGTTTCATTTTGGATATAGTAACAAGTGGATGATGCATTTTGTGGGATGTTGTGCTATTTAAAGCTTTATTTTTATGTTATTATTGGTGCATATTTACATTTGCTATGTTTAATCATGTTACCATGATTTATTTCCTGGCTACACATGCACAAGAAATATATTAGTAATGACATAACCAAAACAAAGGGAAAAAGTTTATAGAAAAAATCCTAAAAGAAAGGGCCTATGTTAAGCTATGTTAGAAGTTATGTGCAATTAAAAATGTGAAACATGTCAGTATTAGTCCTAACTATTAATGGTTATGTTATTTGCATTTGAGTTATCATGGTCATATTTGATATGGAAATACATATGGTATGGTATGGAAAATTGGAAATGTTTAATGTGATGCTTTGGGTGTTGCATTTGGAAAGAAATATGGTCGTAGTTTTCAATGGCTTAGAATTAATGACATGGTTAATGTATTAGTGATTGCTGGCTGTCGTGTACTTCAAAATTGAATGAGGAAGAAGATGGAAGCGACATGAAGTAAATGAATGTCAGTCCATACTTCCCCCTTCGGGCCGTCACTCTAGTATGGTTATTGTTTCATTTCGTTTTGCTGGTGGTTAATCTCTGAGATCCAAACCTGGGAAGGAAACGCTTGACCAACTTGCCCCTTTTAAAGATATTGGTTACATGTATGGTTCTTTTCACTGATCCATGAATTATTCTCTTGTATGAACGAACGATGGCTCAATAATTATTTGGTTTTTGTTTTCCTGAGATTGGAAAATGTGTGGTTCTTTTCTCTGGAATGACTGTGTGGTTATTCATTTTGCAAGTAAAAGAGTTGGTTGGTTGAGTTGTGCATTTTCTAGTTGTTCTGTGTGGTAAAAATCGTGATGGATCTCTATAATTTTTAAGTGAATATGGGTATTATCACTCTGTGTTTTGTTGGAGGGTTTCGCTCAGTTTATCCTTGCTGGCCGCTTCCTCACAGTTATGAGGGTACCTTGTCTAGTTGTATTCGGGCTGCTTTGTGGTTGGTGTGTATTTTTTTCAGACTTCCTTTTGGTCACTGTGTATTTTCTCTAGTCATGGTCCTAGGTTATTCTCATGGTCATGGGTTTATTTTCATGGTCTTGGCATCAAATTATCTCAAAGGTCGATCTTAGGGTGGCCATTATGCCAATATATATGCTTTATGGTTGATTGGGTGGCATAAGTTATGCCTCGAGTCTGCATTTCCACTGGAATTGTCATAAAATGAAATGGACAAAGGTTATACCTCTGTGTGTTCTGGGTACTTGTTACTATCCAATGGGAATTCACTTCTCCTCTGCATCATTTCCTACCCTACTCATCGTTGAAATGTTGCACCATTGCACATACCAAGAGTTATAAGGAACCCTGTGCTTGTATCAAAGGGTCTTTGTCTATTGGTTGATATGTTTGGAGGACCTCCAATACCTCAGTTTTATTGATGATCGAACAAAATCTTAATGGATTCATTGTATTCATTGTTACATAGATGGTTTAAAAAAATAAAAAATCCCTGACTATCTTACTTAAATCGAGCATATTTTTGATTGTCGAAGATTTGTTGTAAAATGGAGTGGTTATGACAATTGCATTGAATACCTAGCTCATTTTATTTGATTAAATTGGTTGATTGGGAATTAGTGATAATGTGTAGTAAATGGATGTCTCTTATCATTATTCTTTCAATCAATGTATTCTTACAGTATAGTGTCAATTGCAAGTTGGTGACTGTTGTGTGTTTCACTAGTCCTGGTCGGGATCATGGAAAATTGTGGAAATTATTGACTGTGATTTCATTGTTTCTCTGTTTGTCTATTATGGAGGCATTGTGCATGTTTTATTTAATTGCATCATCAGTGATGAATCTCGGGTTTTGTATTATGTTTTCATTGCAAGTTTTATTGGTTAATATAATGAAAAGGGCATGAAATCAGGCAAGTATTAGAAGTCTATTCAATTTGGAAAAGGGACTTGTGTATATGTTTTATTTGGGAGATTGCGAATTATGGACAATGTTTGATATTTTATAGTGATATATGATGGATAGAGATGGATCAATGTGGCTACGTGTTTCTTTTGATTTTCTTTTAAATGAAAGGAATGGAAATGAAAGAGACCAAGTATTCTCTTAACATGTTTGTTGAAATTCATAGTGATTATGAGTATGATTACAAACTTTTTTAATTGAGAAGTTTTGAAGAAATTTAATGTGGGACAGTGAACAATTTTTACACACAGTAATTTTTTAATTGGTATTGGTATCTTTTGTATTGAATACAAAGTTTTTTTTATGGATTACTTGATTTGTTTTATGAACAATATGTTTTTTTTCCCTACCATTCTCTCACTTTTTCGCACATTACAAGTCCCCTCACCTTCCCATATTCAGTACCCACTCCCTGTTCTTAAAATTAAATTATAGTTAAGTTAAACTCTGTATTATAACAGTTAAAGGATGGCACAAGGATAAGTTACAATGATATGTTCTTTTGATTTAAGATACATTTGAGTGTTTGATGATTTGTTGATCGATAATCATGATCTACCCCCATTCATTTTAACACTTTTCGCTCAATAGAATCCCTCACATGTCCCAGAACCCTTATTCATCCCCTGCTCATTGACAAGTATTAAATGATTTGTATGGATTGGATTGCATGAGTCTGATGTATTGTTGAGCAAAACTTTGTTTCATATTTAAAGAGATTTCATGTATGGTTGTTGAAGAAACTAGTTGCTAATCAATAATGCATACAGGAATGAGATTTTTTAGTAGAGGTAGCAATGGCTAGGGTAACAGAGGAAGAGGAAATTGGAACAGGGGCCTTAGAAGGGCAAGGTTTTCTATACATTTTGATGCAGACACACAAGAGTTGAGCCAACTATTTCAAGCTAGATTTTTTAACTGGATTGGGCAAGGAGTGGTCCAACCTAGGCCAGAAAGGCCTCCCTTACAAGCCCCACATATCCCTGGTATCCCATTTCCCGCTTATGTCTCATTACAACTTGAAGTCCCTAAAAACAATGGATGGCAAGAGATTTTCCATCCAACAGTCTCCCAACATCGTGTCTAGCCTAACTTGTCTCTACCTTCTCCTCCACCTATCAATAAAATTGTCCAAGATGCCCCTACCCACTCACTAGTACAGTCTTCCCATGTAAGAAAAAGGTTAAAAATCGAGGCCCACCATGCTCCTAACAAAGGAAAAGCTGATGATGCCCCCTCCTCTCCCTCAAATGACTCTGCCAAATCCATGTCATCTCGCATGCATTTGATAGATGATTGCTCTCATGTTATTAGTGAGATTACGCCTAAAGGATCCACACGAACTAAGACAAATTCAGAGAAATCAAAGGGAGACAACAACAACAAGGGGAATATCTCCTCCCAGAGTGGCAAATATGGGTTTTAAGTGTTTTTATTTATTGACTGTTGAGAACAATTGACTTCTGAAATTTTGGACATCACACTATTTTTGGATATATGGATAATATATTTTGGATATAATTTCAATTATCATTGATATAAATTGTCAAATTATGAGAGTGAAGATGGGAGCCACAAGGAGGGATGTGTTTGATTGATTAACTAGTTTTTTTATGCTTGTTAAAGAACTAAAGAGAGACATAAGGGGTCCCACCTACTAGTTATTATTTATTAAAAACCCTTATTATGATTATATTACTTTTCCCCCTTAACTAAAAAGTTGGTTGAGTTTTAGTTAACTTAACTAAAGAGGTAGTTTAAATTCTTCAACTAATTCTGATTTCTTAAAGGCAAAAGGAAAAGGAGGAACAAGAGCAGGATAGAAGGGGAAAACATACTAAGGGTCATATTGTAGACAACAAGATTCAGGGATGAATTTCATCATTCAGACACTTGTTTTTCAGAGAGTCAAGTAGGCAACAATCTGTGGCAAGCTGATCCAACTTTTAAAGTTCATTTTTTTATTTTCTGTCAAAAGTCCTTTTGTATGGTTTTCATCAGGGACATCTAAGTTTGACTTTGGTTCAAACTTCCTCAGGGAATTTTGTAAAGAGAACGATTATTTTGATAAATTGAAATGGAATAAACGATTTATTTATGTCTCATCCATGTTGATTATTGACTTGGTGTTTTTACTTCTTTCTCTACATTTATTTCTGCATCTATTATATTCAGAAAATCACATAACTATTGATTTTTTCAGCAAACTTTCATTTATAAAAAAATCATCCTAAGAACTTGTAACCAATACTTGTGGATTAGGAACCAAATTTTGATGGCTATAAACATAGGGTGATATTCCCGTCTATATTTATTTAGCCAAGTAAGATCTAAAAATGTTTGAGTAAGATCATTTTATATATTTTCCTCAACAAGGTCCTCACAAACAAGGGAGTGTTAGGTGTTATATCTCCCTAATATATCTGTGGGGTCTAACAATAATACTTAGCTAAATATCTCAGGGAACTAAATGAAGAGGCTTGACCATGCCCTTAGTTGTACTATATGAATACCTAGGTACTAGAGAGTGATATCCTTGAGTGTTTTTCTCGGTGTACTATAGCAACAAGATGACCAAATGGTTTACTCAGTTGGTCTCAGGAATCTAAGGGGGTCTCCCGATATACGCCAAGCACATGGGAGTTAAAATCAATAGTAGTGTTTTATAATTCACAATTGTTCGAAAGGGGCTTCCGATATACTCTAGTTACGTGGAAGAACCACACTGTCCCCGGGTTGTAGCACTGACAAGTAATGAAAAATCCTACATTAAGATACACCATAATACATATGTACTTAAAATCCCTAATATTCTCCCAATTGTATTTGATCCTCATTTTATCCCACTTTATTCCACTTTTTGAATCACCCCAATTGGATCTTCTAGTCAAAAGATATGGAAATTTCCAAGAAACAAATGCACCTTTTAAAACCCTCATTTGGAGACTATTCTGCTAGCCAACCTTTCTTCTATTGTAGCTCTACAATTTCATCCCTTATGAGTCTAAAATTTTGGCCTAAGGTAGCCCAATTTTTCTTCTTTCCAACCCTATAGGTTACACCAAGATTGGATTCTCCAGGAGAATTTTATGATAACTTTCCCAAGTTGTGTTATTTTTTCCCCTTTCAGGATAGTGAACTTGAACAACCTACTACGTGTTAGTTTCTTCACTTCAGAACTTTAAATTTTCACCAGTACACCTTCAGTCCATACCCTAACCAATGGAATAGGTCTCACTCAATTTAGAGGTATGTAACTTCATAGATAACAGTTTTCCCAAGACTACCTGTTTTAGACTGAAATATGGACCAATCTAAAACCCTAATTTCCTCATAGAATAACTTTCAGAGTGCAGTGAATCAAGGGATGAAATTTTTAGAAAAGATAATTCACTATTACAAATTTTTTTTGTAAACATTTTATAACTTGAAACCAAGCCAAAAAAAATGGGGAGTGAAAATTACAAGAAGACCTGTTTCAAACTAGTTTCAAGACTAGTCAAAAACCCTAACTAGAACATAATGTATCTCCAAAAATATAATGAACCAAGATATGAAATTTGGACCCACGTTATATCTATCTCTATCCTCTACACCATATAAATTCTATATCTCGAAACCTTCCGGAAAAAAAAGTTGTAGCAAAAATTCTAAGAAGTCTTGTTTTGAAGAAGCCAGTCCCGAGGATTGTCTAGCTCTGATACCAAATGTTAAGAACCAAATATCTAAATAGAAAAAAAAACTCAGAATAAGTAATCAATTCCTTAACAAAGAGATAGATTCAGATAATAATCCTCTTCGATGGGGAAACCTCCTTATACATCTTATTAATTCACAAATACAATATGATTCGAAATGAAAAGGTCGCGTTGGCATATATAGGAGACTAGGAGGTACAATTACAACTAATGGACCAAGCCGACATAATTAAAATAACAATAGTAATGTAATCTGCCCCAATTAAGGGGTAATGTGGCATGATTTATCACTTGATAAATTTCTGATCCAAGTCCTTTCTGGCTTGTACATACATGTGGTGACACCTTACCTTAAAGCGTGCCACTTCCTTATATGCCTCGACCACTTGTGGTGGTATGATAGGTTTCCTCTCACTGTTGTCCCTAATATTTTCCTTGTAAATGTAAAATGTAATGTTGTTTTCCATCTGTTGTGCCTCTACTAGGATCATTGGTATTTCATGTTCTAGCACACATCATCACAGTATCCCATCTACATCTAACTTGTATAAGTTTCTTGTGATCAACTGATAATATGTGGCTTTAACCACTAATTACTTCTTCTATTCTACTTTCATCTCGGATGGAACCACACATGTGCTCAAATATTGGACAATTTCTACAAAGTTGCCATCTACCATTTTAACTAAGAATAAATGCACATCCAATAAACTATCATATAGGTTCCCTGCGTCTTCTCCTATCATTATTCGCGAAAAATGGTCTGGTCCCACATTCAATTTCCTTGGCTTCACAATAACTTCAAAGTCATACTCCTAGAACAACAATAACCATCTGCAGATTCTTCCCCTAACTTTTCCTTTTCACTAGGTATCTGAGTGTAGAGTGGTCTGTATACATATTGAAGTGGGACCCTAACAAGTAGTGTCTGCACTTCTGCAAGGAATAAACCATTGCAAAGCCTTCCCTTTATATTTTCATGTAATTATTCTTAGTAGTCAACAACTTCCTACTAGCAAAATAAATTGGATGTTCTAAATATCCCTCTCCTGGCCGAGATAGCACTACGTTGAGTGTTATATATGATGCATCCACATGAACATGAAAATATTTCTTATAGTTCGGGAACACTAGAATGGGCGCAATTAATAAATTTTTATTCAATACATCTAGACCTTGCTGACAATCTTCATTCCATTGAAACTTAGCTTCTTTATTTAATAACTTTTCCATTGGATTTGTAATCTGCGCATATCCTTTAATAAATTTCTTGTAGTATCCTGTATGACCCAATGTTGTTCTCAATTGTCTCACTAATTTAGGCAGTGGAAAATAAAAAATTATTTCTATCTTGGTAGTATCAACCATCAAACCCTGTTTGCATACCACATAACCTAACAATATCCCAAATAGTGCATAGAAAATACACTTCTTCAAATTTAATGATATTTGATATTGTCTACATCTATCAAGCATTAAACGTAGAGTTTTTATGTGATCTTTCAATAAACTAAACATAGTCCAATCATTTAAGTACACTTCAAGAAACTTATGAATAAAATTCTTAAAGGATGCAAAAATTACTCTCGAAAACACAACAGGTGCATTCTTTAACCCAAACGACATCATGGTGTATGGGTAGCTTCCCCATTATCTCACAAATTTTTCTTATGTCTGTCTTTTGGAACAATATTTATCAAACGATATCCTGAAAATCCATCCGTGAATGAGTAGGCCTCCTTCCCTCTTACTCTTTATAACACTTCGTCTATAAAGGGGGTCATAAATGGGTCATGTAAACATGTATCGTTCAACCTCCTTAGGTCGACGTAAATTCTAATA
Source organism: Picea glauca (assembly GCA_000966675.3). Taxonomy (NCBI): domain Eukaryota; kingdom Viridiplantae; phylum Streptophyta; class Pinopsida; order Pinales; family Pinaceae; genus Picea; species Picea glauca. Next base: position 252,615 of record JZKD02S1899494.1, read on the forward strand.
CCCCCCATTTTATTATCTTTAATGAATATTGGGATTATCCATTCAGACTCTGCAGCATGCTCAATGATACCAACTTCTATCATTTTATCAATCTCTTCTTTCACTTTTTTCTTGTACTTCAGATTCAATCTGTAAGGTCTCTGTATTACTGGCTTAGTGTATAGTTTTAATGAGATCTTCATTTCTCCTAATTCCCCAAATATTCCCTTTATCTCTGAAAATTTTGTCGGAAAGATATATTGATACTCATGTAGTAGGTCTACAATCTTTTCAACAGTCTCATCATTCCAATAGTCACCGATATTCGTGAGCTTATGTTTCTCTTTTCTTACAATATTCACTTTGTGCACTCTTAATGGATTTACATATGCGTCAAATTCTAGTTTGTTCTAGATCTTCTGAACCATTTTTTGGTGCGTAGTGGGAAGAACTGGGTTTAATCATCAATATATGAAAAAAAACTTAGACATTGACCCTTTTGACATCACCTGCAAGAAAGTGAAGTCTCACCCAAGGCATGTAGAGGTGCTACAGGAACCAAGGTTCTATTGTGATGAAGGGAAGTGAGTCATTCAACATGTCTTTACTAACCATCTACTCATGTGCACAGGTTCCATTAATTAACAATTACTTATCAGGGGACATACCTTGTGTGTAACATTCCTTTACTTGATATTCATTCATTTACCAGTTACTTCGGTGTGCGACAATATAACATCATATATGAATAACACATTCAACATACTTAAGAATTTATCATCATTTCACAGTAATAGTAATCATCATAAAATGAAAAACAACATATCATGACACAAGGGTTTAACATGGTTCACCCAACTTGGGCTACGTTCATAATGAATGGCTTATTATATTAGTCATTTATAATATTTTTCATTTGTTCAATGTGCTTACAAAAGATGCAATAGTAACATTACCCAAACCTTCCTAGCCAGTATGCTACAATGCAAGACTACCTCTGAAAACCTCAGTCATAACATCTAATCACTTAGCCAAAAAATCATTTCACTTCTCATTCATCAACTACTCAAACTCTTAGAATCTCTCTACCCAAAATACCTTTACATATTATACATTAAAATAGAGATAAACCCATCACAATGTGGACAAAATGTCCCAAAATACTAACTACTTTCCTTCTTTGGCATGCCACTTGATCGCTCTTCCTCCTATCGTGCACTTTGACTCCTTAAAGTCCGCTCCCATCACGTTCTCTGGTCCATATTCTAATTTAATTTTATTCTTTGAGTTATTCTGGCATAGATCCCAAGACTTATCCAAAATTCTTCTCCAAGAGACCCCCAACACTCACCCGTGGCTCGTCTCGAGCCACTCGGGCCTTCTTCCAGTTCACCATGATTTTTTCGAAGGTATATTTTTCTGTCATGGCCTATGCCATTAGCTCTATCTACTTCTGCAAAATTGTATCAATTGTCTCAGCAGTAATCCCATCCTAGATCTTCTCAATTCTTTCTTCAACTACCTGTTTGATTATGCCTTGATTCATTGCTAAGGCTTCTATCACCATATATTCTTCTTACTATGATATCTTGATCTCTAAATAAAGCTTCTTGTTAGGTTCATATTGACCTTTCATGATTCAAAGAATCCTCCTTATCTGAATGCAACAACACTCTAACATATCAAATTTAGCTTATGAATTAATTATAAGCAAGTGTATTATGCACATTCAACAAATAAAAACAGGATTATAAATATTTTAGCATATGCATGTTTTCCACACACACATATTTTCAAAATGTAATCCATGACTCTTATACACATAGGATTTGTAGCCCACTGCCTACTTTCCAACAATCATTAATTCTATGTCTCTCTTCTCCTGATAATATTTAGACAATTCCTCCTTGTGGAACTTCAACATGCAACCTTTTTTGTTGCATATCCATCATCACCTAAAATGATCTCAACCCTGAGTTAGCATCAACTTTATCATTTCAATGATTTACCCAATTCTCCATAAATAATATAAGCATTTATTTATTCAAACTACACATTCAAACATGTACATTTATTCTATCGACATTCACAATGTGCCTTTAGGCACTTCAACCATATGCATCAACATAGTGTGTGTCTACAACTATCACACTATTGTGAGAAATATTACCCCGCGGACAGGTTAAGCTCTTCTTATCCGAGTTTTCTTTGGCTAAGAAATAATAGAACAAGTGGACAGTAACATCCCTTTCCACGGGAATTGTCACCAAAATTCCATATCACTATTAATTAAGCATACCAAGACATACCTATATGGATTTCATCCATGTCTGGATGTTACTTGGACCATTGGCTTTCAGGAAAATGTCCAAGAAATTCCTTTACCTGACTGTAGATTAGCACCTCATTGATCCTTTTCATTATATGCATAAGGCTATTTGAAATAGCATCATCAACATTTTCATTCATGTTTTCAACTCTTTCTCTATTATTATTAGATCATCATTATCCAAAATTATCCATGAAAACCCTATATCTCACAACCAACAAATAGACTATTCCAAGTCTATAAGTATTCCAACTATATTTCTCTTATATTCACATGCATGAACATGAATTTAGGTACACACACACACACACACACACACTCCTCCTTGGAAATATCAAATTACTCAATAGAGATATGAGCTAAGAACTTGCTCATATGCTCATGTCACTTGACCTCTTTTCCAACAGTTATATGCTAAGTCCCATTCATACCATAGTGTATCATAATATATAGTTAGAAAGGCTAAGTACTGCCAATTATTTAGGTTATAATCCATATCAGGTTTCCAAAAGGGTGTACTTTAATACTCCCATCAACATTTAAGCACTTTTATACTCTTAGCAGCCTACCTTCTTTATGAAAAATTATAAATAGTCCAAGGGACTACTTTTACTTGTATTGTAAACTTAAATGGGATCTTAATGAACATGTCATCCAACCTTGGGAATCTCTCAATTCCAACAAACAAATCATTACTACTCTTAGAATTCCTTTTAAATACAACATGTCTCTTTCATTATAGGTCAAATATACCAACCTTAATATTTTCCATCATCCCTTCAAGCATGGGGAGTCATCCATACATGGATAATCCATTTTATATAAGTAACAACCATAATTGGTAGGGGATCTACCAACCCATACTTATGGCCATGATTACAACCTATTTAAAATAACTAGTTCATCCATTCTTTGGTTTCATGCAACCCTATAACATGATTCTTCTTCCTGGTGCCATTCACATTAAGATTCAGCCATAAATTGCTACTATCATATTCCCACTCCTGTAGGAGTATTTCTCATTCAAAAAAGTGATGGAATAAATCTTATGTTGTAACTCAACATGTGTAAGTTTCTATTGTAAAGAATTTTGAAAATAAAATTTAATTTGCAGTCCTTCTCAAGGAACCTATGCAATTATTATTTAAGTTTTAATGTAGAGAGACATTTTCCAACATGCTCATCTTAACCTTGGTATGCCATTCCTATGATTGTTCTCTATTCCATTTAGGCCTAGTGTTTGAAACCTAACATCGATACCATTTTGCAACACACCATACTTCCTACCCTTACTTAGGTAGATGGTATGCTTAAATTACCTCTTCCAGAACTTAACTCCTTTCTCAAATAAAAACCTATAAACATAATTTGTTCAAGATATTTCCACCAACTACAAGCATACCCAAATCAGAGCTCCAAGTGAGAAGTAATGACCCTTCAAATTTTTCCTGGGGAATTTTCCCATGATGATGTGATCACATCCATGTGGCCTCCATGTGTGCTCACTATTGGACATGCAATTTTGGATCCAAGTTTGATGAAAATACTAAGTATGGACAAAACACGTAGCAGAAGAGGAAAGGGGAGAAGTCAGGGTCAAAGTGCACAATAAAAGCACATGTAGAAGAAGATCAAGAAGATCAAGAAAATAAAGAATATTAAGAAAATCAAGAAAATCAAGAAGATTAAGAAGATCAAGAAAACCAAGAATATCAAGAAGATCAAGAAAATCAATAAGATCAAGAAGACCAATAATATCAAGCAAGGAGGAGAAAGCCACCTGAGAAAATAATTTTAACTAACTCGTGATGATTTTTCATATGGTTTTGAGCCCTAATCTCCTATATAAATATGTAATGGGTCGGGAAGATTAGGAGTTAGTTGTTGTTGTTGTGGTTGGCTATTGTAGAGAGTGAAAGGGAGGAAGCTTGTATTGCAGAGGCTAGGTGGGACATGAATTTATTATGATGTATCCATTGTATCCCAACACACAAGCTTGATATTGCTTTCCTAAAAAAGAATAATAAATAAGAAAGTAATTGTGGATGTAGCCCAGGTTTTGGTGAATCACGTTAAAGTCTGTGTTGAATGTTTGTTTATGTGCTTATTCATGTCTACTTTGATTATGCATGGTTATATATATATATATCTTTTGATGATTTGATGATGTGAAGTAGATTAAATGGTTCAATGAATAAGTGATATGGTAAATTACATCACAATTGTATGTATGAATTAATTAATGATTAAATATACTCTGAATATTGTGCACACTACATATAGGGTGTAATGAATAAGTTGATATACTCACATTCTCTCACCACTGTAGAAACCTGGTTCCTGCAGTCCCCATAGATACCTCGGGGGAGACTTCTCCTGCATGCAGGTGATGTGGAAAAGGCCAATGTCTGAAGGTTTTGTTGGTTAAGATAACTTGAACCTCGGGTATTGCACTTGTGCACCAACAAATGGTTTCGTTGTTTGGACACAGAATATGTAGTTGAGAGAATGTTTTGGAGGCTGACTAAGAAAGAAATCTAGGAATGGATAGAAGACAAGGAACAATAATTCACTCGAAAGGAGAATAGAAATCCTTGGATGAAGGATGAACAATGGATGCAAATATATGTGTATACTGAGCTGCATGGGATCTTCTTTCATGAATTTATGATTATTTTGATTTGAATGGATATAAATATTAGTGGAGATTATTGGAAGATACAGATCAACTGGACCAAGAAGATGGAATCTTGAGTTGGTAAGACAATTGAATTATGTAAGTAATAAGACTTCTTGTACAATTTATTTTTGGCTGGATAGTATATTGAGGTGATATTTTACATAATTCACAATTGATTGCACACAGTCATATAGTGTTGCAGAAGATGATTTCTTTAAGGGTTTATGTGGACGATTTATGACGTCATTGAGTACGTGGATAAATATGTTATTGTGTGATAAATGTGTGATGATGATGGATTCTCATAGCTAAAGGACTTCATGCACATAGGGGAACTGGGCTTGGATAGGAGATGGTCTAAATATAGGAGAGAAGAAATGAATAAGGAAGGAGAGGAATATGCATGAAGAAAAACATAGAAGTAATATAAAAAGGAGAAGACAAATTTGGGGTATTACACAATGGAATAAGGTACACAAAGTTGAAGACTGAGGATGAGAAGAGAGATCAACATAGTGAGTACCGAGAACCTTTCACATACATCCATATTGTATAAGAAGAATGTATAGAAGGAGAACATGAGGATTCTCAGTGAAATCCTATTATATAAGAACTGGTAAGTCCTATTCAAGCCGAATCTTGTGTCAAATACACAACCCCATGTGCGTCACCTAGATTTGAAACCACATTTGAAGACTTGTCAAAATCCCTTGTAGTTAGCGAAGGAAGTTAGAAGAGTAGTAGTCAAAGATTTGGAAGAAGAGAATCGAAATAGAGTCAACCAATATCACCAAGGGGAGGAATGACACACAACAACATGGCATGAGTAGATAATATATCGAGACTACATGAGTTTCGGTGAATTGGGTCAGAGGACCCTGAAAAACATGTCTTTGTATGTGAGACCATTTGGGCTATGAAGAATTTCCAAGATGAGGTTGTGAAGATTGTGCAGTTGGAAACAAAATTCAGAGGCCGCACACTAGTATGGTTCATGAATATGCATAGTACTATGCGAATAGGCCACGTGAGAACCTTAAAAAAAATTACACAAGTGTTGTTGAAAGAATGCCAGAAAGGAATGAAACAACAAGCTTGAGTGGCTTGGGATGAGGCATAGGTGAGTGTTGGGGGCCAGTTGGACATGAAATTTTGGATACAATTTTGAGGAAAATACTAAGTGTGGAGAAAGCATGAAGTATAAATAATAAGAGGAAAGGGGAAAAGCCGGGGTCAAAGCATGAGATAAAAGAACATGTAACAAAAAATCAAGAAGATCAAGAAAATGAAGAGGATTAAGAAAATTAAGAATATCAATAATACCAAGAAGATGAATCAAGGATGAGAAAGACACTCGAGTAAATAATTGTAACCGACTCATGATGAGTTTTCATAGGGTTTTGAGCCCTAATATATTGTATAAATATGTAATGTGTCTTGAAGATTAAGAGTTTTTTTTTGTTTTTTTTTGTTGATATTAGTGTTGTTGTGGTTGGATAGTGTAGAGAGTGAATGGGAGAAAGATTGTACTACAAAGGCTAGGTGGGACATGAAGTGACTATGATGTATCCATTGTAGTGCAATGCACAAGCTTGAGACTATTTTCCTAAATAAGAATAATAAAGAAGCAAGCAATTGTGGACATAGCCTAGGGTTGGGTGAACCATGTTAAAGTTTGTGTTGAATGTTTTCTTATGTTCTTATTCATGTCTAGTTTGATTATACATGGTTAGATATAGCTCTATTGATGATTTGATGTTGTGCAATGGATTAAACAATTCAATGAATAAGTGATATGGAAAATTACATCAAAATTGTATGTATGAATTAATTAAGGATTAAATAGGCTTCAAATATTGCACACAATACGTATAGGTTATAATGAATAAGTTGATAGACTCACATTCTCTCACTACTATAGAAACTTGGTTCCTACAGTCCCCATAGCTACCTCGGTTGAGACTTCTCCTGCAGGTAGGTGATTCTGAAAGGATCATTTTATGAAGGGTATGTTTGTTAAGATAAATTGAACCTAGGGTCTTACACCTACACACCAACACTCGCTGACATAATCGGTCCACTGGAATCACATGGACCTATCTCGTGGTGACTCACCAAATGTGTCCTGTTATTTTATCTTCAAATGTAGGACTTCAATGCCCCTATCCTGCAATAATCATGGACCATCATTCATGGAAAAATCCCCTATAGGATGCACAACATACACTTTTCCAATCGTTTCCTTGGATCTTGTGACCCACAACATGGTATGACTATTCCCCATGTTAATTATTTCCATGCGGTAAATGACTACATGGGACCAACTCTTCTTTCTATATCCATGACCCACAATAACATGCCTCATGCTGGATCAAATGGTCTTGATGGATTGATATCAACAGTTCAGGAATATCTGTAGGCTAGAACTTCATGGATCCATAACCTATTCTACTCAACCCGAATATACAACAGGATGACACTTTTCCTCTTCCATGCGTCTCCTACAACGTGGTAGTCTCAGACTAATATTCCCTCACTGATGTGTCCTATGAAATGACATTCCCATGTTTCATACTAAATCAGCCAACCAATGTGGCATACTCTCCTCTTGTTCCCCTTTGGATAAACCATGCACATATGACAGATCAAACGACTAGTGCTCACGTCAATCAATGACTCAAATCACTGCGACTCTCCATTCTTCCACAATTTTTACTTGGCCACTAATCCCGACAGATAATATGGTTTGGACCCATCTCCCACTAATCTGATGACTTCTGATTTTTAAGACTTGTTCTCATGTCCTACCTGAAGTTGAGCCATTCGTAAAACCTTCCCGAGGCTGTAGCTCACATCAACTTGCTTTCCCGTAAGATATAATGAATACGATTGAGCCAAATCAATGGAATAAATCATTGTGGTGTCCCCAAACCACACCACAATTAGTGGATGCTCCCAAGGTATGATATATCCAATGGAAAATATCCCATGTGATCTATGGTCCATATTCACTCAGGTTTCCAAAACCACTCAAATATTAATGGATCCCCCTAGCCCTGACTAATCTGATGTTCACTATTTAGTCAATTAGACAAACCAAATCATTTTCGAATAAAAAGGTGCGCAACCTTTAGTCGATCAGATGCACTTGTTCGAAACAAAATAATATAATTGACCTTCTGAATAGATATTTATGATCAAAATTTTTTGACTGATCCAATGGTTGATGATATTCTGATCCAATGGATAAGATCCACTCAGGTTTCCCAACCTGCATGATTTTTAATGAGCACCATTAAAATGTTTTGGTTTTTAATGGATTGGGTCCATAGTGAAATCGATGGAATAGGTATTTTTGGGCTTGGATATTCAACATATCAACAATTCTCACCTACTTAGGATTATATCTTTAGCATATCGACGGTTCTCACCTACTTGGGCTTGTGTTTTTGGGTGTTATCTCTATTGGAAGAATCCTCCTATGATTATCTCGCAGATTCTTTTCGAAACCCGCATTCCGACCGACTTTTAGGTTTCATCATTCAAGTTATTCTTATCAATTTTGAGGTTATTCCATGACCTATGGTGATTCCAACATTTGAATCACAACAAAGGATTTATATTTTCCCTTGATCTTATATAAATTTTTAAGATAAGCACCTGACACTTAGTCCATTTCTCCCTAGAAACTAAGGCATACACTATTGTGACTTACCATCGTGTCCCTACCATAGGTAGATTATCAGTGTGGGATCCATGCTATCACTACCAAGTTTTTGACACATGATTCAACTTCATCATGACATCATTTCTCAGGGATCCATATCTAGGTTGTATTCCCAGGGAAATTCAATTTCAAGGAGGACTTCGACCTTCACCAGATTTACCAACCCACATGCTAGGATTTTTTTCACTAAGGAAGTTCATTAGAGCCTCAACCAGAAGCTCGTGTCCTCTGCATATACCATCAAAAAATTAAACTATGTTAAGTCTTTCTAGAACTACATGAAGAACACACCAGTAGGCCATTCATACATGTTCCCAGAGATGGGTTGAAATGGTGGATATTCACATCATGCATTAATCATGAAAATCACTAATGCGTTAAATTATTGGTCTTTCAAAGACACAAATCACAGGTTCCTTATGTCATTTCATATTTTAGAAAGATACTAATTCTTAGTAATTAAACTGTTTCATGCAATTAACAGATTCCTTTGCTTACATTCCTTCCATTTATTTATACTTCCTAGAGATAATCATCAATGAGGAAGATTTATTCATGTAATTCCATACTAAATGAGAACAAAACATATTAAATGAACCAAGTATCAATCCATTAAACATGTATAAACACTCATATGTCTAAAAACTGTAGCCAATCTAACTAAATTTGGATGAGAATTTTTCCACCCAACCATAGGCTCAGACGCATTATTCCTTTTTCCAATTTGGCCACCCTTGTGTCAGGCCATGATACCACCAAGGGACTTCTCATACTCTCTAATTCTTCCTCTACTCTTTTACTCATGGAATCTTCCACACTTCCTTTGATACATTACTTGTCTTCTCATGGTTCGTTGTCTGTCATTCAACTCGACCTTCTCCTACAGAAGCTCTACCTCTGCTACAAAAATTATATCTTGTACAAGCCCCCATACCTCACATGCTAATTCTTTCAAGAACCAAGGTTTTATCCTTTTCACACCCCACCCCCCATGCATCTCTTCCTTCCTTATCCAGGAAGGTTCTCGACCAATAATTCTCTTTATTTTGTCAGAAGTATTCAGGTCAATTAGGGAAAATGAGGTGTTACCTTGTCATACCTTGGTTGATAGTATTCAATTGTCTAATTACCTCTCCATACCTATATCCATTAGGGGTGGTTGCTTTCTGAACTACCAACCCCATCTCATTATATTATTTCTTTTTAAATTAGAAAAACAAGAAATAACTTAATTATTCCCAAAAATACTTCAACAAGGTGACTTTGGGTCTCTAGCATGATAAACCCCTCATTGTTCCCTTTAGTGGTTTCATGGCCATTATGCATGCTCTAGACATCAATTAATTTTTTTGTCTTTATTTTAAATTACAAAATTTATAGGCCATAACATGGAAATACTATCTCCATGTTGAGATAAACCATCATTATTCATAATTAATTACAAAGTAATTAGGGGATTAAAAATGGGGTGTTACAGAAACACTTTGAAGCATTTTTCAATACTCTACAACATTGTTTTCAACAATATTTCCTTAACGTTTTTCTTTATGATACTCCCTTGTTGGTACAAATTTGTTAGAACAGGGTCCTACGCAAGTTACCAACAAAAGGGTGCTGAAGTAGTCTAGTGTGTTGGTATTTTCATCTTTCCGAAAGGAAAGATGTCTCACCTGAAGTGAAACCGAGACAAAAGAGCTAAGGGAAGGGTAAGAATAATTCTATACATATCTATAATCCATCTATGTTGTTACCATTCTAGTGCAAGATAGATACTATGTTCATATCCTTACCACATCATGCACTAATACAAAAGAACCGAACTATACAGAACATTAAGAAGGGATAACAAATGTTGATACTATAGTGGGTACATCTAAGTATAATACTACAATTGATCACAATGAGTCTAGGATATTTCCTTCCTAATTATAGTATAGATCTAGAGTATAGATCCAGTTCTTTCATCTTGATGTAGGAGCATCACTCCAGCCATCCATGCACTAGCCAACCAACAAACACAACACACATTCAATGAAGAAGGAGAGGTGCAACCCTCTCATTTCAAATTTTGAATTTGAAATTTGTATTAAATGTTTGTAAGGCTGGTAGAGCCAAAGCAGTTCCTTTGAGCAGGTTGTAGTTAAAGAAGGCCTTTAATGATTGTAAGGCTAGATCTAGCTCCAATTTGGACTAGACAACCCATTCAATGTAAAGTTAATGTAATTGAATAGGGTAGGTAGCTTGGAGGGAAGAGCTCAAAGAGCTCCCTCATGTAAAAGATCTTGGATCTTATGTTAGTAGTAGAATAGAGAGGAGAGGAGATCTGAGACTCTATTACAGTTTGAGCTCACATTGTGAACAAGCATTCATATTAATATAAAGAGAAGATTTCCTGCATGAGTTTCTGTGTGTCTCTATGTGTTTATGGATGAATGTATTTATGATTTTATGCTATAATGTAGATGTATGCTATAGATATGCATATGCAGGGACAGATAGGTTATGATATCTGTGGGTTCTTTGATTTCAGGTTTGGGGTTCTTAGAGGCGTCATGCCAAGAGGGTGTGACAGAACGCTGTGGGTTCTAAGAGCCAGTGCATAGATGCACTTCTGAATTCTGTGGAATTTAGGCAAGGATGTACCAGGAGGGTGCACCAGCTGAATTTTTAGGCTAAGGAAGGAAGCCTCAAGGTTTTTGAATACCTTGGAGGTAGGAATATGCAGAGGAAAGAACAGAAGAAGACATAAATTCTGAGGAATTCTGGGAAATCTCTGCTAGGAGGGCATTGAGCAAGTGCATAGAGCGCACAAGAGAAATATTCTTAGATTTCGTTGAGGGGAACATAATCATTGAGGGATTATGCAGGATCTCTGCCAGGAGGATGTTGAGTAAGTGTCAGTTTGCACAAGAAGAACCCTTAGAATTCTGAGGGAGAAGGATGTGTCAAGAGGACCTTCATAGGGTTGTTGAATACCCTGTAGACTCAACCAAGAGTTTCCTGAGAAAGAGACTACCAAGAGGGCATCAGGTTATCTATTTGAGGGAGAGAAAAGGGTTAAGTCACTTAGAGGTCTGAGCAACAGGGAAGCTTAGGACCAGAAACACCTTTGTGTGTGTAGGGAACCTGTAGGAATCACAGAGGTCGTGAAAACCTTTCAAGGTTTCAGAGAAGAGAAGCTCAGGAAGAAAAGTGATTTTGTGCACAAGAGAGACAAATCGAAGGAGTGTGGAGGTTGAAGGATCCTTCGAGGATTTAAAGAGAACAAAGCTCAGGAGGGAAAGCATCTTCAAGAACGTAGACATGAGCTATGGGTAGAGGCTTCCTAGCAGGGACAAGGGCCGAGGCCCTTGACAATTTGAATTCTTCTAAGGTCCAGGAAGAAACAGAGCACACAAGGGGAGAGCTACATCTATTGTCGAATCCAAGCATAGATCGCCGACAGTCGTCGGATCCGGAAGAAGGTGCATGTGAGTTAATCTTGCATATGAGCTGAGCAAAGGCTCACCAAAGTCCTGAAATAGCGAACACATCGAAATTTAAAAGTTTGGGAGGAGGAGCGTATAGGGATCGTGGAGTCACTACATCACGATCTTCCGATCCGTAAAGTCCTAAAATAATTGGGAGCGTCCATCTCAAGGGATGTGTGGTGGTAATCCAAGAACCATTGGGGTTTTGAATACCAGATATTTGAGGAGATAGAGTCGCAAGATAGGGAGGTCCGGTTCGCGAGGTCTCAAAGAAACAGGAGCCATGAGATCATGACATATCACAGCCGTAGATCATGCTAAGGAAAGGAGATTTAGGGTTTCATGATTTTGGGACTCAAGGGGTAGAGTTGCCTGGTCAGTGCAACTCCCAGAATCGTGAAGAGAGAAATGCCAAAAGGCGGGTCCCAAAAAAACAGGCCAGAGGACACGTGGCAGTAGTTTAGAATTTCGTGGAAATCCTCAAAAGAGAGCATTTCGACACTCCAGGTATCGGGAAATGCAAAGGGAAAGAATTTGGGATTCTTGATCCACAAGATCCCAAAAGGATCTGAGCCATTGGATGTGGGAGGATCACAACTGTTGATCTTCCTTTGATTTGGTAGTTTGGTATTTTGGGTACCGGTAAGTCTAAGGAGCAAGGGTTGGGTAACCTTGCATCATGGGGTCATGAAATGTGAAATCCTGAAGTTGTTGAAGAGACATGGAGGAAGTCGACATTTTGGCATATCGAGATTCAAGATTTTAGAATTCTTGAAGGCAAGGAGTCTGTGCTCTTGGGTTAGAAAACCCAAAGTCGTGAAAGCACGACAGATCCTTGGAGTGGAACAATGAAGGAGGGGATTTCAGGTTTCAGCATACCAGGGATCCCATAGAAAGAGAACCTGGCAACTTTGCATGAAATTCCCAAAGTCACGAAACACGACACATCCTTTGGAGGAGAAAGTGGTAAGGGATTCGACATTTCGAGCATCGACACTTTGGTCATCCTGATGACTAGGAGTCGGGGCTCTTGGTGTTGAAACCCATGAATTAGGCTATGGTCACGAGGATTAGCGATCACATGGACTGAGATATGGCCCACGGGACTAATCACTATTAAGGCCAATTTGAAAAATCGACATTTCGGGTGTTGGGAAATTGAAAAGTCAAGGAAACTTGACATCAGGACTCACAGAGTCCCGAAGAACGAATTTCCATTTCAGGAAAAGGTACACGGTCATGTTGGAGGTCATGGGGAATTTGAAGGACCTATGGATTGAATGTTGAGGTTCTAATAGGGATCCAAAAGAGCGACTTCGGCTCAGGGAAGATTTGAAATGATCCTATGAGCAGATCTCGGCCCGAGGGTTGTAGGTCTGTACCAAGTGGTATCAGATCTTGACTTTGTTTGTATATTGCAGATGAAGGAAGCAGGAGGAATAAGAGTACTCTGATATGCAGGAGCATCGCTCTAGCCAGCCATGCACCAGCCAACCAGCCAACACAATGCGCATTCAATGAAGAAGGAGAGGTGCAACCCTCTCATTTCAAATTTTGAATTTGAAATTTGTATTAAATGTTTGTAAGGATGGTAGAGCCAAAATCATGCCTTTAAGCAGGCTGTAGTTAAAGAAGGCCTTTAATGGTTGTAAGGTTGGATCTATCTCCGATCTAGACTAGATAGCTCATTCAATGTAAAGTTAATGTAATTGAATAGGGTAGGTAGCTTGGAGGGAAGAGCTCAAAGAGCCCCCTCAAGTAAAACATCTTGGATCTTATGTTAGTAGTAGAATAGAGAGGAGAGGAGAGACAAGACTCTATTGCAGTCCAATCTCACATTGTAAATAGGCATTCATATTAATATAAAGAGCATATTTCATGCATGAGTTTTTGTGTGTCTCTATGTGTTTATGGATGAATGTCTTTATGCTTTTATGCTATAATGTAGATGTATGTTGTAGATATGAATTTGCAGGGACATATAGGTTCTGCTATCTGTGGGTTCTTTGATTTCAGGTTTGGGGTTCTTTGAGGCTTCATGCCAAGAGGGTGTGATAGAATGCTATGGGTTCTGAGAGCTAGTGCATAGATGCACTTCTGAATTCTACGGAATTTGGGCAAGGACGTGCCAGGAGGGTGCACCAGCTGAAGTTTTAGGCTTAAGAAGGAAGACTCAAGGTTATTGAATACCTTGGAGGTAGGACTATGCAGAGGAAAGCACAGAAGAAGACAAAAGTTATGAGGAATTTTGGTAAAGCTCTACCAGGAGGGCATTGAGCAAGTGCACAGAGCGCATAGGAGAACTCTGCTTAGAGTTCGTTGAAGGGAAAAAAATCACTGAGGTATTCTATAGAAGCTCCACCAGGAGGGCGTTGAATACGTTCCAGTTTTCACAGAAGAACTCTTAGAATTCTGAGGGAGAAGGATGTGTCAAGAGGACCTTCACAGGGTTGTTGAATACCCTGCAGACTCAGCAAGGAGTTTCTTGAGCAAGAGACTGCCAAGAGGGCATCAGATTCTCCATCTGAGGGAGCAAGAAGAGAAAGAGAATACTCTGATACACATCATTTTGGTATCAGAGGCATCTTGTAGAGACAGGCAGGAGAAGACAGAGTATTGGAATTATGTGGTGATTATTTGTAGGTAGGCAACAGTCAAGGAGACAGTTGGGAGGACTATAGGGGAAGGCTGGAAGGTCTCAGTTGCAGAGAGACAAGAAGTTTTCCAGAAGGGAAGACAAACTACAGGAATAGTAGGGAGATGGCTATTGAAGGCCATAAGCGTGGTGGAAAGAAGATCCATCAACAACAGAAAAATGTATGCAATGTGAAGAAGAACTGCCAATAGCTGAGCAAAGATGAGGTGGATAAAGAGCTCATTGAGATCAGGGCGAGGATGGAAATTATGGCATTGAAGATGCAGTAGGATGCAAGATCATGATGGGTGTATGAATGGCCCATCAGGACAAAGGTGAAATGGCCAGTCAAGGAATTGGTGGCTAGAAGACAATGGAAGTTGTTGAGAGGATGGTTGAGGCGTGCTGAAGAACTCAACGAACCAGAGGAGGAAGTGGTTCACGTCCATGAGATAGAGGCTAGGATAAATCTTAGTGATGATGAGGAAGAGAGATCACTAAAATATCTCAGAGACTACTAAGAGGGCAGAACAAAAATTTCCAATATCCAGGTGGGCAATAAGGTGAGATCACTGCGGGGTATCATAGAATACCAAGAGGGCAGGACTGGAAATTCAAATTTCCAGGTGGGCAATAAGATGAGATCCAAGGGTCTCATAGATTGCTAAGGGAGCAACAAAGAAATCGCATACTACCAGGAGGATAAGGGAGAGAATATGAGCTCAGATTTGAGTTAATATCAACAAGGACAACTGACAGAGAAGGAGGATCAAAGGAATATTCTGATGATTAGGAGAATTCAATTATTCTTTCCACATAGCCCAGTTGAAACTAGAACATGTGTTGCAGAAGCAACAACAATAGAAAGATAGCCAGCTGTGACTGTCAAAGAGATGGAGCAAACACTGATGTTTGCCCAAGAAAAAGGAAAGGACCATTCCGAGGAATGGCTCAATGTTTTCAGCTAGGAAGCTGAAAAGGAAGAAGCTGCAACACTAAAGATGATAGTAGAAGAAGAACATGGAGGTAAGATAATTACTCCATGGGAGATGGAGCTGGAGATTCTTGAGGATTGGCTGAACAATCCAGAGCCAGTGAATGATTTCCATGAACAGACAACCAGGCATATAATTGAAGATGAGCATTCTGAGGAATCGCTCAGAACTTTCAGCCAGGGAGCTGAATAGGTGATGAAGACTATAGTACCGAGGTATGCAGTGGAAGTTGAGGGAAAATTCCAGGCTGAGGAGCAACTAGAAGAAGATGGAATTCAACCAGCAGGGGAAATGGTAGAAGTTGAGCTGCCGAAAGAAGAAGTTGAACAATAGTTTAGTGAGAAGACTACAGAGCTAGAATCTACAACAGAGTGGCAAGCTAAGGCCACAACAGATGGAGAAGATAGCATGGGATATCATGGTGATATAACCACTAATGAGAAGACAAAAATGCAGCAGAGTAGGCTGCAAAAGAAGAGCTAGCCATTGGAGCAGCTGGACGAGGAGATTGATGAGATTAGAGAGTTGATGATCAGATCAGCGGAAGCTTCTAGTGAAGGGAAGCTGAACAGTAGAGGGACTACAAGGGAAGCAACAGTAAAGCAACAGTAGCAGAACAAAGGAGTAGATGAATAGCTCCAGAGGACTGTTTTGGATCCAGGTGGATTTCAACAGCGACGCTGGGGAGCTCATGAATTTTTCGCAGTAGAGGAGTATGATGCAGAAGAATCACTCCAACTAGCCATGCGCCAACCAACTAGCCAACATAGTGCACATTCAATAAAGAAGGAGAGGTGCAACCTTATCATTTCAAATTTTGAATTTGAAATTTGTATTAAATGTTTTTAAGGCTGGTAGAGCCAAAGTCGTTCCTTTGAGTAGGTTGTAGTTAAAGAAGGCCTTTAATGGTTGTAAGGCTGGATATAGCTCCGATTTGGACTAGATAGACCATTCAATGTAAAGTTAAAGTAATTGAATAGGGTAGGTAGCTTGGAGGGAAGAGCTCAAAGATCCCCCTCCTATAAAAGATCTTGGATATTATGTTAGTAGTAGAATAAAGAGGAGAGGAAAGTCGAGACTCTGTTTCAGTCCGAGCTCACATTGTAAACATGCATTCATATTAATATAAAGAGTAAATTTCCTGCATGAGTTTCTGTGTGTCTCTATGTGTTTATGGATGAATTTCTTTATGCTTTTATGCTATATTGTAGCTGTATGTCGTAGATATGCATTTGAAGGGACATATAGGTTCTGCTATATGTGGGTTCTTTGATTTCAGGTTTGGGGTTCTTTGAGGATTCATGCGAAGAGGGTGTGACAGAACGTTGTGGGTTCTGAGAGCGAGTGCATAGATGCACTTTTAAATTCTATGGAATTTGGGCAAGGACGTGCCAGGAGGGTGCACCAGTTGAAGTTTTAGGCTCTAGAAGGAAGCCTCAAGGTTGTTTAATACCTTGGAGGTAGTACTGTGTAGAGGAAAGCATAGAAGAAGACAAAAATTATGAGGAATTCTGGGAAAGCTCTGCTAGGAGGGCATTGAGCAAGTGCACAGAGCGCATAGGAGAACTCTTCTTAGATTTCGTTGAAGGGAACATAATCACTAAGGGATTTTGTAGGAGCTCCACCAGGAGGGCGTTGAGGAAGTGCCAGTTTGTACAGGAAGAACTCTTAGAATTCTGAGGGAGAAGGAAGTGTCAAGAGGACCTTCACAGGGTTGTTGAATACCCTACAGACTTAGCAAGGAGTTTCTTGAACAAGAGACTGCCAATAGGGCATCAGATTCTCCATATGAGGGAGAGAAAATGGTTAAGTCCCTTAGAGGTATGAGCAATAGGGAAGCTTAGGATAGACATCACCTTCGTGTGTGCAGGGACCCTGTAAGAATCACAGAGGTCGTGAAAACCTTTCAAGGTTTCAGAGAAGAGAAGCTCAGAAGGAAAAGTGTTTTTTTGCACAAGAGTGACAACTGCAAGGAGTGCGGAGGTCGAAGGATCCTTTGAGGATTCAAAGAGAACAAAGATCAGGAGGGAAAGAATCTTCAAGAATGCAGACAAAATCTGTGGGTAGAGGCTTCATAGCAAGGACAAAGGTCAAAGCCTTTGATAATTTGAATTATTCCAAGGTTCGGGAAGAAACAGAGCACACAAGGGGAGAGCTATAGCTACCGTCGGATCCAAGCACAGATCGTCAATAGTTGTTGGATCTGGGAGAAGTCACACATGAGTTACTCTCACATATGAGCTGAGTTACATCGAGATTTCAGAGTTTGGGAGGAGGAGCATATAGGGATCACAGAGTCGTTGGATCGTGATCTTTCGATCCGTGAAGTCCCGAAAGAATCAGGAGTGTCCATCTCAAGGGATGCATGGTGGTAATCTAGGAACCATCAAGGTTTCAGATACCAGAGCTTTGAGGAGATAGAGTCACGAGACAGGGAGGTCTAGTTTGGGAGGTCCCAAAGAAGCAGGAGCCGTCAAATCATGACAGATCACAGCCGTAGATAGTTCTAAGGAAAGGAGATTTTCGGTTTCCGGATTCCGGGACTCGAGGGGTAGAGTTGCCTGGTCAGTGCAACTCCCGAAATTGTGAAGAGAGAAATGCCAAAAGGTGGGTCCCATAAAAACAGGCCAGAAGACACGTGGTAGTGGTTTAGAATTTCAGGGAAATCCCCAAAAGAGAGCATTCCGACACTCTAGGTACCGAGAAATGTAAAGGGAAATAATTTGGGATTTTTGGCCCACAAGATCTCGAAAGGATCTGAGCCATTGGATGCAGGAGGATCACTATTGTTGATCTTCCTTTGATTTGGTATTTCAGTATTTTAGGTACCAGGAAGTCCAAGGAGCAAGGGTCGAGCAACCTTGCATCGCGAGGTCGTGAAACGCGAAATCTCGAAGGAGTTGAAGAGACATGGAGGAAGTCAGCATTTCGGCATACCGAGATTCAATATTTTGGAATTCCTGAAGGTAAGGAGTCCATGCTCTTGGGTTAGAAAACCCTAAAGTCGTGAAAGCATGGCAGATCCTTGGAGTGGAACACTGAAGGCAGGGATTTTGGGTTTCGACATACCGGGGATCCCATAGACAGAGAACCGGGAAACTTCGCATCAGAATTCCCAAAGTCACAAAACACGACAGATCCTTTGGAGGAGAAAGTGGCCAGGGATTTGGCATTTCAGGCATCTACAATTCGACTGTCTTGATGACTAGGAGCCAGGGCTCTTGGTGTTGAAACCCCCGAAGTAGGTTGCGGTCATGGGGAAGAGCGGTCACAGGGACTGAGATATGGCCTACTGGACTGAACACTATTAAGGCCAATTCGACAAATCAGAATTTTCGGTGTTGGGAAATTGAAGGGTCAAGGAAACTTGACATCAGGACTCCCAGAGTCCCGAAGACCGAATTTCCATTTTGGTAAAAGGGTCGCGGTCATGTTGGAGGCCATGGGGAAGTTGAAGGACCTGTGGATTGAATGTTGAGGTTCTGATAGGGATCCGAAAGATCCACTTCAGCTCAGGGAAGATTTGAAACAATCCTGTGAGTGGATCTTGGCCCGAGGGCTGCAGGTCTGCACCAAGTGGTATCAAAGCTTGTCTCTATTTGTATATTGCAGATGGAGGAAGTAGGAGGAAGAAGATTACTCTGATATGCACCACATTTCCCTATCTCTCACACACTCATTACAATACAGTATAATACTGAAGAGAACATACAAAAGAGTCACCCAAGAAGAGAATCATAATAAAGAGAATCATAATAAAGATAATCATCATCATCAAGAGAATCATCCTCATCCAGAGAATCATCGTCACAACCAGTTCCTTTCTTCCTCTTGAAAACCCATTAAACCTATTCTCTTCTTTATTTTGTTTTTACTGTATTGGCTCCAAAATTGATTCTGCGTTGGCTTCATAATGTGTTCTATTTCTACGTCTTTATTTTGCATGTTTCCTTTTTTATCTTTATTCACTTGGTTGTTTGTCTCTTTGATGGGTTGTGTAACCTCTTTTATCAAAAATAAGGGCCCAATAGGTCCTGACCATAATCATTGACTCACCTCAAGTCAAGTCTTTGGTTCTTTTGTGTTATTTGATTCAACCTATTTTCCTTTAGGAGTTTTAAATTCTTCCACCTTGTCTCCTTCAAATGAAGGGCCTAACTCTAGCACTAGCTCAAGCACTTTTTCTTTGACCTCTTGGAACTTTTCAAGTTTATCTTGCCATTTTCTCGCAAGCAATAAAGCTTCTGCAATTTTTTTTTGTGTTGCGTTGAGGTTGAATTCCTTTGGGTTGGATGCAATGAGAGAGTTCCATTCTGCATATGCTAATGTCTCAAACTATGCATCTACATGTATGCATTTTAAAAAAATACCCTAAAGTCTCTGAGATCCTTCTTTGCTACTATTTGAGCTTCAAACTAAGCATTTGGAGAATTGTTAGCTTGCTTCATTTCATTGAATTTTGCTTCTTACTCTGGAGGATCATGTGTTTTAGTTTCTTCTTTGTTGAGTGTATGGATTTTGGTGTGCAAGTCTTCTAGTGTCTGGTTGAAGTACATTATAACACCCATCCAGTCATTGAATTCCTTGAATATGGTGGTACATTCGACATTATTTCTTTGCAGCAAGGCTTTGACATCATTGCTTTCTAAGACAATTCAATCTAGTTGTTGTTGAAGTTCTTTGGGTTGTTTCTTGGCCTTCAACTTCATTCCCTCCAACTGTGTTTGAAGTTTATCTTCTCAATATGTTAGTACCTCCCATTCTTTTTGAACTAATCCAAGTTGTTCTTATGGTTCTATAGTGGCATTGTATTCTAACATCTGAGGGGCTTCTTTTCTGAAAGTTGGCTAGATATCTGTGAGCTTTACCTTCATTTTCTCCACTTTATCTTCTTCCTAGATTTTCAAGTATTCTTCTTGCGTTATTTTTGTCTCCTCCAACATTCCTTCCTGTATACAATACTTATCTTGTGTTTCATATTGTTGAACTTGTTTCTCTAGGCAATCGGTTGAGGCTCTTATCAACCCTACCAGTTGTGGTGTTAGTAACTAAGTGATCTCTCTAGATCTAACTGTGTCCTCCAACGGGAGTCTAATCTGGAGTGGAATCCCACTGGCCATGGATTACGTGTATGGTGTCTCAACTTCCTCATCTCCCTGGAGTGACCCTCACAATTTTTGGGATGATTTAGTATTCAGGGATAGCAGAAGCAAAGGGATATCTTCAACCTACGCTAGGTAGAGTTGTAACAATTTTGAACATTGTTGCAGATATTGCACGATGATTTCCAATTTTTATTTTAGTGAGGTTGTAATTTTTCCTGACTGAGTCTCCTGTGGTGCTTGATACTCTTCTTCCTTTTGCATCTTGATCTTCCTTATGGGTCGAACTTCAGGGGTTTTCCTATGATCTTTTAGGACTTTTGTGCCACTCTCTGTCCTCAGAGACTTTGCATCCAGGAGGGGGACATGTGGGAGTTGTGTAAGTAATGGTATTGTGGATGGTCGACTCTCCTGAAGGGGAACCATTTCTGGAATATCCAATTGCATAGGTTCTTGGGAATTGGGGGGTAGAGGGATTGTGGTAAATACAATTGGTGATTATGGTTGTTTCTTATTGAATATGGTGGAAGTTATAATGGGGTTAGACTTAGGGTCATTGATGATATGAATAATATTATGAGCTGCTCGAGTGGCTTCTCGGGTGCGAGCAAGTGTAGTCAATATAGGCTGGGGGTTGATGATTTTAGCTAGGATGACTTCCGGGGACACACTGGTTCAAGGATTCTTATCCAAAACCTCCTATATAAATGTCACATATAATATTTCATTAATGTTTTTACCTAAGAAGATGGCCTCATCTAGAAGCTTGGGACATCCTGGCAAAGGTCTCTTTGTCCTATGCAACTAGTGTTCTTCCTCCTCCTCTGATTCTGAGGTCGTTGGAAAATTTTGGGGCTATTCTACATTTCCATAGCTCGACCCAGCTTCCTCTGTTGGATTCTTCTTCTTTAACAATTATAGTGGAAATGAATAGTGTACACCCGAATTGCGTAGGGTGGGTTTAATTCTTGACAAAGAATGATTTCCTTGTCCAGTATCTCCTCATCCAACTAGAATGGTAGTGATCTTGTATGAAAGTATGAAGGATTTTCATGCCTTGGCCAAGAGAATGTATAATGGCGATTAAGATAAAATGAGATGTTCCTTGTATGAAAATTTAGAAACTGTCATGGCATACACATCTTTTGGGTGGCATCAATCAACTGATTGTAACACTTTAGGAATGCAACGTTGTTGAACTACATGTTTTCTGAGTCTTCCCTTGCATGCCAAGGCTCAAAAAATATTGGCGAGGTGAGATTTATCAACATAATCTAACTGTCTTCCCATGGGTGGCCTTCACTTAAAAATTACAAAATCCAGAAGCAAATATTCGTATGTGAAGGTGCCTCCCTTCTCTTGAACTTCCTCACAAGTGACGAGGAGTTATTTCAACAAGTAACTACACCAATTGAACACTACACCATTTGCACAGAAGCCAACCACTGATAGGGCATCTAGTGTACATTCACCCTTATAGTAAGAGCGAATGACCTTGCTAGTGATCACATATCATGCTGTTCTGAATGTCTCCAGGAGGATTGGTTCTATTTTTTGTGTGAGATCCCCCCTTTGTGTATGGAAGCGCTCATACATGATAATCTCGTCATTCTGATTTCCATGCTTCCTTGGTCCTTGAAATACTTTAGAGATGTATTCATCCTCCAAATATAGTCTTGAGTTGGTGAATATATTCAAAATGAATGGGAATTGTCTGTCGAGCCATAAACTGTGATCATGAACCCTACTGATCAGGAACATAATGCATTGTGAAACTTCATCAGTGGTTCTGAAGACTCAAAGGTCCTAGAGGTTCATAATTGTCGAGTGGAACAGATTTAGAAAATCATTGTTTGGGATGAACTGGACCTCCCCATTCGCACCAGAGTCCATCTTGCAAAACACGTTGATTTTAATTTGGGGGAATAATGATGTGTCCATGAGATCTAAGTCGAGGAGTCTTTTTTTCTAAAATTTTCCTTTGACATCACCCAAGACATCAATCCTAGGATCACAGGGCTCATATGGAGCCACTTCCTTCGATACAGACCCTCTTCCTCCTGATAATCTCATCTTTTTCATGCTGGAATGCTAGTAGTGAAACTGGCTCAAGAGCTAGGTGGCGACCGACTTTGAAAAATGCACTAGGATGCAGAAACTCAATAGAAGAAGACAAGAAGGTGAATAGAATGGAATTCTAAACAAGATTACAAAGTATTATAGCTAAGGTAGTGGGATAGACACTTAATGGATCATCAATGAACAAGTAATTAGGCCAAAAATGCAATCCATCGCGCATATGTGTGATGCGACTGGTAATAGGGTAAAATGTTCGAGCGAGATTCTGACTTTAATGGGTCTCTTAACACATGGTCGGCGTGAGGGTATTACTGTTTTAATTATTGATAATCGTCGAAAGCTTATTGATAATATTTACATGGAAAAACACTTTTAGGACTTGATGGGACATGCTGAAATCTCACGACAGTTACCCTAAAAGATACAACTGGAACTGACGTCACCATGACTTAGTCATTAATAAAGTTTAGATTCGATTCTCCCCCGACCACAAAGGTTTTTAGGTGACTGTACTTGTATGGATGAGTAAATTGAAGACACTTCAGATAACATGTTTTTGCACGGTTATGCTGAAAAAATAACTAACAACAAAAATGAGATGGATATGTCACGACGCTCCTAATCACACTTCGATGTTGTTATATAAAACAAAATTCAACATTATTATAAACTTCAATAGAAAATCAAAGTCTACATACTGTACATGCTCCCTTGGATTGGAGAAACCCTGGTTCATGTTAAGTATATGTAACATAAGGTTTCAAGTGTGCACCATTCACCCACCCTTGTCGAAGGACACCATCCAGTTGGCTAGCTTGACTGCACCAGAGTATCTGATCTCAACCACTAGGAATGGCCCTAACCAATGCATGCACAACTTTCCTGGATGTTTCTGATAGAGAATGTCATATATGATAACCTTATCACCTTTCACAAACATCTTAGTATTACTGTGTCGATCGTTCTAAGCCTTCTGCCTAGATTTATCCACTGACTGATGAAAATCAGCGAGGAACCTTGCTTCTTCCGGTTCCCATAGATCTGCAGTCCTTTATGCAATGGATGTGTCATTCGTCATGTGTGTAGCCTGAGATATATAGAGACTCAGGGTGATAAAATTATGTAGGTACCACAACCTCCTTTCCGTAAACCAACTAAAACAGGGTGTACTTGTGTAGCTTCTTTGTGGTAGTCCTATAATCCCATAAGACTAATGAAACTATGTCATCCTAGTCTTCCCTGTTTGAACACACCTTCGTCAACATTCTCTCCAAAATCTTGTTGAATTCCTCTATTGTGCCATTATCTTGTGTATGATAAGGACTACTTTAATGGTGTTGAATAAGAAATTGTGTCATAAATGTTGTGATTGTTTTGTTAATGAAGTTGCTCCCTTGATCACTAGTCAGGATCATAGGACATCCAAATCCAACAATAATATTATTAAATATAAATTTAGCTGATGTATTTGTTGAAAAATCCTATAATGCTTATGCTTGAGCCCACTGCATAATATAGTTTGTTGTGGTAATGATATATCTAGACTTTAAATGTCTTGCGGGTGGGTTAATTGATCCAATTAAATCAACATCCCACTTCTCAAAGGCTTGCAGTTCCCTAATCGGTTGAAGAGGTAATTTTTCTCTGCGTGATGGATTCCCTACCCATTGACAAACATCCCAAGACCTAGAATATATTTTAGCATATTTGAATAATGTGGCCCACCATAATCCATCTTGGAGAACCTTCTGTGCTGTAGATTTCCCTCTAATGTGTCCTCCCACAACTCTAGTGTGGCATTCCCATAAGATATATTGCTTTTCATGGTTTAGGACACACCATATGAGAATGTTATACAGTCCCATTTTATAGAGTTGGCCTCAAATAAGTTGGTAATCTACTGCGCAGACTATAAGGTGCCTCTTCTAGGTTGCAGAAGAATTCCCTCGGAAAGTCCCTGTACTGAGGAAAGAAACAATCTCTTCGAGGTATTCTAGAATGGATTCAATCTAGAATGGGTTTTCATCAGGGAGTTGGTCGTCCATTTCTCCTCCACTTTCCCTTGATTCCAATCTTGATAGGTGATTAGGTCCTATGTTACATATTCTGGGTTTGATAATTACCTCAAAGGAAAACTCCTAAAAGAGTAAGAGCTACATGCAAATCCTTCCCTCAAGAACAAGCTTATTTACAAGGTATTTCAATGCACAATGGTCAATGAAAAACTTAAAATTAGAACCTAGTAAATAGTGTCGAAATTTTTGCAACACATAAATCATAGACAAACCTTCCCTTTCGTTTGTTGTGTAGTTGTGTTCAAGTTGAGAAAATTTTATGCTAGCAAAGTATATAGGGTGATCAATATTCCCTTCCCTCGGTTGCGCTAATATGGCTCCTATTGTGACATCTAATGCATCCACGTGTACATGGAATTCAATTTCCCAATTGGGGTATATAAGTATTGGTGCAATACTGATCTTTTCCTTGAGTGTATCAAACACCTTGTCATACTCAACCATCCACCGAAATTCTTCAGACTTCTGCAGTGATTTCTCCAATGGTGTTATAATACTGGCATATCTTCTGATGAACCTACAATAGTATACTGTATGAACAAGCATCCTGTGCAACTATTTCACACTTGTAGGTGGTGACATGTTCAGAATAACCACAAATTTAGCGGGCTCTACCAAGATTCCTTCCTGGAAAACATTGTGGCCTAGCAGATTTCTGTGCAGTATGCATAAAATACACTTCCTCAGGTTTAGAGTTATCTTTAAATCCCGAAATCCATCAAACATAAACCAAAGTATCCCTACGTTCTCCTTTAGAAAAATGTATATCGTTCAGTCATCCATGTAGAATTCTAATAACCTGTGTATGAAATCACTAAATGTTGCAATGACAATCCTAGAGAAGACTGCAGGGGAATTCTTTAGGCCAAAAGGAATTATGTTTTATGTGAATTTCCCCCACTCAGTTATAAATGTGGTCTTCTTCTTTTCATCCTATGAAATTATGACCCGGTGATACCTTGAGAATCCATCTGTAAATGAATATTCTTCTTTCCCCGTAACTTGATCTAATACTTCATCACTGAACAGTGTTGGAAATGAATCATGTACACATGTGACATTCGAACTCCTATATTCAACACAAACCCAAATGTCCTCGGTACCCTTTTTGGTCTGTATGACTATGGGGCTAACCCATTCTGCTTCTTCAACTAGAAACATTAGTCATGTCATAATAATTTTGTCTATTTCTCTTTTGAACTTTTCTTTCACCTTGGGATTGAGATGATACAGTTTTTGCTTCATGGGTTTCAAGTCAGGTTTTAGCTTGATCTTCATCTCTCCCATTGTTCCTTTTATGGATTTCATTTATGACCTTTTTTTTGGGAATAGGTCTTCGTATTCCTGCAGTAGAATCTGGATTTCATTCATGGTTTTCTCATCCCAGGAATACCCTATAGAATCTATATTAGGATTCACTTCTCTCCCTATGTTAAAATTCCACAAATTTAGAGGATGGGTATAGGTGCTACTTGTATAAATAGGTGTAGTATCCTAGATTTCCCTAGTTCCCATAGTTTCTTCAATATTGGGGTTCTTCTACTGGGAAAACCCCTCCTTTATCTACACTAGGGTTTAGAATGTAGGAAGATTGATTAACAGTCTAAAAGTCAATTAATTCTCTATACTACCCCAAACATACAAAAAATCATATGAAGAAATCAAGGAAAAGGAGATCGGGTAATTATACATCTAATCCCACGTCTGGTGATAACCTCCTCACGCTTGGAAGTTTTGTTGACTGCACACCTCCTCCCAAGGATGACCTACATCCAAATATTGACAAACATAAAAATACAAGCATGCTATTCCATATACAAGTTAGGGTTAGATGTTAGAATATCAAACATAAACCAATAAAAGTATTCAAGACACCATCATTTGGGACAGGAGAATGCAATTCTTTTATTAATAACATAATGATTATACCTTTACAATCAAAGTCGGCTACCATTTCGTGAACATGGTTTGGGCTCATCTTCATCAAGCTCCAAGTGCACCTTGTATGAACATCTCCTCTCAACCTTCTGATATCTTATTGAGAAGTGAATGGGTTCAAAGCAGGGATAAGGGGATAATGAGGGAATGTTGAGGAAATTTCTCACAAAAGGCAACAATATCTTGGGCAAGGAGGGGACGTTAAATTGGTGCAGACCCCCTACCTCAATAGGGTCCACTGACTTCCTGGTCTCTGGATCGATCATCTCTTGAGCCAAAATGGCTCTTCAGGCTCCTGCTGGAACCCTTTGAATGAATCCACAGGTCCCTTTGTCCTCTGGCATAAGCATTAAAAAATCTTGTGCAAGCATTCCCCTTGTTCTCTATCCTTCGAAATGCCAAAACCCGAAATAGGGCCTAATGGATCGTTAGGTCCAACCTTAAGTCACTTTTCATACGATTGGTCCTGTGACCTGGGGATATTCCTCCAAATGCTTTCGGGGTTTCATGATTCTGACTGCAACGATTTTTGGTCCTTCAAACTCCCGGGTCCCGTAATGTTGAAATCTACTTGTGACCATGGTCCTCTTTTTGGGATTTCAGAATTCGCGATTTCGCGATTTCGACTACAGACGGTTCTTGGTCCTTCAACCTCCTCGGTCCTGAAATTCCAAAATACTACTCCTTGAGAGAACCTTTCGGGGTTTTCCCCGAACCTTGACCACTCACCACGTGTCCCCTTGATGAACGGTCTTGATGCTTTCTCAATTTCGTGAGCTGGGATTTCTTGTCTCACGACTCCTTTTCCTCGAACTCCTGGTGTCCAAAACGCTAAAAAGGGCTTGGATATTTGACACATGTCATCCAAAATGGATGGCCCCAATGCTTTTGGGACTTAACAAGTCCTCTATCCTCTGTTGTTACAAGAATTAAACCCCTCACACCTCCTTCTCGATACGACGACTATTGATCCTTGGTGCTAGATCTGATAGCCCAGATCCTTTGTCCTGTGCACCTCCCAAGGACTCAACCCTGTGCATGTATCCTTGATCCAATGACTCTCAGGCCACTACGCTCCAGATTTGACGACTAGCACAATTTTGCGAATCGGGAGTTTGTGATGCAGTGACTCAAAAATCCCTTATCGCTCCAAACCCTGAACTCTGAAATAGCGAAATTCAATACCTTAGAGTGTTGGAAGACACTTGGCCTTAATATCCTCACTGCACTGCAAGATCCAACTATTCTCACAACTTCGACACTTCTTCCATGAAGTGTCTCCACCATCCATATAGTTCCTCCCACAAGGTGCTTCTAAGCGCTTAAATCCCTCACAACGTGGTGCGATTATAGGGCTCTTTGGATTTCGGCACTTCTCCATGAAGCATCTCCACCATTCGTTTCAACTTCTCTCCTGCGTGACCTCCCAGAGGTTAAACTTTGTGCACCTTCGCCTAATCCAACAATTGTTAGGTATTGGCGCTAGATCTGACAGTTTAGATCTATCTTCCTTGCGCACTCTCCTCTTGATCTTTCTTGGCTTTTTAACTTAGAAGATTTTCTAAGTCTCGAAGGTCTCGACCTTGGACTCTTCCTCTTGTGAGCCTAGTTCCTTTGGGTCTCATCTGCATTATAGAAACGATGTCCCTTATGAGCTTTGTCCTCTCGAAGATTTACTCCTGCACACACCTTGCGTTCGAGGATCTTGAATAACTCATATTCGAGAAGTTTTGTTGAAAAGAAAACTCCTTACGCCCAAATAGCATTCTCCTACTCGATGCACACCTTGCAAAGCTTACAGAGTGTTCAAAAACTCTACAAGTGTCTCTCTTTGACACTTCTTCTCTCTGAACTCGAAATAGAGTCCCTCCAGTGAAAACTTGCACACGCTCAATGCCCTAGTGGTTGAGCTTTACAGAACCTTCCATAGTTATGTTTATTCTCTATGCCTTCCTTTGCACAGTTCCTCCTCTAGAGTATTCAGTAACTCTGAGGCTTCCTTTGAGTCTATGAATCCTCCTGGTGTGCCCTCTTGGCACATTCTTTTTGACTCCTTAGAGTTAATATGCGCACTCCTTGCGCTGGCCTCAAAACTTCTCATGTTCTGTTTTGCACTCCTTGTACAACCCAAAGAACCCAGACATATATTACAACTTAATCAGATAGACAAATTCTATCTATCCCTACAGATGAAAATCTAACATACATATATAGTATTCATTCATGAAACATAAATACCTGAACAACCATATGCAGGAAAAACTTCTTTTCTATTAATCCCTATGTCTCTATACAGATGATTTACAAAGGTTGGATTGTAACAAGTCTCAATTCTCTCTCTCGAGACCTCTCTGCTCTGGTCTCTCCTCCTAACTCTCTACTCTAATTCCCATTACTCTCTAACTTCCCCCTTACAAAATGAGGGCTCCCATGAGCTTATCCTCAACCATCGTCTCTGAGCTATCGCTATCACGAAGTGGATCCTATGGCTACATTACATAAATGGATGCCCAGTCCTAACTATGTCCTGGGCTTGCTACAGGATAACATTTAAGGAAACCTCAACCACTTCCTGAACATATGCGTGGTTGGATCTTACAGCCTTACAAAATTTATTAAAATTTTGAATTTCAAAATTGAGAGGGTTGCACCTCTCCCTTTCTCCATTAAATGCATGTTGGATGTGCTGGCTATATGGCATGCTACTGATGTGG
Organism: Picea glauca; assembly: GCA_000966675.3. Classification (NCBI taxonomy): domain Eukaryota; kingdom Viridiplantae; phylum Streptophyta; class Pinopsida; order Pinales; family Pinaceae; genus Picea; species Picea glauca. The sequence continues at coordinate 282,338 of JZKD02S1899494.1, forward strand.
AGTGATGCTCCTGCATTATACTTCTCAGCTGGAAAAATCATGATCTCCTGATCATGAGCTCCTCTTCTCCAATGTTGAAATCCACTTGGATCCCAAAATTTCCCGTGGAGTTGTCCACCTGCTCCTCTGCTTCATTGTTGTTGTTGTTGTTGTTTCTTTGTTGTTCTTGCAGGCTCCCTTCTTCTCATCTTCTCATTGCTGGCAGTCTCTGCTGCTAAAATTGACATCAGCCTTCTGATTTCTTCAATTACCTTGTCTAGTTTCTCCAGTGGCTGGATTTCCTTATGTAGTCTCCTCAACTACACTTCTTCCCGGCAAATGGGTCGATTAACTAGATCTCCCAGGCCATATTTTTCCTCTGTGGCCTCAACTTTCCATCCTACTGCAAAATTCATCTCTGCAGTTTTATTTTCTTGACTGACCTATTGTTCAGTCACCTTCTATGACAGATTAGATTCTGCAATTTCCCCTCGTGCTGGTTGAATTCCAACTTCCTCCAGCTTCTCCTCATACTGGAATTCTCCTTCATCTTCTGTTGCATGCCTCAGCACTACATTTATCATCTGTTCATCTCTCTGGATGAAAATTCTGAGTGATTCCTCGGAATGCTCCTCTACTAACATCTGCATGATTGTCTCCTCATGGAAACCATATAATGGCTCTGGATTGTTCAACCAATCCTCCAACATCTCTAACTCCATTTCCCATGGAGTGAGCATCTTATTTGCATGCTCCTCTTCTGTTGGGGAAAACATTAGTGTCTGCTCCTCCTCTCCCTCTATGAAAGTCACTATTGGCTATTTTTCTTTTGTTGTTGCTCCTGCAACACATACTCTAGCCTCAACTGGTTTGCTTGGTAGGAATACTTCAATTCCCCCAATTATCAGAATTATCTTCTGATTCTCTCCTATCAGCACTCCTTGCTGATATGAACTCTGAATAGAGTCTGTGAGACTCTCATACAGTCTCATCTCCTTTCCCCTGACCACCTGGAAATTTGGGAATTTTCTGCTGCCCACTTGGTAGTCTATGAGATCTAGTGATCCCATCTCATTTCCCACTTGGAAATATGAACTTTCACCACTGCTCCCTTGGCAATACGCTAGACCTTCCACTAATATCTTTCCATTTCCCACCTAGCAACTTGAAAGTTCACCTCTGCCCACCTGGCAGTTTATGATATCCTCTGCTAATATCATACCATTTCCCACCTGGCAATATGAATTTCCATGTTTGTCCTCCTGATAGTTTATGATATCCTCCATTGATCTCATTTCATTGCCCACCTGGTGATTGGAAAATTCCTTTTTTCCCTTCTGGCAGTTTATGAGACCTAAAACTGATCTCTCTTCCTCATCACTGAAGGTTTATCCAACTTTTGGCTCATAGATGCAAACCAACTCTTTGTCACTGAGGCTTTCAGCATACCTCAGCCATATTTTCAATAGCCTTTGTTGTCTTTTGGCCAACAACTCCTTGACTAGCCACTTCACCTTCTTTTTCATGGGCCATTTATACACCCATCATGTTCTTGCACTCTGCTACATTATTAATGCAAGATGCTCCATTCTCTCTCTTATCTCAGTGAGTTCCTTGTCAATCTCTGCCTTGGTTTTTGGCTAGTGGTCTCCTCTTTCACCATGCTCATGGCCTTCAGTAGCCATCTCTACCTTCTGTCTACCTCCCTAGAAAACTTATGGATCACTCTACGCCTAAGAGCATCTCCATGTCCTTCTACAACTCGCCTGACTATCTGTCATTTGCTGTACACCTTGCAACAATCACCACAGAGCTTTAACACCCTGCTTCTTTCACCTGTTGTATACAGATGAATCTCTGCTCCCAATTCCACTTGATGTTACCAGGATTTCTCCCACTTTCTCTCCTTTGTCTATGAACAAAGTAATAGTCTCCTCTCTCTCTTTTGTCTGAAATCTACAGACAAAAATATTCTCTGATACCACACGATGGTGTGTATTAGAGTATTTTTCTTTATCTACTCTGCCTCCCTTTGCCTACAATATAAAGACAGAAAGTGCATATGATACCACATGGTACAGACCCCCTACCTCAGTAGGGTCCACTGACCTCCCAGTCTCTGGATCGATCTTCTTCTGAGTTGAAATGGCTCTTTAGGCTCTTGTTGGAACCCTTTGAATGAATCCACAGATCTCTTTGTCCTCTGGCATAGGCCTTGAGAAATCCTATGCAATAGTTCCCCCCGTTCTCTATCCTTCAAAATGAAAAAACCCGAAATAGGGCCTAACGACTCTTTAGCTCCTCCCTTAAGTCACTTTTCATACGACCGGTCCTATGACCTGGGGATATTCCTATGAATTCTTTCGGGGTTTCGTGATTCAGGATTTCATGATTTTGGCTACAACGATTTTTGGTCCTTCAAACTCTCAGGTCCCGAAATGTCAAAATCTACCCATGACCATGGTCCTCTTTTCAAGATTTTGAAATTCACAATTTCACAATTTTGACTGAAGATGGTTCTTGGTCCTTCAACCTCCCAGGTCCCAAAATGTCAAAATACTACCCCTTGAGAGAACCTTTTGGGGTTTTCCCCGAACCTTTACCACTTAACACGTGTCCCCTTGGTGAACGGTCCTAATGCTTTCGCAATTTCGTGAGCTGGGAATTCTTGTCTCACGACTCCTTCTCCTTGAACTCTCAGTGTCTGAAACTATGAAAAGGGATTGGATCTTTGACACCTATCCTCCAAAATGGACAACCCCAATTCTTTCAGGACTTGATGAGTCCTCTTCCATCTACTGTTATGAGGATTAAAATCCTCGCACCTCCTTTTGGATCCGACGGCTATTGGTCCTTGGTGCTAGATCTGACGGCCCAAATCCTTTTTCTTATGCACCTCCCAGGGATTGAACCCTATGCATGTATCCTTGATCCAGTGGATCTCAGGCCACCATGGTCCAAATTTGATGGCTGGCAGAATTTCAAAAACCGAGAGTTCGTGATGTAGCGACTCCAAAATCCCTTGTCGCTCCAAACCCCGAACTCTGAAATAGTGAAATTCAACACCTTAGAGTGTTGGAAGACACTTGGCCTTAATCTCCTTGTTGCTCTGAAAGATCCAATGATTCTCGCAACTTCGACACTTCTTCCACGAAGTGTCTCCACCGTCCATATGGTTCCTCCCCTGGGGTGCTTCTAAGTGCTTAAATCCCTCAAAAATTGGTGCGATTCTAGGGCTCTCGAGATTTCGACACTTCTCCATGAAGCATCTCCACCGTTCGTTTCAACTTCTCTCCTGCGCAACCTCCCAGAGGTTAAAATCTGTGCACCTTCACCTTATCCAATGGTTGACAGGTATTGGTGCTAGATCTGACGGTTCATATATGTCTTCCTTGCATGCTCTCCTCCTGAGATTTCTTGGCTTTTTAACTTAGAAGATTTTCTAAGTCTCGAAGGTCTCGACCTTCGAATCTTCCTCTTGCGAGCCCAATTCCTTTGGGTCTCATGTGCGTTATAGAAACGTTGTCCCTTCTGAACTTCGTCCTCCCAGATATTTACTCCTACACACACCTTGCATTCAAGGATCTCGAATAACTCAGATTCAAGAAGTTTTCTTGAAAAGAAAACTCTTTACACCCACCTGGCGTTCTCTTGCTCAATGCACACCTTGTAGAGATTACAAAGTTTTCAGAAACTCTAGAAGTGTCTCTCCTCAACACTTCTTCTCTCTGAACTCGAAATAGAGTCCCTCCTATGCAAACTTGCACACGCTCAATGCCCTCCTAGCAGATCTTTATAGAACCTTCTGTAGTTCTGTTTCTTCTCTATGCCTTCCTTTGCACAGTTCCTCCTCCAGAGTATTCAGTAAATCTGAGGCTTCCTTTGAGTCTATGAATCCTCCTGGTGTGCCCTCCTAGCACATTCTTTCTGACTCCTCAGAGTCTAGATGCGCACTCCTTGTGATGGCCTAAAAAATTCTCGTGTTTCGTTGTGCACTCCTTGCATAGCCCAAAGAACCTAGATGGATATCACAACTTAATCAGATAGACAAATTATATCTATCCCTGTAGATGAAAATCTAACATACATCTACAACATTCATTCATGAAACATAAATACATGAACAACCATATGTAGGAAAAACTTCTTTTCTATTAATCCCTGTGTCTCTATAGATATGATTTACAAAGGCTAAACTATAACAAGTCTCAGCTCTCTCTCTCTCTCAAGACCTCTTTGCTCTAGTCTCTCCTCCTAAATCTATACTCTGAGTCCCATTACTCTCTAACTTCCCCCTTACAAAATGAGGGCTCCCATGAGGTTATCCTCAACCACCGTCTCTGAGCTATCACTATCACGGAGTGGCTCCTATGGCTACATTACATAAATGGATGCCTAGTCCTAACTAGATCCTGGGCTTGTTGTAGGCTACCATTTGAGTGTTATAACCCTAAATTGCACCACACATACTTACTTGGAATCAGGCCAACTCATATCCCTTCATTGCCAAAACATTTTCTGAGAAACCTCTTTGAAAATCCTTTTGAGTTAAGTCAAACGTGCCCTAACTCACTACTGCACGCGTTGGAACGCTCGCATGCCTACTACTACATGCGTTGGAATGCTGGCAGGCCTACTACAGCCCGCGTTTACCTAACAAAGCACAAAAATAGGAAATTTGCCGACGGGACAAAAAGCTATGGGTCAGTTAACTGAAACTCCCAACCATGCATGGCTGAGAGTTCGTCCAAAACCCTAGCTCCTTCTAGCCTATAAAAGAAGGGGTAGGGGTCCTATTTGGAAGAGGAAAAATATAGCAAAGAAACTCTGCCCAATTTCCGAATCCATTTGTCCCAATCCTTTAGCCTTTCCTCAAGCCTAAGAAGAATTCAAGAAAAGAATTTGGAGGACAAAGAAGAGGAGGAGCCCAGGATCAGGATCAAGGAACGTTGGCCGGTCTCAACACTAATTGTAAGTTGATTCATTCTGAATATAATAAAAGAATACTTTTCCCATCCCAATGCATGAGTTATATATGATTTATTTGATTTATGCTTAATCTCTAACCCTCAAGTAGAAGAATAGCATGCATGCGTAGTGTTTTGTCTTGATTGCAATATTGTCTTTGGAAGGAGCAGCGCAAGCAAGCGGATAAAGCGCAATGAAGGATCTACACCAAACATCAGTAAAAAGGTTAGTAGGTCTTTTCCATGCTTGTATGTGAAGAAGGGTTTTAAGTTTTGGGGTGATAGGTTAAAAGTGATTTTTTTAAGGTCATGATCTGCATGCAAGTCTAACCCTAGCTTGCTAGTCCGTAGGGTATTATTTCCCAACAACATTAAGGAAACCTCAACCACTTCCTGAAAAGATGCATGTCCAGCTCTTACAACCTTACAAAATTTATTGAAATTTCAAATATCAAAATTGAGAGGACTGCGCCTCTCCCTTTCTCCATTAAATGCATGTTGGATGTGCTGGCTGGCTGGCACACTGTTGACGTGGAGTGATGATCCTGCATCATAAATCAGGCAAAGTTTCACTATTCTTATTCTTATCTATGAAATGAGACCCCAAAACCTCCTTTTATATGCCAAAAGGATGGTTATTCAGTTGGGCGATAGGCTATAGCCGATGTATTTAGTTGGGAAACTACCCAATAGCCCGTAATCGCAACGAATTCCTTGCAAATTTTTATTTTTTGCAACTTTTGCAAGTATACGCGGGCTATAACGGTGCATAATGTGTATGTACATGAGATGTAGTGCTGCAAAAAGAGTATGTACATAGGTAGTAATGGTGCAGGGTGCATACATCTTAAAAAAAATGGTTTTTTAAGAAGAGCAACTCAACAGTGCTTTGGAAAAAATGCAGGTAAGAGGGCCAACACCATGTATGCATGTGTAGAGAAATTTAGGGTTATAACAGATGCCCCCTAATGTGTGAGGTCAGAAGAGAATATGATGGCCGAAATACATTACAAAATATTCACCAATGTACGAAACCAAGTGAGCCCAGAACTAGAGTTCGGGAGGTGCCATCTAAAAAATTACAATTGTCTCTCCGAGGTGGGCACACCCATGCTCGAGATGAAAATAAATCATGGCTTACAATCAAATACACTATATATCCTTGTCATATAATGATATAAAGTGTATTCACGAGCAATACACAACATATCTACATCTCAAAATAAAAGATATACAAATATAGTATCCATCTTCAAGAAGCCAATAATGCCCAATGGCTAGAGATGAGGTCTTCATATCTCAAGAAACAACTTCAAGATCTTCAAAAATCAGGTAAGAGTATAATGGGAGTGCATCACTCACTACCCTAAGGTCTTCTATGACTCGTCAAGAAAAGACAAGAGGATCTCAATGATCAAGCAGAGAACTTCATCAATTTTGAATCATGACTTGACTAGACTTTCAGGATGGCCAACTCATGACGTCAAGAGTTGAACTGTAGAAAGGATGACTCAGGTTGGGTGAAACTTCCCTTGGACAAAAGCACAAATGATGATCAAACTCAAGAAGCATGATATTGACATAAGTTCACGATGTAGGAGGCATCACAAACTCTCCATGTGTTTAGAAGAGTAACCAAACGAAGGAGGACACAACTCTATGTAGCGAGAAAAAATTCCCAAGGTCATACTAGATCCCAATGTTTGATGAACAAATGAAAGGATGTTCTTTGTCTAAAGGAGACTCTTTGTGCTACCATGAAAGAATACAGATTTCCCATCCCCTCTTTTTGGGATATTTGATTTTTTTGTCTTTTTCAATTTTTAAAGAGCTTGAAAAAGAATAAAAGAATGCTACATTACAAAGGAGGAATGAGTGTCACAAGAAAGAATACTAGTTCCAGGCACAAGGAACACACTAATTCTTAGAGAAAGGAGACGTGTAGGAAAAGGACACTCGGGGAAAATTCCTCCATGGGTCAAGGTGTCAAGTCGCAAGGGAAAAGTGCTACAAGGCTTGTTTATAAGGAATGCTTCAAAGGTTCAGTTGAGAGAAACATGGATCCCATGTTAGGACAAGGAAAAAAATAAGAAAATGCGATGAAACAAGACACAATGAAACCCACTTCAATGTAATTTTAAAGAGACCAGAGAAGGTAATCTCAGTAGTTGTTTCACATTTAGAGAGTTTGAAAAAACGTAAAAGAAGACTCCAAGGGGTACCTTTTTTGGAGATAGTCTAGTCGGTTTGAAAAAGGGGTAAACTGGCACCTAAAAGACATCTGTTCAAAACCATTTTAATGAGTGTGATAAATACAAGATCACTCGAAAATCTTTTCAGTTTTAAGGAGTCTAAAAATAGCTTAACTATGGACTCGCAACCTTTTTCTGAATTTAGTTCTCGTAGCTTGAAAAAGTATAAACTTCACTGAGGAGAACTCTCCTGGCGAGACAAATCTCCAGAGGTGTACCTTTTTTTGCAATAATCTATAGGCTGGAAAAAAAGGTAAACTCATTCCAACAGATGTTTTTCTAGACCAATTTAAAGCATGCGAAGGATAAAGGTCACTCGACGATCTTTTCAATTTTAGGGATTCTGAAAAGAGCTTAACTATGGACTCTGTGGGGGTTCCTTTTTCATAAGTAATATCCAAGGCTTTAAGAAGGTGATAAACCGAAACCAAGGAGAATGTTCCTTTTTTAGAAATTTAGTCCCTCACACCCAAAAAAGTGTTAAACTTACACCTGAGAATACTCTTCTAGCGAACCGAATTTCCTAGACCATACCTTTATTCGTACAATTGACCATCGAGACCAAAAAAGGGGTAAAATATTGTCGGATAGATGCTTCTTCAAATTTGAGTTTGGTGATCATGATGGGAAACAAGATTGCTCGAAAATATTTTCATGTTTAGAGAGTCTAAAAAGGACTTAAAGAAGAATCCATAAGGTTACTTTTCTCAATTAATCCAGACAAGATTGAAAAACATAAATACAGTTTCGTCGGATGTTGCTTTTGGATTTAAAAGCGAGCTTGAAAGAGAACAAAGTGTGCTAATTTTTGGAGTCCCAAGGGTGAGGAAAAAAATGATGGTGCATCAAATGAATGAGGCTCAATATCGTAATCATGAAAGGACTAACCAGGGCTCCCAAACCTATAGTAATTATAGACAACATGGACGACAAAATGAAACAAGGAACTATCTAGGGCATCCATGTAAAAGTAGGCTCTACCGCCTAATCATGACACTTCTAGAGAATCAATGAATTTTCCTTATCGCACTTTGGTGGGATCGATCCTATGGAAAAGTGAAAAATACAATGAGATGTAGAAAGTGGAGGTGATATCCTAACTTATATGAAAAAAGTTGGAAAAAAATGAATTTTAACAAAGGATACTTAAAGTGACCCATCCCCCCAAAAGGTTACCAAACTAGAAGGAAAAGTGTATCATAACATCCAATAAGAAACTCAGGAACATAACGAAATGATTTCCAAGCCAGAAAAATGACAAAGGGGGTCAAAAAAGTGGCAAAAAGGGACAAAAAAGTATATAAATAGAAGCTGACAACACATTTTCACCATTGCATTTTGAAAATTGACCAAAAAGGAGAGAAAGCCCCATTTCTAAATAAGTTGATTCTGGGAGCTTTGATGGACGAAACGAACTTCCGCTTGGACCAAGTAAGTAGAAATTCATCCCTCTTGCATTTCAATTCCTTACTTATGCATTTATTTTTGTTTTTTGGAGGGAAAGCTCTCCTAAAAAGAGCGGCCCTGTATATACGTAATATGTCCAAGGAAAAACCACATATTTATGCAAGAAGAAAACAGTTTTCCCACGTACATACGCGATTGAGGCCAAAACAACCCACGTAAACCCTCAAAATCTTGGAAATTTTTTAAAATGCAAGAGCTAACTTCCTTTTTACCTACCATGGAACATAATGTATGTCCATTGGAGGGAGAGGGAACATGAGGATAATGATATACTGGTCGATTAGGACCTTTCTTCCATTGCCACATTGAAACAATGTGGGTTGTGGAAGGCACCGACGAAGAATGCAATCTACACCTCTATGATACAAAGTGTCATCGAGTATGATATATTTTTGTGCCTGATGGCAAATTCGTCGATGCTCGTTGTGGGAAGAAGAAGTAGGGCACTTCAAATTCTGGAGATAGACTAGTATATATCCATACCAAGGGTCCAAAGATGCGATTAGAAAATGATTTTATTTGATAAGTGATTCTTCGAGCATGACATCACTAGATTCGACCGGAAGTTACATAATATGTTTGGCCAAGACCAACGAATTTTTGGATTTCATAGAAACAAAATCCAAGTTAAAGTCCTGGAGGATTACAATCCATCTACTGATCTTTCCACCAATGACCCATCCTGTGAACACATATTGGAAAGGGTTCACAATGGCAATGACGATGGTCTTGCAAAGAAGAATGTAATGACAAAACCGATGGACAACATGGACTGTTGCTAAAACAAGCTTCTCAACATGGGAATAGTTGAGTTTCGGTCCAACCAGGCCTCAACTCATGTAATAAATAACATTCCCCTTGATAATATCATCCTCGAACCAAGACCATGTCGATGGTTGAATCTGCAGTGACCAAGTACAACAAGAAATCTCTGTTATAATTAGGAGGCCAAAGAACAGGGGAAGAGGTAAGGGTGCATTTTAATGCTTTAAAAGAGCATTGAACAACTTTGTCCCAACAAAATGGGACTCCCTTTTTCAACAAAAGCATAAAACCTTTAGTGATCTTTACGTAGTTCACGAAAAAACGCCGAAGAAAGTTTGCTTTCCCCTGTAATATCTGAAGCTCGGGTATTGTGCACGGGGGAAACAATTGAACTATCTCCTCAACCTTGAGAGGATCAATCATGATCCATGTTGTTGAAAAAATGAAACCTAAGAGATGACCTGATGTCATGCTTAAACTACACATGTTAGGATTCAAGCGAATTCGATAGTAGCAACATCATTTGAAGATTAGTCAGAGGTGTGTGGGATGATCATATCTCTTGCAAGAGAATGATGTTATATCATCAATATATGCCTCGACTATATGTATAAGGTCATGGAAAGTAAACGACATGGCCTACTAAAATGTTGCTCCAACATTCTTTAGGCCAAAAGTCATCTTACGATACGCAAATGTGCCACAAGGACAAATAAAAGCTATTTTATGTTGGTCCTCGGGTTTGATCTGAATCTAGTTATATCGCAAAAAACTATCCATGAATGAAAATACCTCGTAGCCTGCGCATTCATCGACAATTTGATCGATGAGTGGGGTGGGAAAATTATCTTTCATAAATTCCTTTTTCAAGTCACGAAATTCCATGCACATGCAAATCGTATCCTATTTCTTGTTAATCGGAATGGGGTTTGACACCCATTCCATCAACTGTACGAGGTAGATAAAACAAACTTTAAGTAGTTTTTCTACTTCAACCTTAATTGTTGCTGCTTTCTGAGGATTCACCGAGAAAAACTTCTATTGGACCGTCTTGGTGTTAGGATAAGTCATTATTTCATGTTCGACAATTCTTGGGTCTATGCTTGACATTTCCTCGTAAGACTAGGAAAAAATGTCGCTGAATTATTTAAATAACTCCGTATAAATTTGAATCTCTTTGGGGGAATATTCCTCTTCGAAGAAAATATTCTCCATGACGCCAGGGGTTCTGGAGATATCTATAGGGATCATTTCAACGATACTCACCATATTACCCTCAGCATAAACTGCGTGCATAGACAAAGGATTAATAGGACAAGACCTATCTCCAATAATAGTCAAAACAAATTTGCTTGACTTTATTCTCCTTAACTCCGGGTTGAATTAATTTTTATGATAGAGATCATCCTAGGGCCTGTCTAGACCAGTCAATTCCTCAAGAATCACCTCGTTTGAGGGAAATACCAGGTCTAAAGAATATGTAGTGGCAAGAGAAACTTGAGCCCAACTAGACTTGAGAACTGGATCTAACTCCTGTGTGGGAGTCATATTTGTATCGACCAAAGATTGTTGGTGTTACACATTATTTTCATCACCCTTATGACTGTTAATTATGTAAACCTATCCTTTGTCTTTAGAAGGATCAGTGGCCTGAATTCCTGAAGAAAGAAGGGAGAAGAACTTTTCTTGAGAGAATAAATTGTATTTTCCTTTGTAAAAACCCTATTAAGGAAGATTGTCGTAGGACGCACTATACACAGGGTGTGGCGATGCCTGATTTCTACACCCTTATTGAAAGCTAGACTGCAACATTTTAGCAAGCTGCACTATAGCTAAGGTGCGGTGATTTTTGTATGTGGGAAAAATGAGCATCTTCTCAATGCTTCTAGAAGGAGAATCTTCTATGGTGAGGTGGCCTCCGAATGGTTTGGATCTTACTCAATTTAATGATTTAGTGGGATCATACTAACCTCCTCACCTTATCCTCTTTAGCTTATAAAAGGAGAGGAGCTCTCATGGGGAAAGTTAGTTGGATTGATCTTGAGTTTTGTAGCTTGGAGTTTTTGGAGCTTGTATGTTGGCTTTGAGCTTTGCTTTGTCAAGACAGATTGTTGGTCTCAGAATTTGTGGAGAAAGAAGTGTGTAGGAAGAAAGGAACCATTGGAAGGAACCTAACAACATCAAGGCATCTGGCTGTATCTTTCTTCCACATTTTTTAATACAGATATTAATTTCTTTCCTATATGAATGTTATTTGTTCATATTGTATGATTCCTTGATCACATACATAGTTTCATATCAAGTAGATTTTGTTATTCTTGTATTCGTTGGTTTGTGTTTATTTATAGATATTTCTCCATAAGCCTTACAACGTAGCTTGGATTGCATTGACAAAGTCAGATCTTCGATATTTAAAAGGTATTGCATAGATCCATTTCCCATTTGATAATTGAAATCTAAGGAAAGAGTAGTGTACTCTCTTGTTTTGTTCTAGTTTCATAGTGAAACTAGGGGGATTGATTTGTGTTTGCACTTAACAATTATCCCAATAACAGCTGGACAATACTGTACACAATTTCAGCCGTGGACAAGGGCATGGCCATGCCAGAATTCCCTATCCCTTCTATCGAGGCCGATGGGGAAGGAAGAGTCCACAGATCATGAAAGTAAGTCATTCTAAATGATGACATTTGAAAAATTTCATTCCTAGGCTAGTTAGGGATAGTTGATATAAGCTTGAAATATCTAGAAGGTGGTAGGTAATCAAAAGTACCCATCAACAATGGACACAAACCAACCCCTACATTGATGGTTCCAAGCTGAGGATTGTCAATCATAGGGACCATGGATTCCCCCGATGAAGGGTCCGGATGGGAGAAAGACAATTGGTCAATGGTCATAATTCATCCCTCATGTGGAAAAAACAACATACAAAATACTGTAGCAACCACTGCATGCATTTCATAGGTCCAACCCCTTCCTAGAAAAAGTTTGTAGTCAAGAGGCGCATCGACCACTTCAAATTCGACGCACATGGTCTTTCCTCCTAACTGCATGGGGAAAGAAGGAATGGTTCCATGTGGTCTGAACGAACAACTATCAAATTCCATAAGAAATGTAGGTGATGAAGACAAAATGGTTTGGCCAATGGCCTTCAACACGCCAATGACATCACGCAAGTCGAGGCACCCTCATCAACCACCGTACATAAGATATTTTGAGTAAACGATTTTGTGGTGTAGGCCACTACTATTTGAAATGCAACATGGTAAGGAAGACAAGGTTTCAAATTGGTTGGATCAAGAATGATCACTTCTGGGTTACAAATCTCTGCAGATCCCAAGGTGGATAACAGGGCTTTTCTCTGCAAAGGGAAAATCTGGAGGACTTCCAAAGTAGACATCATGCAAGGGGTTTGTGCCAAATATTCCAAAACAGAGTAGTTCTAGGTATCGCTTGCGTTCAGATTATAATGAATGTTTCTTGAATTCAAGTTTGGGGATGCATGTCATTGTTTCTCCCATCGTCTTCTCAATCTGGAGAGGAACCAATGGTTTTGTGGTTTCTTTTCCCTTTTCGACAGATTCTGTCATTTTGTAATCTTGGGCCCTGGTCGCTATATAAGCATCACCTTTCAACATGTAAACATTTGTGGCCAAGTTATTACCAGTAGACGTAGGGGGTCCCTAACTGAACCCTTCCACGCTCAAGGATGTTGAAGGTTGAGCCATGTTTTTCCCATGTGGAAATGGGTTCGTCAGCACAATAGGTTATTGTTGCGCCAATAGCTTCTGAGCTTCCGCAAGTTGAGGGAATAGATGAGTTGGGTGGTGTTGGATTACTGAGAGGGGGGGTGAACCAGTAATAGTGTAATTATAATCCTTTTTCTCCAAATAATCCAAGTGTTATATCAATGTAGAATTATTATCCAATAATGAGCAATAAGAAATGAACAATCACACACATACACAGTACACTAGTGTTTTACATGGAAACCCAAATTGGGAGAAAATCATAGAATGATTTATCTTATATGTACTGAAGAATTACATTCATTGGAAGCACCAAATTCCTTTTTTTTCCAGCTACAACTGGAAGGAGGCTCCAACCCCCTAGTTTCTTAGGATACAACCTGAGAAAATCTCCAACTCCCCAATTCTTCGACTACAACCAGAAGGATGCTACAACCCTCTATGTTCTCCGACTACAACCGGAAAGTGGCTACAACCACCTTTCCTTGCCCCGTCGAACCGGCTTGAAGTAGAAGTAGAATGATGGAACCACTATAACACTATCACACTATCACTGTGAGATATACCTCTTAAAACATGTACCAATAAATCTAAACCATGCATCAACCTGTACCTCAACCTATAATCAACCTGTACCATAAACAAATGCATCAACCATGCACCAACCTGTACCAAACAATATGTAATCAAACTATACCATAAACAAGTGCAACCAACCATGTACCAAGTATGTACCAATCATTTTTCAAGTAATCATCAACTATGACTCATCAATATGTACCAACATCATCGAGTATACACCTCATGTATGTGCCAATTCATCAACTACCTGTCTCAACCATGTACCCAACATGTACCTCAACCAAAATCCCTCATCAATTTCATCATCCAAATATGATTTGTAACTCTTTAATATACCTGGTGTATATGATCACATACCTTCAAACCTTCCTTAACTGTAACAACAAGAGGCTAGCATTTTCATCAAACTTTTCTTTAGTCTCACAAGACTAGTTTTGGATTAGTCAACAACCCTAAATTGAAACAATCATAACTTTTCACTTGTAATGAATAAAGATATGAAACTGATACAAAATATTCTTCAGTGTGTTTTATGCAATTCTTCCAGGTGTCACTACTTGGAACCTCTTATAAAAGGAGTTATGGAAAAAATGGCACACCTTGCTGAATTATGACTTATTCTAGAGAGCGACCTTGTAGAGCATGACCCACATGGAATATTTGTTGAATTGATCTGAAACCATTACAAAGAATACTAAAGACTACACTATAACCAACACATTTTTTCTTACTGAATTTTTATATGTTATGAAGAAGTTATGACATTTTCACCCGAAACACTTGTTTTTGTCTAGTTTCAGGACTAGCCACAAACCCTATTTTCCACGAAGTATAAATCCAAAAATACAACGACCCACAAGTTGAATTTTTTACCATACATACTTGGATATGTTTACTCAATTTAATATCAATTTCACGGTCTGAATAATTCTATAAAAATAGTTATTTCGAAAATGGTGTGATGACTTGAAAAACACATACCTTAGAAAGCATCATCAAAAGAATTTATCCTTCCTTGAATTTTGGCCTTCTTTTCTTCACTTTACTCAGAAATCCAGCTTAGATATCCTTTGGTTACCTCAGAAACCTATAGGTATTCAATTTTCTCAAGTGCATCTTAAATGAGAGAGCCTTGCCTCTTATTTATACTCTCCAAGTACGTTCCTTAAAAACATCTTCTAGGCCACTTTGCCCACTTTCCTTATTTTAGGGTTAACCCACTTCTAATTTCTCCATTAAATTTATTATTGAATTAATTTATTTTGTATTCACTTTGAGTTATAGTACACTCATCACTTCACTTTATTATTTAACATTTAAAATCTCTTAAACCACTTTGACTACTTTAACCTTTTGGGGCTTCTAGATGACATATGAGGGTCCTCCAACTTTGTAAGGCCATAAATCTCAAACCGTGAGGAGTTATGTGATGTTCCACATACCACCAGAAATGGAATGACATGTACTATCGATATAGAATATAATTACCTAAAAATATATCAAAACTCATACCGTTATCCATCAAACAAACTTGGGTCCATTACCCAAACCTGGGTTCTCCAACTTCTAATGACCATAACTCTCTAACTGTGAGGAGTTATGTGACGTTCCACATACCACCAAAAATGGCATGACAAGAAATATCCATATAGGATAGTTTCACTGACAAATGCACTGGCATTCATATCATTATTCCACAAATAAGCATGGGTTCTCTAACCATACTTTTAGGATAACTCAATCCGCAAAGCATCTTCCTGTGAGGGCTTTCACCATAAGGGGACCACTTTGGAGTTCATCCATTTCTACCTATTATCAACCATGAAAAGACAATAATGAGTCATATTTACATCAAACAATCTTGGGTCCATTACCCAACCTTTATTCTATGATGCTTTCTTCAAGGGTTGACATCAATGACAACCAAACTTAATCAACAAGTGGTATTCCGTGAAAAGGTTACATGGATACTTTGACTTTCGCTTCTTCATTTTTTCCCCGCTATGATCCATTTTGTCCTATTTACCCTTATTTTTTCATTTTTTTTTTATTTCCTTTAGAATTTTGGTTGGCCTTTGGGTTCGTCGACTGCACACTATGTATGTTCGACGTTTGGGTAGGTGGAATAGTCGAACCAGAGGTTTGGTTGGTCCTAGTTTGTTGTATAAAAAATTGTTGCAATTGATTTGACAATAGATTAGTGGAATTTCCTTGTGCTTAGACCACAATACCATCGACATGGGATCCACACTTTTTCTTTTCCTTGTCAAGGATGGACCGTAGCGTATCTGAAAAAATCTCATAGAGCATGATGAGATAAGAGTAGATCAATTCAAGTTGTTGCACTCTCATTATCGTCTCCTCCTTTGAAAAAACTCCAGAAGTTGCTACATCCTTGGAAACACAAGGCACCAAATACTTCAGGAACCACTCCAACAAGAAAGGAAGTGGGACCTGGACCTTAATCAAGCTATTTTGACGTTTCCATTATCATATATGATCAAATATATGGTCAACCTTAGTTTTCTCAAAGTTGGCCATCAATTTGGTGCCAACATTGTATCTCACGGGTAACTGGAAATGGTTTAAAAAGACCATCTCAAAGTCATTGAAGTAAGAATAGCTTGAGCGATCGAGCTCAATATACCATTTTGTGGCACCCTCGATAAGAGTACGTTGAAAAAGGTGCAACTAGACGGATTCGTCTTGCAGTGAGTTTGACTAGCACCATAAATGAAAGGTTGTCATGTGATCACCTGCATCTTCGCGAGGATTTCCTTCAATCTTTAGAATGTTTAAGGAAAACTTAGTCAGCATGGGGGGCCAATGCGGATCATGAAAAATGTGGTCGTTAAGAAGTCTTGACAAGTCTGGTAGATATAGCGTTTCCAGAAATGGTAGTCTAGGTTGAGTACTATGTACAGGAAAAGAGGGTCCTAGATTTTGACTAGCACTAGGTTGATAGGACAAATTGGACTATTGTCCAGGGTTCTGGTAAACATCATGGCCTTGACCAACATACAAAAACTATGTCTGTTGGGGTATCATCGAATGACTCCCATAACTAGGCGACATAGCTTGGGTGGGGATTTCTCCCTGGGTTGTGTTCCAAGGATTTTGGAAGGGGATTCTCCCAACTGATATGACATGCATAGGCATGGAGCCCTGCCCGGGGTTCTATGAGCATGGAAGGGGTTTCCCTCGACTGACATCCCTTGCAAGGGAACTGATCCCTACCAAGGATTCCAAATCCCCTGAGAGGAGAAAACTCCTGTCGTCACTCTCTATGAAGGAATAGTACCCTGAACGGGGTTCTATTGTCCGAAATCGGGGTCACCCCCAGTCGAGACGACAATCGAA
This sequence comes from Picea glauca, assembly GCA_000966675.3. NCBI lineage: Eukaryota > Viridiplantae > Streptophyta > Pinopsida > Pinales > Pinaceae > Picea > Picea glauca. The sequence goes on from JZKD02S1899494.1 coordinate 299,462, forward strand.
GAAAACAAATTATTCCCAAATGAGATGAAAAAAGAGAACGACATGGATCCCACTAGCATAGTGTAAGATGAAGGTCCTAGATTGCATGCTCCAAACAAGCTGTAATTAGCATTCATCCCAATGGGTTTCTAGAAATAACCATCGAGTGAGGGGGACAGAGGAGGTATATGACCCCCACTGTAGGGGATATCATTAAAGGGGATTGAAGTGACTCCGATATAACCTTACACGGGAGAATTTGATATTTCTTCCCCAGACCCATGGTCTGTAAGGTGGAGTAGGTAAGGACTGAGTTGGAATCGAAACCAAGCATCCCATATGAGAATGGAGGGCCCGTCACACTTTGTGTAAATGAATATGTGGTTTCCCCCGATGAAGGTATCAAACCACTGCCCAAGGTAGAGGGAGTCGAGACCACTGTGGTTTGGATTGGCGAAGGTGGGATAGGAGGAAATATGCCCCCTACAGTTGTAGCCAAAATGGGAGTATGAGGACTCTAGGATGAAGTAGCATCATTTGTTTCCATGGATGATTGTAAGACTAACTGGAACTCGAAAGGTGTAACCTGAGGAGGGACAAATTGTACGAATATCAGCGCCGAAAATTTAGTAATCAGAGGGTTGGATGGCCCAAGATATTTTTCCTCAAGGTCATAAATAGTAGGTTCCTCTGGAGTCGAATAGTCTCCTTGCGGACCAGGCTTAGGCATAGTTTCACATTGTCTAGTTTCTTTGAACAATACTTGTTTGTCATGTCTTCGTCATAATGGTGGTGGAGGTGGATCTAATGCAACTAGTGGTAGGCCCTGAATCCTTCGTGATCGATGACGCTCTTGATCTTCCAACTTGTAAAAATATCAATCGGCACAGTAAGGATTAACTAGAATTTAAACACCAAACACACACTGGAAATTTTCCTGTAAGACAAATCAAGCAGTTAAGTATCTATTAGGAAGAACAGTTACGCCAGTCAACACTAGAGAAACTAACTAGTGCAAGTGAAACTTGAACATAGAAGCATCCTCCAGGTATACTCTATAAAGTGTGACCCGACGTCTACCCTAGGTACGAAGGTATACACCCTCAGTCACTCGTGTAAGTCTGTAGAATATGGGAAACCAAGTTGCCAACTCACAAAAAATCACCAGGCGGGTACAGTCGACAGTCGGGTGGACTGGAATGAGTAGGATAACAAGTTCGAAACCTATCAAGGTATCAAAAGAAAATGGTTTGGAAGACAAGAAAGGATATAGAATGGATTCTAGGTCCACAAAGATCCATAGGCAAATACAAGAGATAGTATTCCCAAGACATATCCTCAATATGCATTCCCCACTATGTTTAGTATGACTTTGGAGGGGTTATCTCCACTGCCTTTCCTCACGTGACCTCATGTTTATCCCCTATGTTAGAGGGGGGTCCTATATAAATTTTATGTCACTGGACTTGAGCACTCCCTAAATCAGACTCCAATGGTGGATTTAACGACCTTGAAGAGTTTCCTCTCCAACCTAATTCATGGCCCTAACCCTAAACTAGTTAGTTGACCCTACAAACATAAAAAGTATAGTTTATTTTAGATTAAACGTTATTTTTAATGGCTTGATTTACTCATGGGATATGGTGGTGAAACTCGCGATGTTATAAGAGATGAAAAAGAAGTGAAAAATATGAAACTTGAAGGAAAAATTACTTCTAATCCATGATCTAGGTGGATATCGGTGGCCACCCACCTTTTCCAACTGGCTCAAAACATATTTCTCATCACATTCTAGTCAAGCCTCTGGTCACGGCTGGAAACCAAGCTCACCAAATCTACGGCCTTCCACCGCTAGATAGATGGCCAAATTGAGGTCGTAAATCAAATGATCGTGCATATCCTGTGCATGTATAATTCCAAGAACCCTTGCACATGGGATGAGAGTCTTACCTATGTCCATCATAGCTACAATCGAGCCTTGCATAGCTCAACTGGCCACAACCCATTTCAGGTGGGGCTGGGATTCCAACCATTGGGTCCCATAGATGTTGCACTTCCCCTTGCGGTCACCTCGGTCAACTCCTCTCCTACTCCAACTAAGGTTGACAAAGCCACCCAGTTCATTAAGAGGATCCAACACATCTGCCAATAGGTTCAAGATATCCTAAAGAAGTCCAATCATAAGTACAAGCAGCGCCATGATCAACATCAGGTGCCACATAAGTTTCAGGTGGGCAACAAATTTTGGTTGCACTTGTAGAAAGAATGCCTTAGAGGACCCCATCGAAAGCTTCACCCACTCCATTATGGGCCGTACACCATCACCAAGGTTGTGGGGGATAATGATTTTCATCTTAGCATTCCTCCTTTCCTTAGCCTGCACCCAGTGTTCAACGTGGACCTCCTTCGGCCTTATTTCCCATCATTATTGGACACCTCAGATGTAGCAGAACAAATAACACCAATAGATATCAACCCCAATTCCATACAACAATAATCTAGTGATCATATTGTGGACACACAAATCAAGGGAACTCGACAACAAAGGATCCAACTATATCGAGTCGTCAAAGTAGGGCAGCTCCTGCACCAAGCCAAGTGGCTCACCCAAGGACAAATTCATAAGAAATTTCCTCATATAATGGGGGAAATCAATATTGGTGGCCACCCACCTTTTCCAACTGGCTCAAAACATCTTTCTGTCAATTTTGGTATTTTACTATTTTTAGCAGTTTTTCGGGTTTTAAACTTCCGGAGCTGTTTTGAGGCCCTAAACGATGTTTTTTTTGGGTATGTTGTGGTTGGAAAATTTCATCATGAAATTTTGGGCAACTGTTGTAGTCCTCAAATAGATCTTTCCAATGGGATATCGTACGCCTAAAACGAATATCACATGCAAAAGTTACGACCTTGGGAAGTTGATGTACTAACTTACTCAAATGAGTCCCACATGACTTTTCGTGCTTCATCTCCTAGGGTTAGGTTTTTGGATGTGTAGGGTTTTTGGCATTCCTATTGATTGTAAAAATGCCTTCAGATCCTCATTGTAATCATCTTCTTATGAATGAGCGCAGTCATCACATCTCTTCTCAGAGATAAGCCGCCACCATTCCAACAAGCTTGTTTCCACTGCATTTTACAGTTTTCAACTTATTTCGTTATTGAATAGAAAACCCTTTTTACTATATCTTTGTTATTTTGTGTTAAGCACATGTTAATAATCTGTATTTATTTTGTTATGCTCATAAAATCCGGATCAATCCAAAAGAAAAGTTTTACAACTAACTCTTTGTAACCAACTTTTCTTTAACTAACTTTTTCAAGATCTTGTAAAGAAAACCTAAAACATACTTTCGCTTGACTACAAGCTACTTATGTTTCAAGAAATCAAGAACTTAAAAAAACAGTCTCTTTTTCCTTTTCTTTGCAAATAACCAACTCTAACTACTTTACCAAAATGAAAAGGATTTTTTTTTTTTTTTTAAATTCCCTTAAAGAGAAAAACTGAAAGAAATCTTTTTCTTTTTTCAAAGCAAGTGAAAGGGGTAAAAAAAACACTAAAACAATAATGAAACAGATCCTTATTCCACTATGGATTGTAAGGAATCAATCAAGAAACCAAGAAGGAAGAACTACAATTCAATAGCTTGCTCAAAACTCTTTCAAAAGTAAACACAAGAAAATCAAGAAATCAAGTAAACTGAACTCTAAACCCAGGCTATGGCTGTAAATAGAGGCTCTGGAAAGAATTAAGAAAACCCTGAGAAGTGTGAAATTCAATCAGGAAAGAGGAAAACTCCCTCTTTTTTCAAAACTTTTCTTGAAACAGGTACGCAGGATGTTGCATCAACAACCTGCCTATGTATGTGGGATGTTTACTAAGTAGAGCATGTATGTACATGGGATGACCCAATATAGGGTGCGTACACCTCCATATCGTTCCAAAAATAAAATATCAGACAGTCTTACAGGGAAGGGACAATTGGTATAGCACCTGAAGGTGACCAAAATCCCTTGATAGACTCAAAAAACTAAAAGAAACTTGAAAGGAAAACAAACCAATCAAACAACCCAAAATCCCCTAAAAATACCTAGAGGCTTCCCCATTATGGTTGCCATTTCTGCTAGTGGGAACCCCCCCTTTATCTACACCAGGGTTCAGAATGTAAGCAGATCGATTAACCGTCTAAAAGTCAATTAATTCTCTATAATACCTTAAACATACCAAAACTCACATGAAGAAAGAAAGGAAAAAGATATCGGGTAACTATACATCTAATCCCATGTATGGTGATGACCTCCTCGTGCTTGGAAGTTCCACTGACTACACGCCTCCTCCCAAGGATGATCTGTATCCAAAGATTAATAAACAGAAAACTACAAGCATTTTATTCCATATATAAGTTAGGGTTATATGTTAGAATGTCAAACATAAACCAATAAAAGTATTCAAGAAACCATCATTTGGGACAGGAAAATGTAATTCTTTTATTAATAACACAATGATTATACCTTTACAATCAAAGTCGGCTACCGTTTTATGAACCTGGTCCGGGCTCCTCTTCACCAAGCTCCAAGTGGACCTTGTATGAGCTTATCCTCTCATCCTTTTGATCTCTTCTTCGGAATTGAATGGGTTCAATGGAGGGATAAGGGGCTATTGAGGGAATGCTGAGGCAGTTTCTCACAAAAGGAAGCAATATATTGGGCAAGGAGGGGAAGTGAAATCGGGTAGAGTTTCACTGTTCTTATGCCTAGCTCTGAAATGAGACCCCAAAAACTCCTTTTATATTCCAAAAGGATGGTTATTCAGTTGGGTGATGAACTATATCCGGTGGATTTAGTTGGGAAACTACCCAATAGCCCGTAATCTCAACGAATTCCTTGCAAATTTTTATTTTTTGCAACTTTTACAAGTATACGCGGGTTGTAATGGTGCAACATGCGTATGTACGTGAGCTATAGTGGTGCAGAAAGAATATTTATATGGGAAGTAATGGTGCAGGGAACATACATATTCAAAAAATTTGTTTCTTAAGAAGAGAAACTCAACATTTCTTTGGAAAAACATGCAAGTAAGAGGTCCAAGGCCATGTATGCATGTGTAGAACAATTTAGGGTTATAATAGGTTCCTAAGTTCTTCTACATCATTTGGTTCTTCCAGGTCCTTATCAATTTTGCAATAGGATATCGATATTCTGACAAGGTCATGGTCTCAATTGGACTGAAGAAAATTATCATGATCAAAACATATCACTGGGCTTGATCTCGATTCATAATCATCAGTAAATAGCATCTTCCAAATTCTTTGAAGGACTAGGTGGAGATCTAGAGTCTTACTAGTAAAATAAAAATCTATGTAAAATTGGTCTTCTAGTGTCTTCCATTGGTTCATTTGTCTCTTGGTATCTTAATGGATGTACTAGGTTTTTGGATTTGTACCTAGTGAGTGGAAAAATAATTGAACCCATACATGAGATGGTACTTGCACAAATTTTCATTTCTTGATGCGCTGCTCAACATGCATTCTCGGGTTAAACTTCCCATCGAACAATTTCACTTCACAAAAATCCATGTTCGAATTTGTTGTCACTTGATCGCTTATGAGAAACTTGTATTGAATATCTCTGTTTGCATCCTCCCAATATAGAAGTAAATCTCGATGAGTGGCCCACCACCTGACTGGGGTATCCTTCAAAGATATGTCCAGAACCGATATCCTTTTCTCTGGCTCAAATTTTCCATCTATATCAATGAGAAAGATAATCAAATATGAAGTACCATAATATGTTGGGTGATCCCTCATCTCGATTCCAATCCATATCATTGCCTTGATAGTTGTGCAACATCTTGAAAATATTTCATATGAAAACTACTGCCAACTATCAAAATATAGTTATGAGTCCTCCTCAGCTGACTATATAATCCTCCAACTTACAGATCCATCTGCAGTGGGGTTGATGTAATCTGGCCTCATCCCTACTGTTTTGGTGTATAACTACTTGAGAACTTCGAGTTCCATGTTATTATCCACTGGCTTAGTATATCTAGGTCCCATGTATGGATCTAAGGGACATAATTGTTTTACTCCATCTACTTCAAACATCATCATGTCCCTCTTTAGGTCAATGATAGAATAATTGTCATAACCCCAATCAATTCCAAATAAGGAAGGGTAGGGGTCTTCATCTCCCATCATTTCGATGACTTTAAAATCAACTATCATTTTAACTCCTACAACATCTACTTCGACATATTGCAACCTTCCTACTGGAAAAATGTAGTATTGATTTTCCATTCTCATCTGGATGGGGGAATAAACTAACTGAGGTTTCTCTAGAGCTTCCCAAGTATTTTTGGGTAAGATGTTGACATATGAACCCAAGTCTAGCATGACATATTTAATTTCAAAGTTGTTTAATTGGGCTTCCAACTTAAATACTTTTCGAGTTTGCACCTTCCTTCTTTGTATTCTCTATGTTTTCTTCTCAGGGAGGTTGGTAGTTATCTTAGTCTCTAGGGCTCCCTCATCCCCTGGGATTAGGTATAAGGTGTTCTGCAAATTCTCAGAAAGGAGGTCATCTTCCAGGAACTCAAATAATAATTGAAACCATAGATTGATTATATTTTGGGACTGGTCTCTGAGTCTTCTCGAATTTATAGGGTTTTGGGGTGCAAGAGGTGAGGCAAGAGCTTGAGTAGTCTTTGGTTGCAGGGTGAATTTAGGGGGGGTTTCTCTTACTTTTGGATCAGATTCATCTTTAAATATTTCTACTACATATTTGAAAAATATCTTTTGTTTCAGAGGATCATACCTATCATCCTTGGGGGGTGCTTTCTGGATCTTGGCCTGATTGTCTGCATATGCCCCAATTTTTTCTCCTTCGTGAGTTATGAAGTTGACTTTAGGTAGCCTTTATTCAAATTCTCTCCTAATTTCTGAGCCTATGAACTTAACTCCTCTTTGACAAGCCCGATCCTCCCACTTTGAGATCATATCTGGGAACTCTTCAGTTATGTGGGAATTAGTTATGTAGTGTGAACCCCATGGTCATCTCAGATGGGGACAGTTTGACCATATTTCCTTTTTCATCACAATTGTCACATCAACCTGGTCCTCATTATCCATTCCTCCCTCCTCTAAATATGTTGCACGACCACTTCCCCAGCCTCTTCCCTGCCCTTGCGGTGTTTCTTTTATCTTGAATGCAGTCTGGTCGATTCTATTGGCAAGTGCATCTAATGTCCTACTTTGGTTTGTAGCATGCATCGTGGAACCACAAAATTTAGAATGCATTGTATTGGGCATCGAAAAGTACTTCTGCAGGATGGGGTAGTGTATTTGTGCATGCCCCTAAGTCTAACATATTTCATAGTATTCAATATTCTGAGTGGGTTGGGCACTTGGGAAAGTGTTGTATTGAACTGGTGCATTAAATGGAGGAGTTTTTGATACCTTTTCAACTCCTCTCGTTGGTCCTGTAGGGGGTTGGCATATTTCCCTTATCTGCAGATACTTAATTTCCATATTCCCCTCTGTGTAGCATCCTATGCACCAAACCTTAGGTCATGCTGGCTTGAGTAGAGTTAATTCCTGGATCTTTTCCATGAGTGCAGATATCTATCCTTGGAGATTCAACATGTGTGAATCTACTGGAGGTCTAGTTATCCTAAATATCCTTGGTTATCCCACCATGGCTTCAATATTCATTCATTGTTCCAAAGCCTATGTCAAAGTGGCTATTGTTTGTTGCTTCAAGGGGATTCAAGTCAAGCGTATCAACCCTTGGATGTACCATTCCATTTGATGGTATTCATGAATTAGGTGTGCCAATATCCTAATAGCGTCCTTAAACTTTTGACTGTATTCCCATGCAGGCTCTCCCTCTCTATGTTGAATCTTGCGCAACTCAAAGAGAGCTTGTTGTTCTGACTGAGGTAGATTGAATTCAACAATGAATTTTTGATGCACTTGGTCAAGGGTAAAGGAATGTACTTATACCCCAGGCTCAATAGCCTTCATGTCCCATTTGAGGGAATGACCCATTAAGGTAGTTTGAAATTATACTAACTTGTTTGCATCCAAGGTCTCTCTGGACTTCCATATCGAAAAACATTGAAACCAATGTTATTATACATGCTCATCCCCTTTACCCCATAATTCTAGGTTTTGGGATATCGATCCTCCTATGTTTCCAGCCATTTTCGGTGTTCTTATTCCTATCATAATAAATCCTAATGGCCCTGGTTGAGATTTACCAGGAGACCCTACTATCCTCCCACTTTTTACCGCTGTGGGCCCTGCTGAAATGACTGAATTCGACAAAATAGGATTTTCATGAGTATGAGGTTCTAATATTACCAAGGGTATTGAATTCGCCTGGGATATGGGTGACTCGGGGCTGGTTCCACTGACTTTTGGGTGGGTTTATTTGATCTTTGGGGTCTCATTTTATTGTATCGGAGCAACCTGCTCCACTTCATGGTAAACTCCTCTTGGGATTGAGACCAAGTCTTCTCTTGCTTCTGCAAGATCTAGACATCCCTCTTCCTCTCTTACTTCTACATCTTCCTCATCTTGTCTGCTCCCCATGGGATTTATTTCTTTATGTGCTTCTCTTTCCTACAACCTTAGACTATCCATTCTTTCGTGTCTTTGCAACTTCCACAACTCCTCTGTCTTCCTTTCATCTTTTCCTCCAGGTCTGATTTATTTCTGCAACACTTCAGATTGCTTCGCTACTCTCTTTACCTTTCCCCACCATTATTTCTCAACTATAGTGGCTCTCCTCATGATGCACTCAATTATTTATATTTTCTCTTCCCCCATATGTCAAAGAATCCATTCCCCTTCTTAGGTCATGAACCTTCCCCAAAACCTCCCCACCCCGAGCACATGGGATTAGGCTGCCATCTCATGTGAGGGAACAACTAGCAAGACCTCCTCCACCAAAATACCTTAATCCAAAGGGGAATTTCCCTCAACAATATTCCCCATGCCCCTTTCTTGAATATTGCTTCAGCTCATGAAAAGTACTAGTGGTTATCCGCTGCAAAATCAATGATATAGCCTTCCAAAGACGTGTCAACCTAGAACTCCACCAATCAAGTGATCTGGTGATCTAGTCGGTGAATCTCTGCTAGCTTCTTTGTCTCCCAAGAATCAATTTTGTTTACCCGTTCTTTCAATTCTAGTTATTTTTGTAGATGATCTTCCCACTGGAACAACGTTTCTGGGAAATCTACCCAGAAAATATCATATTGGTCACTTGATCTTTCTGAGTACAAGACAAGATCATGAGTGACGTCCCAGTTCAATTTCCATAAATCCTCTTCCTTCAGTATGAATGCATCACACTTACATTCCACCATTTCCAAACGTCAGACTTGTGGATCCATGGAAGCATTCTCCCTACAGGTTCCCTTGTAAAACCAGTGTCCCATCAACAAAACCATTTTTTTGGCGAAAAGTTGTCATACGAGGGTCCTGTGCAAGTTACCAACAAAAGAGTACTGAATTAGTCTAGTGTGCTAGCATTTTCATCTTTCCAAAAAGAAAGAAGTCTCACCCGAATAACAACCAAGACAAAAGAGCTAAGGGAAGGGTAAGAAGAATGCTATACATATCTATAATCCATCTATATTGTTACCATTCTAGCACAATATAGATACTCAGTTCATATCCTTACCACATCAATCACTAATGCAAAAGAATCAAACTATACAGAACATTAAGAATGGATAATGACATGTAATTCATAATAGATAATGCATAATGACATTTCATAGACAAAAAAAGTAAGATGAACCAGGAACATTTTCAAAATTTGATCTCCAATATCTTTCTGTTATATTAGAAGTATTTGGACAATAATAATTAACAAATTTACATTAGACATCCACCCTAATCAGTATAAGAGATCAACAGGTACATCTCAGTTTAATAATACAACTGATCAAAATGAGTCTAGGACCTTTCCTTCCTAATTACAATCTAGATCTGGAGTACAGATCCAATTCTTTCATCTCCCTATCTCTCACACACTCATTACAATAAAGTACAATACTAAAGAGAACATACAAAACAGTCACCCAAGAATATAATCCTCATCAAGACAATCATCTTCATCCAGAGAATCATCCTCACAATCGGTTCATTTCTTAATCTTGAGAACCCATCGACCCTCTTCTCTCCTTGATTCTATTGTAACTATATTGGCTCCAAAACTTATTCTGCGTTGGCTTCAGACTGTGTTCCGTTTCAACATATTTTTGTTTCTCTTTTCCTTTTTCAGCCTTCTTCACTTGGTTGGTTGTCTCTTTGATGGGTTGCGCAACCTCTTTTATCAAAATGAATTTCCCAACATCCCTTTTAGCATATTCCATAGTATCCCTCTTCTTTTGGAGACCTTGATTTTTGATAAAGATGAAAAAATTGATGATAGTATCCTCTCCTTCCAATAGAAGTTGAGAGTGTCATTGGTTGATGAGATAGGGTATGATCTTTGGAAAGGGTTGAATGATTTGATGGGAGTGTAAAAAAGGAATATTAAGATCAAGGATAATACCAAATAAGCTATAAATAGTTTGATCCAATATATGCTTGAAAAAATGAAATGATTTGATTGAATTGTTGAGACAAGTGTTATATATACCTGAGCTAAGAGTAAATAGTCATACATTAGGCAAAGTAACTAGGTTGAAGTATCCATTGTTGTTAAGTACCTAAGTTCTGAATACAAAATCACCATAATATATCCAAGAAAAATATAGAAAACCCACACTTTATTATTATATAAAACGCTTGATGTAGGGAAACACCATAAAATAGATCCTATTATGGAAGGGGTTCTCTCCTATTAAATTTCCTCTTTGAGGGGGAAATATCCTAATGAGATACCGCTCCAAATACACTACTTCTTCTTATTATCCCCATTACATTTATTGAACCCATTTATATAGTGCTACCAACCACCCAAGAACATTCTAGAGGAGAAACCTTCTAGAAGTAGAACCTTCTAGTAAGTCCTCTTACATTTATTATGTCCATAATAATATATTTAAATACCATATGGACTTATCTAATAATATAGTGGAACTATTCCACCTTACATTGAATTTCCTCCACTATTATCACTATGGGCCCTTCGGCCCCACCTAATATCTAGCTACACCAAATTACATCTCCCTTATGAAAGTGTTGTCCTCAATGCCTTTTATGATGGTCTACAACCATATATCAATGTCCCATGGATAAGTGTGGACCATAGTGCTAAAGTATACTGGAGAACTAGAGTCCCATGTATAAATGTGAGTGTTACACATCAAAATTACTCACTTCAATAGTGTCACAAGTGTCGTCATTACAAGTGTTGTAAGTGTCACATCTTGTCCGCAAGTATCGCATATTGACCACAAGTGTCGCAAGTGTCACAAACATAATACTACCATATTTCCTATGGCATGCCTCTAACGACATCATAAGGACACTTAAGACACGTCAAAGACTAGTTTTGAAGAGGATAAATCACTTGACAAGGAGTACAAACCATTTGACACTGAAAAAGCCACTCAAAAGTCAAATTTGGAAAGGAACGCTCCCCTACATGCTCTATATCCTCTTCTAGGGGAGCGTTCTGATTCTCTGTGTCCCTTTTGAGGGAGCACTGGCCTTTTTTGGGAGAAATTTGGTTTGTTGGAGGAAATTAGGGAAGAATCCCCTCAATCTCTGAAGTTGGTTGGATTCGAATATGACTTCAAGGCATGATATTAGGGAAGATCCACAACTGAAAGAGAGGAATCCTCAACTTATCCCAAAGATCTCTCAAGTGGTTGGGTCTCTCCAAGATTATATAAGGAGGCATTCTCATGGTGAAAGGTACATGAAAAGATTGGAGGTATGAAACCTATGATCTCATAGGCAACATACAATATAGATATGGAGATTGAGAATTACACCAAACTTATGATCCCATAAGTGAGATTCCATTGAAGCATAATCAGTGTAGATTACTTGAGAAAAGGGGTTGGACAAGGAGAGATGGAAGAAGTTTTTGCACATTCATTAGAGGATTGTAAGTACTCTTCATTTGTTCTCATTAATATACATATACGCTTGACCTGTTTCTTTCGAGTTTGTGTTTTTTCCAAATAAACTTGTGTCTAGTCGATAGACCTATATTTGAGCTAATCTTAGTGGAATAGGAAGCTTGTTGTATCTTTGTTTGTTCTACAGGACCTATCGAGGAGCTTGGGATTGAAGCTCAACTTGGAATTTTGAGGACAAACGCCATTTAAAAAGGTACACTTTTCTTCTTCCTCTTCATTCATTAGCTTAATTAGATCTAAAAGGATGTCAGTGACCAATGATAGCACCCTTATGTCTTGGTTTTAGGGGTCTATATACCAAGAGGGAATCCACTTGTCCATGGGAGGATTCACCTGTAACATAAATTGGCGACTCCACTGGGGAAGAGCTATGATTTTTGTTTCCTTTCCTAGATCTTGTTTTGGCCCTTTTCCCAATTCTTGACCTTCTCCATACTGTATTTGATTATTGGATTTGTTTGATTAGATCTTGATTTCATCACCTTCAAATTGATTGACTAAGTTTGCTTGATTCTTTGACTTTCTGGGCATTTGTTCTGAATTTTTAGAGGCCAGCGCCCCCCTACCCTTGTTATAAGAGCATTGGCACTCCCTACTAGTCTCACATAGAGCGTTGGAATGTTCTAGTACCCCTTACACTAGAGATCTTCCCCATTTTATGTGCAAAATACTCTGGGGTTTCATTCTCTATAGTTCAATTTTTGCTTTTGGCACTTACTTAGAGTCTTATCATCTCAGTACATCCTTGATTTGGCCTTCAACACTCTGCTTTCTAAGAATTGATCACCTTTTGTTTGGAATTTTGACATTTTTTCTTCCTTACCTAGAAGTCACTCTTTGTCTTTGTTGATTTAGAGTCAAATTATTGTTTTATTCTCTTTTATCTGACTGAGTGGAAGCTTTTGTGAGGAAATTCAAAGGTTTATGCACCATTCTGTTTGATCTTTGAGGTCATTTTCCCAAACGATTAAGTTTTGAGTGGTTTCTCTATTCTCCCTATCTTTTCTTGGATTCTTCTTTGCATTTTATTGTCTTCCTTGAATGCTTGCATTTAAAGTAGCGAAATTTCATGTTTTTTGACATTTTGGGACATTGTGCATCTGAAATGATGAATATTTTCTCCTTCTTGTAGCATAGTTTTCATCGAAATGAAAATATTACATCTTCATCTCTTTCCATAAATTTCGAGTCGGTCAAAACACCATATTGTCCACACCATTTTTCTTTTGAGTAACAACAACTTTAAAAATCAAGCGCTAAAATAAAATTGATTAGACATTTTTACATTTTCTGGTAGAAAACCTACATTGTATTAGATGTAGTTATTTGGAATAGGTGTGAAAGATAACTTTCCAAAGCTACAAAAAAACATAGGATCTTGTGTTAGGGAGCGGTGAAATCCAATTGCTACATTTTGTCTTGGGAAGTCCTTCTCACAAAAGGGTCAATCACGATGTCGCATTGAGACTAGCAGAGTTACTCACCCTTTTTTTTTGGTCTTGGTGTAGAGATTGCATGTATTATGGGGGTCGCTTGAAGGTATACCCACAATGATGAGTGGAATCCTTTCAAGTTGATTTTGGGCTAGATACCTTGCCCTTGTGTGTGTATCAGACTGTCGATTGTTTCCCCAGGAATCACTATTGTAGTTGGTAACCTTAGTGGCCTATCTCTTTAGGGTATTTGCACAAGGTGACTGTGGAGGGGCAAGTCTTCACGGTACTTGGAATCGAAGTTGGCTAGACTCACTCGGGCTCCTTGGAGGGTATACCCATGATTATGTGTGGGAGCTTGCACCAAGGTGTAAGTCCATTAAGCAGGTCATCAACATAACTTTTCCAACCACTCTATCTCATCCCTTTCTTACTTTGTTCTCGCGATGTTGGATTTCATCACCAACTATTGTGCTCATTGTGAGAAGGTTTTGTTTTCTTTCTTTCTTACTAGATTTTTAGCATGTGTTGTTTGTTCTCCCTAGTAGAATCTAGGTTGGAGATTTATTTTTATGACATTAGTTCCTGGGATGACCAATGAAGGAACCCCTTTTCTTGGGGAACCCTTTGTTTTTCCTTCTTACAAAAATGTTGGTCCTCCCTACATCGCTACTTTGAGCTTTCTAGGTCTCACAATTGGGTTATCGGTATGATTGTTTTCCACTCTGGTCATCTAAAATGTAGGTGCTTCAGATCTAGGAACACCACCCACAAATCAATGTCATGTCGACCTTTCACCTTCCTCATCCATCGGTCTCCTCCCATTTCTCCTTCTTCGCCTAGTCAAAGCCCTAAAGCGAGTAGCTAGGTTGATAAGAAGAAGAAGAAATAGAAAGAGAAGAAGAAGAACTAGAAAGGGACCAAACCTCCAACTACATCAAATGTTGGATACAAGAAACCAACTACTATTAATAGTATTGGGAGTGTTGATGAGTTCAACAAGATTAAAACAAAGAATCTAAAACCCAAATTCCCTTAAGTGTTTTGGAAGGGTGACCACTTTCTGAGGGATTGCCCTAGTATTCCCAAGGTCCTAGAAATGTGGTCCTCCACATCGTCATCCCCTGCTAGTAATGCTAGTGATACCCCATAAACTAGTTACATTAAGGTTGGTAAGAAGAATACAACTGTCAAATACCCTTGTATGTTATGCAAAGGTGATCATTATTCTCACCTTTTTCCTCACATGGACGAGGCTTCTTATCTTTTGGAAAAACTTCAGCTTCCAAAAGGTTATCATAAGATTCCTCCCAACCCATCATTAGTTGATGGAATGGTCAATCTGGTTCCATCCCCAGTCAATTCGGTTGATCAAGTGGTCAATATAGTTTCATCCTAGGTTGAACCAAGCACCAAAGTAGATGATCTAGTTCTGTCATCAATCAACCCCACTTTTCATCTGGAAAGTGAAATCCAAGTGACTGATCTAGTCCTGTCATTAGTCAGTCCCAACCTTCATCCACAAAGTGTCAAAGTGGTTGACCCAAATCTACCATCGGCCGATCCCACTCCTCCTTTGAGAAGTGTCAAAGTGGTTGCTCCAGTTACTTCATTGGTCAATCACAGTCCTCCTCTGGTGAGTTCTAAAATTACTAATCTAGTTCCATCATTGGTCAATCCCACCCTTCATCTAAAGAGTGTCAAAGTGGTTGACCCGACTCTACCATCGGTCAATCCCACTCCTCCTTTGAGAAGTGTCAAAGTGGTTGCTCCAGTTACTTCATCGATCAATCCCACTCTTCCTTTGAAGAGTGCCAAGGTGGTCAATTTGATCCCATCATCGATCGATCCTACTCTCCCACTAGAGAGTAAACCCATTTCTTCCCATCTTTTTCTCATTGAAACAGGATCTACCATGCCAGGGGGAATTCCTCCTTCTCCTGTGAAAACCTTTCCAAGTAATGAGGCCATCCTTTTTGATTGGGTTGTGCTAAATGGACCTCATCTTCCCTCTCACATGGCTTTCAAGATTATAGTAAAATTTTGTGGTTGGGATGTTCCTCATGCACTGATAGATTAAGGTTCATTTTTTAGTATTTTTTTCTCTATTGCTTGGCGAGATTTGGGTTTTCCTAAGCTTGTGCCAATTACCTAGACTCTATTTTCTTTCAACAGAAGAACCAGTCACCCTTTAGGGATCCTTCCTCAGTTTTCGGTAACTTTGGGAGGAAAAACTGTATTTATTGATGTTATGGTAGTCCAAGACCCCTTGGATTTCGATTTACTCCTTGGGCGAGATTATGTCTATGCCATGAAAGCTATTGTGTCCACTTTTTTCCATGTGAAATATTTCCCGCATGATGGAAGAATGGTGACTATTGATCAAATTTCATTTGTTGGCCCTGAATTGACCATCAACCCAATGACATCCCTAAACGGGCCTTATATGCAGTCATTATCACCTCTACCACAGGTCAATTATGTGGCATTGTCTCCCATGACTTCAAATTCTGATGACTTAGATCCGGTATTTGACATGGTGATCTCTTCGATAGGGCTATTGGAGCCTGATATCCTTAACCCTGGAAAGACCCTCGACATGTGTTCCTTCCAGATCATTCTTCTTCCATCCAGTGAATATCTCTTGGAAGCCATGACCGAGTTTTGTCCCTTGACATGGTGTCCCTCCAGAGCATTATCCTCTTGGAAGCCTTGATAAAGACGAGTCCACGAGCATATTTTTTCCTCTCTGTGGAAAGCTCATTAAAAAATGAAATAGAGATCATGAGAATAGTTTTCCTCTTTGTAGTGAGCTTTTTAAAAAATGAAACAAAAATCTGGGGATTGAACCCAGAGCCTTGAGCATAGTTCTTTTTCTGTGTCAAGCTCGTTAAAAAATGAAACAGTCACCTCTCTTGTCAGGTCGAGTCTTTCGCCAAATCTCGTAGGTGTCGAGTTGAGTCTTTAGTTAGCTCTTATATTTGAACCTTCATTTCATCCACCTGTATCATTTTTCTCCATCTAGTACAGAAATTGGTGACAACCTCAAAGTCAGTGAATGAATTGAACCTTGGGGGGCATATCTCTAGCCTTTGATGATCATTCTGGAGTTAAGCCACTAGTTTTTCAAGCTGGGGGCATACCGAGCTTAGTCTTTGTTCCTTCTCGCGCTCATAAATACATGAGAATGCAAATGAGTAGACTTTTATCACTTTTTTGGACTTGTAAAGGATATATGAAAAATGAACCCCCTGGAGTCTTCTTTAATCTCTTTTCAGACTCTCTAAATGTGAAAAGATTGTTGAGTAATCTTGCTCCTTTCCTACTCATTAAAAGGTTTGAAAGGGAATATTTTGAGTGTTAATTTATCTCTTTTTCGGCCTCATGATACTAACATTACAAAAAAGGACAAAATTGGAGTCGTCTTTAAGTTTTTTCAGACTCTCTAAATATGAAAAAAACCTCTTTTACCTTCTCTGGACTCATTAGACAATCATACATTGAAGGGCCCATACGGGATCAAACCCTTACTTCTTCTAGTTTGTTAAAAAAAGGAAGAGGGACTTACTAAAGGTGAGTTATATCGAGCATGTGTTACTCTCCTCGATCTCGTTAAACCAAAAAGAGGTACTCGTCTATCTGGATGGGGGTAAAATTGAAGGAAGGAAGCCAAGTAGTTTTTGATAACTTTACTAGTGACCTTACAGTCGCCCTTAAACATGGGATTTTATCTTTTCACGCATTTCAATATGTTGAACCTATTCACTGAACCAATCCTTTGAGTTTCATTACTCCTTTGGGTCACCCGACGTAAGTCACAATATCCATTGCATTATCAAGTTTTGGTCCCTGTCAAGTTTCTACTGTCATGCCTCAGTGTTCAAGGGAAGTGTTTGCCTCGAGAGTCAGCCATCAAAAATATATTGTTTCAATAAATGTGTCAGTCCATGTTCATTTGATCCACCAATTACATATCTGTTTCCATTTTGTGTCATTGATGGAGGATACATCAAGGCCTCCTTCGATGATTTTATTCTTGTCGACTTCAACACATTATCTAGGAGCTAGACATAGAAACCAGTTAGTGCTTTGGGACCTGCATGCCTCAATGGTAGGCCTCCTCACGTCTAACAGTAGGTTTACATCATTGACCTTTGATTAGATGATTCCACAGATGTTCGACTTTAGCTCATCTATTCACATTCACTGGAATGTACTAGGGTATCTTGGGAATCATTGACATCAATGGTGATTTCCCTCACACTTGTTAACGGTTTACATCATTGACTGGTAATCAAGTGGTTTTTTCCATGTTTGACATTAGGAAATCTATTCACATGGTTAGATTCATACTATATTGATATTGGTAAGAAGACCCTGGGTTGATTCATTCACTCTGATATATACTTTACCTATGTTGCGACAGAGTTTCTCTTGAATATTGACATATATACTGTCACATAGATCCACTTGTATTGGTTTGTGGCTATGTATTGTCATATTGTAGATCCACAATGTATTTTTTGTGGCTACAATCAATTCATGTCATGGAATTATAGATCCACATTTTATGTTTGGTGGCTATACTTTTTGTCAATATAATTATGGATCCGCAGTGTCTTCTATGGTGGCCATACCTGAATTTTTTTTTATTACTCAAGCATAGGTATGCCTACCTTGGGTTGAAACATGTCATAGTATTTTTTTGATGGTTGTGTGCATATTTTTCCAGCCTCTCTGTGTCCATACCCTTTCTCGAAAAAGTATACAAAGTACTTTAGTCATCATCATCTTCTGACTTCGCACTTTGGGGGGAAATCTGTTACACATCAAAATTACTCACTTCAATAGTGTCGCAAGTTTCATCATTACAAGTGTTGTAAGTGTCGCATATTGTCCCCAAGTGTCACATCTTGAGCAAAAGTGTCACAAGTGTTGAAAAAATCATACTACCATCTTGCCTATGTCATGCCTCTAATGACATCATAAGGACACTTAAGACACCTCAAAGACTAGTTTTGAAGAGGAGAAATCACTTGACAAGGAGTACAAGACTTTTTCCACTGAAAAATCCACTCAAAAGTCAAAGTTGGAAAGAAGCGCTCCCCTACATACTGTCAGGGAGTGTTGGTGCTCTGTACCCTCTCCCAGGGGAGATTTACAATGCTCTGTGTTCCTTTTGAGGGAGAGCTGGCCTTTTTTGGGAGAAATTTGGTTTGTTGGAGGAAATCAGGGAAGGATCCCCTCAATCTATGAAGTTGGTTGGATTCAAATATGAGTTCGAGGCATGATCTTAGGAATATCCACAACTAAAGGATAGGAATCCTCAACTTATCCCAAATATCTCTCAAGTGGTTGAGTCTCTCCAAGATTATATAAGGAGGCCTTCTCATGGTGAAAGGTACATGAAAATAATGGAGGTATGAAACCTATGATCTCATAGGAAACATACAATACATATATGGAGATTGAGAATTACACCAAACTTATGATCCCATAAGTGAGATTCCATTGAAGCATAATCAATGTATATTACTTGAGCAAAGGGGTTGCACAAGGAGAGCCAGAAGAAGTTGATGCACCTTCATCAAAGGATTGTAAGTACTCTTCATTTGTTCTCATTAATATACATATAAGCTTGGCCTATTTCTTTCAAGTTTGTGTTTGTTCCACATAAACTTGTCTCTAGTATATAGATCTGTATTTGAGCTAATCTCAGTGGAATAGGAAACTTGTTGTATCTTTGTTTGTTCTATAGGACCTATCAAGGAGCTTGGGATTGAAGCTCAACTTGGACTTTGCGAGGACAAACGCCATTTAAAAAGGTACACTTTTATTCTTCCTCTTCATTCATTAGCTTAATTAGATCTAAAAGGATGTCAGTGACCAATGATAACACCCTTTTTGTCTTGGTTTTAGGGTTCTAGATACCAAGAGGGAATCCTCTTGTCCATAGGAGGATTCACGTGTAACAGTGAGCCACCATGCTAATGTAGTCCAACCTCCAATGTAAACTTGGGTCCCATGTGCAAGTGATCATGTGAACTTCGCATTCGATATAAAATAACTCATGAACCAACTGGAAATCATGCTCCAAATATCTACACTAATAATGTGGATCCAAATATGTATATCCATCCACATAGTTGGAAAGGGTCAAAGTTGAATCTGAAAGGAACAATACCACTATAAAATATGAAAATGAGACACTGGAAGTCATAACTGGCTCCAGATTTATCACATTTATGTTCTCTACATAAGGTGGAGTAGAGCCATCATATAAAATATGAAATTGATTGTTGATTATTTGGGTTGGTTTTCATTGATGTCAACCCTTGAAGAAAGTCTGGTAGCAAATTTCGGTAGCACAAAGGTTTGGGTAATGGACCCAAGTTTTTTTGATGTATAATGGTATGATTTTTAATATATTTGAAGGTAAGAATATTCTAGATCTATAGTACATGCCATGCCATTTCCGGTGGTATGTGGTGTTGTTCCTGAGATTAAACTTAAGGCTTAAAGAATAATGTCAGGCATCAGGAATTTAGGAACGTTGGTTTAAAGGTTATTTTTCTTCTGTTAGTTGTGTAAGAGTTAAATCCTAGAATGAAATTAATATATGAATAGAACAAAGGCCTTATTTCGTCATCTGAGTCAATTTATCAAATTGAAGGAGGAGAAGAAAATTACAAAACTATTAAACAAACTAAGGCATTAATGGCATAAGAGTCTTACCTTGTTTATAGTAGAAGGAAATATAGAATGCACTCCTGAAAGAATATAAGATGTAGTGATCCAAATAACAGGCAGGTCTTGTATTTGTTGTTAGCAAATACAGAGGAAAAACTTCTTGCTAATCAAATACTAAATGAAATGTAATCATGGTAGATGTTTCACTAAATTGTAATCATTCACTATTTCAGGAGTAACTTAAAGAGAACAAAAGATATGAAACACAAAGAGGGAACATAACTCAAACATCACAAAATTTGGAATCCCTGTCTGCACTTGTATTAATACTCACAAAAAATGAGTTTTCTTAGTTACAATACGGCAAGAAGAAGCATGTGATTAACCTTAGAACTTTATATTTATACAAAAGGTTTTCAACCTTAAACGATTGGAATTCCCCTTATTTATAAAATAGTAAAAATTACAAAATGTAAAATGGGAAACACTACACTTGCATCTTTTCTGTCAGTCTCCTCATTATGCTGGCAAAGGCATTTTTCTCTCTAGTTCTCTAGCTCTGAAACATAGAACATACAAAATTTATCTCATTTGTTTCTAGTGGTGCTACCTTTTCTTTGCTCAATACATTTGATGCATCTGCTCACAAATTGTGCCACCAACCTGGAGGGATTTGTTAAATTAGTAGCCTCAAAAATATATAATTTCTTTTCCAATTGAGGCAATCTTTCTTCCATTCTTCTATCTTATGAAACTATAGATTGTAATTGCAGACTAGGCTTCACTAGCCATCTATTTATCTATATAATATCAACATGTTTTATCTGTGAGATTTCATCCTGAGCCTCTTCCATATTTGTCTTAATGTCAAGTTGATGTTTTGATATGTCAATCTGTCCCAGTACTCTAGAGCTATCTTCTTTATTGAGGCCTAATGATTCTTTTTTTAGTGAGTGGAAATCATCTTCACAAAACTCCTTCACTTCATTGGCCATTTTCCTGCTTTCAGCTATGCTAGAGTCCGAGGTCTTTAGTATGATATCACCTCTGGTCTGTTCCGAAATGGACAACCTGTAATCCATAGCTACTCCTTTTGTTGAAGAAACAACTGCTTCTTGGAAGGTATTCCAGGCAACAATAGATTATCTCTCTCTTAAACAAATGTTATTTAATTCTTGATCTATCACCCAAAAATGATCTTCGACAGTTTCAACCTTAGTGAGAAGGCTTGGTTGTGCTACTTCTAGTTCCTTTCTCACTTCCAATGCCTGATCTTGGAACATTGTTATATATACAATTATGTTTTTGGTAGAGATTACTTTGGCTTGTAGTTTCCTTACCAACTCATCCTGCTGGGTGTCCTGTCCCTGTCTCGCCTGTATATTCCTATGCATCTCCTCAAGGCTGGATTTCAGCTGTTGGATTTCTTGTTTGTTGTTGGTTTTAATCTACTCAAATCCCTTGTTGACCTCACTCCATACATTCTTTTCTATAGTCTTCATTTGATTCTGTAATTGGCCTATTTTCATATCTTTCTCCTTCAGTCGTTATTTTAAATTTTCGACTGAAAACTGGTTAGTTGTTGCAAAATCTCCTAGTGAACCTGCTACTTCTTCTACAAAGTCTACCTCCTCCAAGGATTCTCCATCAGTTAGCACCTTGTGTGTTTTTATAGTTGAACCTTCCTTTAGGTGCATTTATTTCTTCACCACAACCTTCCTTTTCTTTCTAAAAAAGAAATTGGAAGGAGGCAACTCTTCAACCAAAATGGGTGTGAGGTCCTCTATGAATACTAACTCTGCATTTGGGTTCCCTCTGGTGAATTTTAATGGTGTGATGAATTGGACAAGGATGCCGATTTCGGTGGACAACTATTTCTTGACTGCATTTGTAGTTGATTTATCTGGTGTAAACAATGGTCCTTCTTCTCCCTCCTTTGTTAGTGTCTCTGATTGATCTTTGGCTTGGTCACCCGATACATTTGTCTATGGGATATCTTATTTTTGATTCAACACCTCAGTCTTCTCCAAACTTCCCTATATTTCTTGTCTGCTGGAGCTTACTTATTTTGAGCTTCAGGTCTCTGTTTGTTGTGTAGCTAGAGACGTCGGGGTTTCTCCTTGTAACACTTTAGGGAGGCTACTTCTTTGGTGCCTCTGGAAGTCATAAAAATCAATCATTTCATCGAGTGATAGATCTCGAGCTCGACTCAAAACCTATGGATATGATCTTGCTCCTCGGAAAATCTTATCTTGAGGGGAATATTCATGTTCATACCTTTTCAAATTGTAGATGGCCATGTGATTACCCACGACCTTCTACGGTTTTTGCTTTTTGAATTCAATGCTGACCATATTTATTTATTCCAAGGTCAGGGCCTCTACTTTATATTGACCGAAATCCAATAGGGAAAATGTACTAATATGCAGGGGAAAACAAGGCCATACCTTTTTCTGTACTATTTTGAGCTACTTATTAATCCCACCAAGAACATTTTTTCGTGTGACCTCTCGACACACTAGTTGGTCTGGTAAAAATTGTGGCAGATCATATGGAGAAACTGTACAGCCAAAAACCCTAATATAGGAGAAGTGTTCCTCAACGTACCTGTCTTCTATTCTTCCTAGGTTAGTCACAATTTTGTCGAAGATTCTAGGAGGTGGGTAGCCATATATGGTGGTGTGCATCGACACCACTACCCAGTTGCAGATCTCATAAAAGAAGTAGTTTTCCTTTTCTTACCAAAGATTCATATGATAAATATGTATGGGTTCAAAACTATTTGGAGTCCAACTCCAGTCCATCAGCGGAAAAAGCATCATGAAACTGACGACGTACATAATATAAGCTGACATGAAAAATTGGGTTGGTTGCCCCTTGGCTCTTAGTGACTGATATCTTGCAATATCTTGAACCAATATGACCAACAATATCTTTTCCCAGTCAAAAGAGTACCCTTAAACTACTGTGTGTATAATAGGTACCCATGGTAAAAAGAAATGAGTTGTGTTTTCCTTCCCGTAGAGCCACACATCATCATTGCTATGTACATTATGTGGGGTTCTAGTGCGACAACTGGGTATATACCATGGGAGTCTGCTCTGAACTTCTCGGGGAGAGAATACCAGTCTTTAATTAAATTGAGAATTTTTTTTCTGTATTGGTCACATTCCTTCTTGTTGAAATACACTAGGAAATTTTCATTGTAAACAAAATTGGACACCGAAGACAATTTGTACATCACCTGTAGATGTTCTGGCCTGAAATACCCAACTGCAACCTTTTGCAAATTGAAAATAGTCTTGGTTGGGATATCTACGTGGTACAACACCCAACCGATCATATCACTGTAGGGAAAGATATTAGGCCTTGTTGCTATATTCTGTAGCTCTAACTGAGCAACAATTTTGTATTTGGTAGATAGGTCTTCCTTCTCATTGTCACTTGAATCATCTGGGAAATTTACCAATTCATATTGTAATATTTTGAATACTTTCATCCAGGATTTGACAATGTCTATGCTCTTGGGAGAGGTGTCGGAGTGAACATCTACGTTCTGTCTTAAACTTTCACCAATCGCTTTAGGTGATTTCCCTAGAGCCATGGTATAAAGCTTTTGAACTCTGTTATCTTCCGTAGGAAAGGCGTAAAATCCTTCAGTTGGAAAAACTTACAGCTCAGTAAAACGCATTATGAAATTCAAATTTGCATTCCTTTTCCTTTAATTGCATAGATCAACCAATACCTTCACCGATAGAGTATTTACTTTCTTTAATGAATAAGATTCAAGCGGTGGTTCAAAATCTTATTTAGAATGATTTCTGTAAAGGAATTATTAATGGCATTTATTTTTGGTGGTTCATGCTCTAGAAAAGCAAATACAAAATTTGAATCTATCTGAGTCATCATTAAGAAATGGATTAATTAAGAGATAATATTTGCTAAAGCATCAGTTAATCATATTTATCATTAAGTAAATTTCTGCATTTCAGCTCTTGGGAGATCTTATAACCGCCTGAGTTATAACTTACAAAATGAGAAATCGCGATGTGCTAAATAAGTTTAATTGTGTTTAACCTTTTTAATTAATCATGATTAACCTCAAATATTTTGTGGTTTTGGGTCTCGGGATATTGATAGTCGCTACATGTTGTTATCCCCGAAACGTGAAATAGCGATAAGATTTATTAATCATTAATTGTTCTTAACCCTAAAATAACTCGGTTTAACTTAAGATAGTTTTGCGACTTCGTATATCGAGACTTTGGAGTTCTTACATGTTGGAATGTTAGTATCGCAAAACCACGAAACCTGACATTTTGAAGGTATCCTTTAGTGATTTGACCTTTTAACGAGTGGGCGGCTCCATAACTTTTAAGGATTTCAGATCATTGGATTCAATGAAATACTTCATCAACAGTAATATTCAAGTGCGCATTTGTCCTTATTTAAACTAGAATGAAACTTATCTAAGTTGAAATTTTAGAAACATATATATGTTCCAACATGTGGAACGTCACATAACTCCTCACGGTTAGAGAGTTATGGCCATGTGAAGTTGGAGAACCCTCATGAGTCATCTAGAAGCCCCAAAAGGTCAAAGTAGTCAAAGTGGTTGCAAGGAAGAAAATATTTAAATAATAAAGTGAAGTGATGAGTATACTATAATTCAAAGTGGATACAAAAGAAATTTTTTAAACAATAAAGTTAATGGAGAAATTACTAAGTGGACAAGTGGTTAGAAGTGGGTTAGCCCCAAAATAAGGAAAGTGGTTTAAGAGATTTTAGAAGGTAAATAATAAAGTGAAGTGATGAGTGTACTATAATTCAAAGTGGATACAAAATAAATAATAAATTTGATGGAGAAATTACTAAGTGGACAAGTGGTTAGAAGTGGGTTAGCCCTAAAATAAGGAAAGTGGGTTAAGATGATTAAAAGGTAACCCCTTGAGGAAGCTACATAAAAGTATAAATAAGAGGCAAAGGTATCTAATTTTAACCAAACTTGAGAATATTGAATATCTATAAGTTACTGAGGTAACCAAAGGATATCTAAGCCAAATTTAAGAGGGAAGGTGAAGTAAAGAAGGCTGAAATTAAAGGGAGGATAAATTCTTTTAATGATGCTTTCTAAGGTATGTTATTTATAGGTCATCTCACCATTTTCGCAATAATGTTTTTCTAGAATGATTCATACTACAAAATATGGAGGTTGTTGAGAAAAAATTTCCAAGTAGTTGTGACAAAAATTTCAGCTTGTGGGTTGTTGTTGTTTTGGAGTTACACTCTGTGGAAAATAGTGTTTGTGGCTAGTCTTGAAACTAGTCTAAAACAAGTGTTTCGGGTAAAAACGTCATAACTTCTTAATAAAAAATACAAATTCAGTAAGACCAAATGTATTGGTTATAGTATAGCTTGTAGTATATTTTTTTACCATTTTCAGATCTATACAACAAATATTCTGTGAGGGGCATTCTCTACAAGTTCAATCTCACGAAAAAACCAGAATTCAACATGGTATTTCATTTTTTCTATAACTCATTTTCTGAGAGGTTCCAAGTATTGAAATCTAGAGAATTTCATAAAAGACACTGAAGAGCATTTTGTACGATTTTTAGATCTTTATTCATTATAGGTACATAGTTATTATTATTGCAAGTTAGGGTTGTTGATTAATCCAAAATTAATCATGTGAGACTAAAGTAAAGTTTGATAAAATGCTAGTCTCTTGCTATTAAATTTAAGGAAGGTTTGCAAGTATGTGATCATATATACCAAGTCTATTACAGAGTTACAAATCAGATTTGGATGATGAAATTGATGAGGTATGTTACAGATAGAGGTTGTATAATGGTGAGGTTGTGGCACATGGTTTGATGTAATGATTTATGGTATTTGGTTATGGATAATGTGATGTATTAATAGAGAAGTTTTGATGGTTATATTGATATATGTATTTGGTATATAGTTGAGGTACATGTTGGGTGC
The DNA here is from genome assembly GCA_000966675.3 of Picea glauca. Classification (NCBI taxonomy): domain Eukaryota; kingdom Viridiplantae; phylum Streptophyta; class Pinopsida; order Pinales; family Pinaceae; genus Picea; species Picea glauca. The sequence continues at coordinate 325,661 of JZKD02S1899494.1, forward strand.
ATGGTTGAGACAAGCAGTTGATGAGTTGGCACATACATGAGGTGTATATTTGATGATGTTCGTACATCATGATGAGTCATAGTTGATGAGTAGTTGATACATGATTGGTACATACTTGGTACATGGTTGGAGGTACTTGTTAATAATATTGTTGAAACATGGTTTATGGATGATGTAGCATACTTGTATTGGCATATTATTAGAAGCATGTATTGATATTGGTGATGATTATGAGTTGTTTTGGTATGCTTGGCTGTGTAGAAATTTCAATACAAATTAAGTATTTCCTGGGATTCTCCTGATCTAACAATTATATGCCACTGTTAAATAAAAAATCGCTTCTACTGTTATTGTTGCGGAAAATTAAACCACGATCACAAAGTGAAATATCAAGAACACATAACAAATACGTTTTACCGAGAAAGCGTAAAGCTAAAAACCCCACTATCATATATTATGTATATCATGGATCATGAAACAATCTCATACAAAACTCTAATCCAAGAGCTCTCAGTACAATACAATCATCTCACACTGTCATACAAAAATTCAGCAAATACATGTGCCAATTCTCTGTGTCCAGACAGCCCACCTCCTCTGCACAATCCCTGCAATTAGAATTCTCACAATGAATTCGAATTTCCTAGTGTGCACATGCTCATGAAAATATCCACTACATGTGTGATGAAATCACAACTAATAGCCAAATTGTCCCTTTCACCTATTATCTCAACCGGGTCTCCACTGGATCTGACATGCATGTAGTTAACCATGGTCAATCTTCAGTTGCATGTGAGTTCACTGATTTGAATTAATGAATAATTAATTCACTGAACTCTCACTAGTGAAATTTTAGTTACAACTAGTACAACTAAGCTTAACTTACTTAACTATACTTATAATTTTGTTACAATTCCAACTCACTCAGTTATAAATGAGATAATAGATTAATATTTATTTTCCAATTTATTTAAGGGAAAAGTAAATTAGAAACATGTTTCTTGTTGACTTTTCAACACTCCCTCTCAACAAGAAATGGATTATCCTTCATCCCAATCCTGTCTCTATGATATTAGAATTTTCTCCTGGTGAGCGCCTTCGTCAGAATGTCTGCATCCTGATATTCCATAGGAATGTATTGAAGAAACATGATCTTCCGCTGCAAACAATCTCTGATATTATGATACCAGATATCTATATGCTTAGATCTATCATGAAACACACGATTAATAGACAATTTAATGCAACTTTGATTATCACAATAAATCACTGTTGGATCTAAATGAGAACCAAACAAACCAACCAAGATCTTCCTCATCTAGATAGCCTCACATGAAGCTTGACTCGCTGCCATGTATTCCACTTCCATTGAACTAAGTGCCACAGATCTTTGTTTCCTGTTGTACCAAGAAAAACCTGTAGATCCGATACTAAATGTCCCCCTTGATGTGCTCTTTCTATCCATTGTGCTACCCGCCCAATATGCATCCATGAAGCCATGTAAATTCACCTCATCTTTCTATCTGTACCATAATCCATACTCATATGTGCCCTTCAGATATCTCAAGACATGTTTACATGACTTACAAAAGAGTTTGGTAGGCTTAACCATTGCTTGACTTAGCTGGTTAACCACATAGAAAATGTTCGGTCTCATGTTCACTAAATACATTAGCGAACCCACTAAATCTCAATAGACAATAACATCCACTACCTCTCCAAAAGTAGCATCCTCTTTCCTCTAGTTTCCTGGAAGAGGAGTATCCATGGGTTTCCATCCCTCCATGTGAAACTTACCCAGTATGTCCCTTGCATACTTGCCTTGAGACACAAAAATTTCACCATCTCACTGCCATATTTCCAATCCAAGGAAATAATGAAGAAGGCCCAAATCCTTCATCTCAAACTCCTTTGCAAGGTCATCCTTGCATGAATGTATCATCTAGTCATCACCAGTAAATATTAAATCATCAAAATAAAGAAAAATGATTAAGAGCTTACCCTCCATCAAAATTTGGTATAGGTTTGCATCCACTTCACTTTTGGTGAAGCCCAGTCCAGTGAAATAAATTTCTATCTGAGTGTACCAAGAACGGGGTTCTTGCTTCATCCCATACAATGCTCTCTTGAGTCTTCACACATGTGACTCCTTGTCAAAGGTCTCAAAAACCTCTGGCTATTCAATGTACACTTCTTCCTCAATGATCCCATTGAGAAACAAAACTTTTACATCCATTTGATGAATGCTCCAACCCATCTGTGCTGAGAGTGCAAGGATGGATTTTATGGAAGAGTACCATGCGACAGGTGAAAAGGTCTCATCATAATCTATCCCCTCGATCTGTGAGAATCCCCAGGCCACAAACCTAGCCTTGTATTTCTCCACACTCCCATCAACAACTTTATTTACCTTGTAGATCCATATCGAACCTACCACTGATTTGTCGACCGGTCTTGGGACAACTTCCCATGCACTGTTTTTGACAATGGAGTCATAATCCTCTACCATAGAATCAACCCAAGTGGGATCCTGCACTGATTCCTGAAAGGAAGATGGTTCAGTCACTATACATTTTCTCATGACAACCATGTATCCAACAAATCAATCAAGAGAATATCTCTATCTGTGCTGTGAAGTAGGGGCTCCTACATTTTGTACAACATCTAGTCTCTATCTGTTAGCTTCTGTGGTGCACTTTCTGCCATTTCTGATGGATGGATTTTCTTGAGTGGTTTCCTTCACTCCATGAATCTCCTCATGTGGTTGATCCACATCTTAAGACTCATATTTGGGAACCAACAGTTCGTCTTCTGCATGCAAGTCTAGCTCCCTCTCAAGCGACAATCGCATGGCTTTCCCCTCATCGAATTTTATATCCCATCGCATGACAATGATCTTACTGTTCGGAAAATACACAAGATAATTATGGGGTGTTTTTGTGTACCCCACAAATATCCCTACTTCAGTAGTCGGCTCCAGCTTCTTCTTGGAATCCTTGGTCACATGCACATAAACAGATGAGCTAAAAATTTTAAAATGAGAAACATCAGGTTTCTTACCAGTGAAAGATTCTTCAGGTGTACTCATGCCAATTATTCTATGAGGACAACAATTCTACACATAAACCGTAGTATTATATGTTTCTACACACAAATTCATTGGTAGGCCCTGATCATGCAAAATCGCTCATGTTTCACCCATGATCATTTTGTTCTTTCTCTCTACAACCCCATTTTGATGTGGGTTATGAGGTGTTATGAGTTCTCTTCGAATTCCTTCTCTGTTGCATAAGTATTTGAATTTGTTACATATTTGTTCTCCACCGTTATCTCTCCTTAGAGACTTCACTTGCTTCTCCGACTCTTTCTCCACCAATGCTTTAAACTCACAGAAATTTGAGAATGTTTGATCCTTCTTATGCATGAATAATATCCATCATTTACAAGAAAAGTCATCAACAAAAATAACATAATACATATGTTTTGTTGTTGAAGAAACTGAGAATGGTCCACACACATCTATGTGAATTCTCTCTAGGATCACCAAAGCATGGTTCTCCTTTTCATGAAAGGTGGAATTTACATACTTCCCCATGGTGCACCCCTTGCACTGATCTAACTGAGCAAGTGTTCCCATTGGAAGTCTAGTAGATATTTGTTGCATGATCTTCAAGGCTCCATGATGAAGATGGCCCAATCTCCTATGCCATAATTTTCCCTCATCCCATCTCACCACTTTTTCTACCTTGCCTATCATGGAACCGAAACCATCTACCTCCAACATGTAGAGATTCTTAACTCGAATCCATATCTTCTTGACTTGACCCATTTCTTTGTGTCTCAGGAAAGATTTTCCATCTCTAAAAACAACGTCATAGCCTCTGTCCTCCAACATTGCGACTGAGACCGATTTTTTCTTCAGACCTGGAACATGCATAACATTTTTCAATTGAAATGGTTTACCTAACTCCCTCTGAAAGGTAATGGTACAAATGCCAGTTGCACTGTATCATCCATCGTCGCCCAATTTTATATGCATTCCGAGATCTTTCTCCTCCAAGTCAATGAAAGAGTCTTTATCTCATGTCATGTGGAAGGAAGCACCACTATTCAAATAACACACCGATCCTGATGCACTTGATTCCATGCATTCGATCAAAGTGAAGTCAAGTTCAAATTGTGAGACAAAAGCCTCACCAGTTGCATCTCCAACAACCGTCTTGTTCTTCCTCTTCTGCGGACAGTTAGTAGCGAGATGCCCATGTTTGTGGTAATGAAAACACTTCACTTTGGAAAAATCCATATTCTTGAATCTAGACTCGGATTTTGAATGGAATTTATTCCCTTTCCCTTTCCTTGCCTTGGAAGGCAAAGCACAATCCTCTTCATCATCACACTTTTATGAAGATCCATCTCTGGTGTTCTGCCTAAACTCCTCTTGCACTATATCCGACCATAGTCATTCCCAATTTGGAATTTTTTCCCTTCCATTGATAGAGTCTTGATAACTGTGCCAACTCTTGGGAAGTCCTAGGAGAGCCAAGCTCACCAAATCATCAACAGTGACTGTTATTCCCACACTTCCAAGCTCATCCCGACATTGGACAAACTTTGTGAGATATTTTGGAATGGTGTCACCCTTCTCCATCTTGATATTCCTAAGTTTATCTTTGAGCGCCAATTTCCTATGGTTGATACTTTTCTGGAATAGATCTGTCAAAACCTTCCACATTGCATGTCGTGTGGTTTTCCCATGGAGACATGAGACAATGTGGTCTCGTACTCCCTCCAACAAAATGCTCCTCTCCTTTGCCACTTTCTTTTTCCATGCATCAAGATTTGCACTGTCTATCGCATCTGGCTTAGGAACATCTTTGTCAATGTATTCCTTCAAGCCATTGTCTTCAAGTAATGCTTCCATCCTGTCCTTCCAATAAATGTAGTTCGAGCTTCCCTCGAGTGCATACTCCAACCTGAATCCATTGAAAGACATTTCGATCTTGAATCAACTATCACACCAAGAAAATCCTACAAATTTGAATGTTATCCAACAACAAAACTCAACTGCTTCAATTCCTCTTGCTGTGGGAGGTTCGCACTCCATATCAGAGCAGCCTGAGGGAAGTTTTCACCCTACCAATGTCTAGCTTGTGAACTTGTTGAGGAATTTCGCACCCTACCAATTTCTATCTTGTGAACTTGTTGAGGAAGTTTACACCCTACCAGTGTACAACCTGCGAGAATCACAAGGAAGTTCGCACTGTAATGCACTGTGGGGTGGGGGAAGTTCGCACCTCTCCTTCAAGCATCCTGTGAGGATATTGATGAAGTTCACACCTCTCCTTTGAGTAGGGTGTGAGAATTTATGCTCCTAGAAATGTGCATAGTTTTCAGTACTAAGGTTCGCACCCTGCTAGAGACGGGACCTGTGAAAATACTATTATTTTCGCACCTCACTTCCGTGGCTCCGTGGATCTGATACCATGTAGACATTTCAAAACAAATTAAGTATTTCCTGCAATTCTCTTGATCTAACAATTATATTCCACTTTTAAATACAAAATTGCTTCTACTATTATTCTTGTGGAAAATTAAACCACGATCACAAAGTGAAATATCAAGAGCACATAACACAGAAGTTTTACTGGGAAAGCATAAAGCTAAAAACCGCACTATCATATATTATGTATATCATGGATCATGAAACAATCTCATAAAAAAATCTAATCCAAGAGCTCTCAGTACAATACAATCATCTCACACTGTCATACAAAAATTCAACAAACACATGTGCCAATTCTTTGTGTCCAGACAACTTGCCTCATCTGCACAATCCCTGCAATTAGAATTCTCACAATGAATTAGAATTGCCTAGTTTGCACATGCTCATGAGCATATCCACTTCATGTGTAATCAAATCACAAATGATATCCAAACTGTCCCTTTCACCTATTATATCAACTGGGTATCCACTATATATTACATGCATGTAGTTAACTGTGGCGAATCTTCAGTTGAATGTGAGTTCACTGATTTGAATTAATGAATAATTAATTCATTGAACTCTCACTAGTGCAAGTTTAGTTACAACTAGTACAACTAAGATTAACTCACTTAACTACACTTATAATTTTGTTACAATTCCAACTCACTCAGTAATAAATGAGATAATAGATTAATATTTATTATCCAATTTATTTAAGGGAAAAGTAAATTAGACACATGTTTCTTGTTGACTTTTCAACAAGTTGATGCACATCTTTGAAAGTTGTCTTGGTAATTGATTTTGGTGAGCAGATTTGATTTGGTTGATAATATTGATGAGACAATTTGTTGTGATAGGTTCTTTGGACAAGTTGTTGGGACATGTTATGGGTACAAGTTGGTTCATGGTTGATGTACTTGTTTATGGTACATGTTGATTACAGGTTGTTTGGTACAGGTTGGTGCATGGTTGATGCACTTGTTTATGGTACAAGTTGATTATAGGTTGAGGTATAGGTTGATGCATGGTTTAGGTTATTGGTACAAGTTATTTGGTGAAGGTTGATTGGTATAGGTTTACATCGCTATATCTTCCAGTGATAGTGTGACAATGATTCCATCATTCTACTTTTATTTCAGGGAGGTTGGATGGGGAAAGGACATGTGGTTGTATCCCCCTTCCAGTTGTAGCCGAAGAACATAGGGGGTTGTAGCCTCCTTCTGGTTGTAGTCAGAGAATTGGGGAGTTGGACATTCCCCTAGGTTGTAGCCCGAGAAACTAGGGGGTTGTATCTGCCTTCCATTTTCAGATGGAAAACAAAGGAAGTTGGTTCTTCCAATGAATGTAATTCTTAAATACATATAAGAAAAAGAATTTTGTGGTTTTCTTCTGCTTTGGGTTTCCACATAAAAACACTGGTGTACTGTGTATGTGTATGATTTCTCATTTTCTCATTTTTTTTTAATATGAAACTATTGGATGAAAATGCTACATTGATGTAACACTTGCATTTTGTGGTTAAAAATGATTAAACTACTCTATTACTGATTCACCCCCGCTCTCAGTAATCCAACAATTTGAATCAGAGCTAGTTCCTTCAAGAATTAGTTTAACCACTGAAAGGTAGATCATGGAGAGAAACAAAATTTATAAACATGGAATACCACAGTTTGATGGAAAAAAGTATGCATTCTAGAGTAGAAGGATGAAAACATATATACAGGCACAATGATTTTAAATTTGGCAATCTGTAGTAGATGGATACAAGGAACCAACAATTTCGCCAACAAGTGAGAGAGCAATAAAAATCAGTCAAAATAATTCCAAAGCCACAAATGCACTTTTGAATGGTCTTAGTGAATCGATATACACCAAAGTTATGCATTGTAAATATGCTAAATATATTTGGGACAAACTTCAAAATATTATGAAGGATATTCAAAAGTCAAAGCAACAAAGCTTCAAACTTACAGATGTTAGTTTGAACAACTAAAGATTAAGGAAGATGATAATATTGTAGCTTACTTCTTACGATTCGATGAAACAGTAAATGAAATCATAGGATTGGGAGAGGAAATTAAAGAATCTGAAATTGTTCAAAAAGTACTAAGATCTCTTCCTATGAGATTTGATCCTAATATTTCAACACTAGAAGAAAGAGCAGATCTATACTCAATAAGCATGGATGAACTACATGGAATCTTCGCAGCATATGAAATGAGAACTGAATAGGAAAATCTAGATATCAAAGAAGCAACTTTCAAAGCATCCAAAAGGTCAAAGAAAAAGGGAACGAAAAAATAAAAAGAACATAACAACAACAATGACATCTCAGAAAATGATGAAGAAATGACCAAATTTGTCAAGAGATTGAACAAGGTAACCAATGACAGATATAAAGGTAAGATTCCATTGATTTGTTTTAATTGTGATGGTATTGGTCATTTTTCTAACAAATGTCCTCATAAGAAATGTACTCAAATAAAAAACAAACATATAAAGGCAAAAGAACCACAAAGAAAGTTTTCAATAAAAACTTATGCACCAAAGAAGACATCTCCTCATGAAATGAAGAAGAAGTTAGTGAAAGTGAAACATAAAGAGTTCTATTCATGGAAGTAGAAGAATTTGATAACGAAGACACCGAAAAAGAATATGAATAGGAAGAATTTGACTACCGAGAAAAATTATTTACTGCCATAGAAGTTATAAGAAGAGAAAAGAGGAAAAACAAGAAGCTACATGCAAAACTAGACAAGAAGGAAGACACTCAAGAACTAGAGCAGATCATCACAGAATTGAAGGTTCAAATAGAAGAACATAAAATAATTGAGAAGCACTCAAATAACAGTTGGAATAAAGAGACACGATCACTGGAAATTTGGAAGCAGAGATTGTCACATTGAGAAAGGATATTCAAAAGACAATTATGCAGAACAAATCAAAAGTTTTGGATGACATTATCAGTAGTGAAAGGCCTAATCATGAAAATTATAGACTTGGATACAATCAAATAGAAAATAGATCAAGCTCAAAGCAACAAAGTAAGAAAGATATTGAAAAATTTATGCAGAAACAATCAAAGGGGACAGGAAGACCTACAAGGAAGATTACAGGGATACTCCTCCACCGAGAAGATTCAAATTTCGGAATCGACGATCGACAAAAATAGATAGGACTCGTGAAGAAGGATTCATAAGAGTAACTCCGTTTATAAGATCTTAAACTCCCTATTATGAAAATATCATTTTTGTTTTATGTTATGCATGTAATAATTTTGGACATAAAGTTGTAAGTTGCAGAGCTAATAGAAGGAACATAAACAACTTTGAAAGTCATTCACAAAATGGTTATCCAAGAAGGCCTAGTGAAACACAGAGAAGAAGCTACAATGGGTTTGAATCATTGAGAACTGAAGTGGAATGATATAAGTGAAATAACTTTAGACACATGGCCAAAGATTTTAGAATGACATCCCCTCCTAGAGAACCACAACAAAACAACAACAGTCATAGACAGGAGCCTCAGAAGAGAATATGGATAAGAAAGCATAATTAGTATAGCAATGAAGAATGCACACTCGCTCTACAAGCTAAGAAGAAGAAGTGTGGTTGGTATGTTGACAGTGGTTTTTCAAAACACGAAGACCAAGTGAACAAAGACCAGGTCCCAAACATCACAAGATTGGAAATAAAACGAGATGAATAAAATTCTATAGAGAAAAAGAAAGATGACAGATACATAAAGGTTTGGAAAATAACTGAAAGAAAATAAGGACAGGTAAATAAGGAATAGGTTCAATATATTTTACTTTCAGGAACTGTAGTGAAAGATGAATCCATAGACAAAAAGAAATAAGTTAGAGATCAAAGAGATGATTAATATACTAATGAAGATGATGATTAATACACTTCAGATATTAGAGACTCCCAGGTAATATGAATATTAGACAGGGGGAGTATATGCAATAGCTGTGACAGACCAAAGAACCATCCTTCGATCAGCTTGCAGAGTCTAACAAGACAGATCTAGAGCACTCAATTAGTAGAATTACAATTTGATAGATTAATCAAGACTTCATGATAGTATAGTGATAAATAGGTTAGGATTATGGACAGTTGTGCAAGTAGAATCTTAGACAATATGGTCAGAGATGGATTCGTAAGAACACTTAGTAGGTTTGGACATATATATTACAATGGACAAGAGCATGGATTCATATATTGGTTTAGAGAGTGGTTCAGAGACAAAGGAACATTATCATAATGGATGATAATTACACAGGAAATGGATCAAACAATGCTAATGGATTCCAAATTGACAGTTTTTTTTTGTACACATGCAGTGTATACATCAGTTCACATTCAAAACAGAGTAATGATTAGAAACAACAATGACAAAAATTCCTACGACTTATGGAAACTAAGCATAGACAAAAACCTCTACATCAAGGTAACTCAAGGTATTATTTTGTTAATTGAAATTTATGTTGATGATATCTTTTTCGAAAGTACTAATGAGAGGTTAAGCCGAAAATTTGGAAAGGACATGCATAATGAATTTGAAATTTCATTACTCATAGAAATATCCTTCTTTTTGGGTCTTCAGATACATCAAAGAAACTAGAGAATTTTTGTTTCTCAAACTAAGTATATCAGAGAAATGCTAAAGAGGTTTGGAACAAAAGATTGCAAACCAGATACCAATCCTATGCAAACCAGTTGCAAGTTGAGAAAATATGATGCTTCAAAGTCTACAAACCATAGGAAATACAAGTCAATTATTGGTATCTTACTATATGCGACAACATCTAGACTAGATGTAATGCAGGCAGTTGGACAGGTGGCATGATTTCAAGAAACACCAAAGGAATAACATATCTTAGTAGTGAAGAATATTTTCATATATCTCAAAGGAACATAAGTGTTTGGATTATGGTATCGAAAAGGAAAGGATCTATCAATTATTTACTACACAAATGCAAATTGGGCATGTTTCATAGATGACTGACAAAGCACCAGTGGAGCAACGTTCTACTTGGGTGAGTGTTTAGTATATTTGTTAAGCAAGAAAAAATCATCAATATATTTATCTACAACCGAAGCAAAGTATATTGTAGTAGCATGATGTTGTACTCAAGTTATATGGATGAAACAAAATTTGGCAAATATACGGGTTGATTATTATGAGCCCATTCCAATCTATTGTGATAATATAAGCACCATTAGTATCTCAAAGAACCCGATGATGCACTCTAAGATGAAGCACATTCCAATAAAGTATCACTTTCTACACGAAAAGGTTGCA
>JZKD02S1899494.1:339869-356075 GCA_000966675.3 Picea glauca
GGGGGGTGAATCATTGTCACAAAACTTAGGACAATTTTCCACTTTTCACAAAGTAACTGAAAAACAAATATTTATTTCATTTTCTCAATCAATATATATAAAACAATACATACTTTATTTATTTATTTAAATTGAATGAATACATAAGTTCAATCTTTGAATATCATCTTCATACAATTATGAGAGACCCAACTCTTTGTTACAAGACCCATCTTGTAGTTCTCAGATCCAACTTAGAAATGAGGAATCCAATCCTCATAACAAGTCCTAACTTGTTGATCTCAGATCCAACTGATATGTGAGGAATCCAATCCTCATACAAGACCCAACTTGTAAATAGTCACCAATCTGATAGAATGAACTTTCATTCAATCCATTATATATAAATATATATACTTCAACAAATTTAACTTATTATATTTTTCCCATATATCTCTTATTCCATATGAACAGTGGTGGTAACCATATGCTAATCCAAATGAGTGCTTGAGCGCTTTATCAAATCAATGTTCATAATTTAATATTCTGACGAGATGGACGGCTGATGGAACTTTGTTCTTTGAAACTTCATGATTTCAACTTTTCAAACCTCCGAATTAGATCGGATGGTTTATTTCACAGAACCAGATCAACGGTCAGATTTGATCATTACACTCATCCTTTCACTACTAAATCCAATGGCTAGGACTTAATCAAGCATCGAGATTGATGGCCACCTTTTACTACGTGTCTTTGGACTTCAGAGATTTCAAATCTTAACCCCTTCTTTCCTCTGGAGTGATCACCTACTGAGTCAGTCATAAAATGGTGGAGACCTCTTGCTATCGGTTAACGTTTCCACTTACATATCCTTCCACAGTAGTCGATCGATGGTCGAGAATACACCCGCCATCATATCGATGGTCGAGAATTCTTCTGAAGTGATATTTCAGATTGGACGAATTGTATCCTTGCTGATGGTGTCTCCCATGTGCCCTCTTCCAACGTGGTCTTCTGACGTGGTCTTCCATGTATCCTTACTGATATGGTCTACCAACCATCCTTGCTGACGTGGTCTGCTGAGTGTCCTTGATGACGTGGTTTGTTGACCAAAAACCCTAATCCAATGATCATCGTATGTCCTCCAAATCCAATGGTCCTTATTCATTTCGGATTTCTAGGATTTGGGTATTCCAAATCTCAAAGTTTTCGGAGCGTAACCTCCTCACATATTTAGACCCGAAGTGAAAATATGTTTGTTCAATTTGGATCTTAGATCAATGGCTCGATTTTTCTACGGTGAAGCTCTTCTATCTTATCCCATCCTTCCACTTAGAATACAACGACTAACAAAAATTCTCATAAATGAGATCTCAAATCTTACCTTGCTTATCCTATCCTTCCACTTTAAAGTTATCCAACAGTTATGAAGACACTGAGGCAGATCAACGGTTGACTATGATTGCGGAACCACAACTTGTGAGTGATTTAACTCAACACCCAAATTCCGCAATATGAAGTTGTGCGTTATTGGTGAGTCAACCACAATCATTGATATTCAAAGCTATAAGATCAAACGATCCTATTTAATTGCGGGATTGGAACAAGAACGATATTTAATTCTCCTTTTGATCTCTGCAATTCATCCCTACTGTTTATCTAGTGATTGGGAATCTGACGGTCAGGATTTAATCTGTCTTAATCTCATTGTTTGTTGGATCAACCGCAGTCGTAGATCTTTGGAGCTATGAGATCTAATTATCTAGACTGATTGTGGGATTGTAACTGGTGAGTATTTTAATTCTTATTTCTCTCTCCGCAATTCATCCTTGTCGTTGATTTGGCTTGCAGATATGATGGTCACGATCCTTCAACGATCCTTATGCCCACGGTCACTCATATGATGGATGTTTGTAATATGATATGATCAACATGGTCGATTTATTTATCGGATGGTTGTTGAGGCTTCTCACCTTTTCCTTTACATTGGTCGACTTCTCATTCTTTCCATCGATTAGACAACATTTCTAGAATGTGCTCTTCATTCTCTAACTCTCCTGAGATTTAGTAACTGTTTGTGCATTATTTTATGCATTGATAGTCAATCACTAATTCTCTTGAGATTTGATCATAGGAACATTGTTGATCCTATCATGATAAAAAATAATCACGAATTTCTTTCAGCTAACTGATGTTGGCATCAATGACAATCTCATCTATGGTAATTCATCATTAACAAAAAATCATCACATTGACTGTTGACATCAGTGAAAATATGTCCAATAATATCCCCCTTTGTCATTGAGGGAAACACACTAACTTCATATACAAAACTCTCTCTGTGATGATGTTTTCCTCTTATGAAGTTATATCTCCCCCTTTGAAATTAATGGAAAAGGCTTGTTCCCCTTATAATCAACATTTGTTTGTCTACATGTTGTTGACCAGAATATGAACTTGGGTAATTCGCCCTAGAATCATGTTATGTATTCCATAACTGAATGACTCCCCCTGTCAATATGCTCTTTCTCTTATTCTGACTATTCTCCCCCTTTCTTTATGAAAGGGTATCTCCTCCTGACAAGGACTCTTCCCCTATTAATCTACTAACTTCTTATCTCAGTTTATTGATATTTTTGTGTTTAAATAAGTAGTCTTCTTGATACAAATTTTGTAGTGATCAAGTCTTTTTCAAAACTTAATATAATTACTTTCTTATTCAATAATAAAAATACTCCTCCATAGTTTTTACTGACTTTCCTTTGTCAAATCGAACAAAATTATGAATCTTGCTGATATTTTTGATCTCCTTCTTATTCATTTTTTATATTTCACAGGAATATCAATTGAGGAATTATACCAATTGATTTAAATACCAATTTAAACTTCTTTTTATATTTTCTTTCTTTTTCTAACAACTTATGACATCATCAGAATTTAATATTGTCCCATATTCTTCTATAGGTACTTCCTTTTCTTGAGATTGATTTATCTCATATTGAATTTCACATTATTTATTAGGACTTTTACCCATGATGTTCTTATTATTAATTTCTTCATTTTCAGGTGTAATAACATCTTTCTTTCTTTCTCCTTCAGATTTTCTTCTCCATATCTTTCTGTGAGATATTAAGCTTTTTGGATCTTCTCTTTCTAATTGTGTTTTTGGATATTTGTCATCTCCTTTCTTCTTCCAACTTTTATTAGGATTTGTCATTGACTTCAATGACTTATTCAAATATTGACCTTTTGTATTCTTGCAGTTTTTGGATTTGTGCCCAAAGCTATCACAATTGTAACATCTCATTGAATGAAAAAAAAATATTGCGTGCCCAACAAAATTACATCTCCAACATCTAATTGACTTTTTGGATTTTCTTGTATATCCTTTCTTTATTTTCTTGCAGTCTATTTCTTTATGGCCAAAGCTATGACAAGAAAAAAAATAGCCATTGAAGGTATTTCCATTCTTGATTTTATTTTGACTTGAAGGATTTGTCATTTGATTTTGTTATTCCTTTTTACTTCTAAAGTTGTCCTCCTTAACAAATTTCGTGACTTGTAATTTCTTTGTACTTGCATATTTTCCCTTTAAGAAGGATGATCCTTTCTCATCTTTGTAAATGGTGCTCCATTTGTAATTGTCTTTTTTCTTATTGTATCCAAGACCAGTTTTGTCATCAACTAATTTTTGGCTCTTCCAAATTTGATCAAAGATAGTTGAGCTATTATGGAAATTAACAATCTTATTTGTGTTTTCATTCATCTTTTTTAGATTGTTTATTTCTAACTTCAACATGTGACATAATTATTCCTTTTTAGTCAACTAGATTTTAAGGGATTCTTCCACTTCTTTAGCATGTCCAAGATGGGTCTTTAGATTGATGACTATTTCTTCTGTCTCATCCAAGACTTCTTTGCATTTAATAGTTTTGTCATATGTCTTTAATTCTTCCGTCTCTTTTGTTAGATGAAAAACTTTAGTTTTCAATATTTGATTTCTTCCTCATATTCTATCTGGATCCTTTTGAGTTTTATGGCTTCCAATTCAAACATTTGGCATGATTCTTCCTTTTTAGTTATTTCGATCTTCTGAGCTTCTTCCTTTTTTTAGCTTCTACAATTTGAGTCATCAGATCTACATTAGCACTTTCATTAATCTTTTTGAAATTGATGATTTCCAATTCCAACATGTGGTAAGAATTTTCTTTGCTTGTTAACAAGATTTTTTGGTCTTCTTTACTTTCTTTAATTTCCTCAAGTTGAGTGTTTGACTTCTCAACCTCCTTTATAATATTCACAACTTTTTCTTCCAGATTATGAAATCATTCTTCTTTTGCCTGACTGATTTCATTCTTCAATTTCTCAATCTCCTCTTCGTTTTCTTCCAGCTGAACTCTCTGTTCAAACTTTTCATGGTTAGAATGATATAACTATTGAAGTAGAAACATATCATTTTGTTTGATTTTATCCAACTCTTGTAGATTTCATAGAGTTGTGTACTCAAGATTGTCAAGAACCTCCACAGGAACTTTAATATGCATATAATTTCCTGGTTCCAATCGAATCATTCCTATAGCAGCTGCAACATCAGTTTTAAGATTATGTAATCTTTCTTTAGTGATTACTGAGGTATGGCTCAATTCCTTGATGAGTTTGTATTCCTCACTGTTGACTGAGATTTGAATCAAATCCTGTATTTCATATTGATTATAAATGTATTTCTCTATATTATGTTCTTCAATCTTATTGCAATTTTTCTTTTCTTTATTTTCTTCATTATCTTGATAAGAACTCTCTTCTTTTGAATTTTTTTCTTTATTTTGATAGGAATCCTCTTCATTAGAGTCTTATTATTTATTCTGACATGAATCCTCTGTATCTGAGTCTTGTTTCTCACTTTGATAGGATTTCGTTTCTTCTTGTGTTTCATTATGATATTGCAGTGCTTCATATTTTCTTTGACTTGGTCTGACAATCCATCCTGAATTGTTTTTAAGGCTAATGAATTGTTTCTCTTTTCTTCTTTTGCAGTTTTGTATTTTCTCTTTGAAGTAGTTAATTTCCAAGGCTTAATTACTACCGAATCCCAAACTACAGATTTTATTGATTTCAGATATATTTTCATATTTTCTCTCCATGATAAATAATATGTTCCATCAATTAAGGGAGCTTAATTTGTGGAGATAGCAATTTGTCCACCCATTTATTTCGAATCTACCTTCAGTGTTTAAACTATGATGAAGGAACCCCCTCTAATACCAATTGATGAAAATGGGTACTTGACATTGAGAAGGGGGGTGTGAATCAGTGTCACAAAACTTAGGAAAATTTCCCACTTTTCACAATGTAACTGAATAACAAATATTTATTTCATTTTCTCAATCAATATATATAAAACAATGAATACTTTATTTATTTATTTATTTAACTTGAATGAATACATAAGGTCAATCTTTGAATATCATCTTCATACAATTATGAGAGACCCAACTCTTTGTTACAAGACCCAGCTTGTAGTTCTCAGATCCAACTGAGAAATGAGGAATCCAATCCTCATAACAAGTCCTATCTTGTTGATCTCAGATCCAACTAATATGTGAGGAATCCAATCCGCATACAAGACCCATCTTATAAACAAGCACCAACCTAATAGAATGAACTTTAATTCAATCCATTATATATAAATATATATAC
Organism: Picea glauca; assembly: GCA_000966675.3. Lineage (NCBI taxonomy): Eukaryota > Viridiplantae > Streptophyta > Pinopsida > Pinales > Pinaceae > Picea > Picea glauca. The sequence continues at coordinate 345,546 of JZKD02S1899494.1, forward strand.
TTCAACAAATTCAACTTATTATATTTTCCCATATATCTCTTATTCCATATGACTAGTGGCAGTGACTAGATGCTAATCCAAATGATTGGAACTTCGAGATTGCAACTTTTCAAACCTTTGAATTATATCAGATGGTTTATTTCATGGAAACCGATGAATAGTCATCTTTGATACTTACACTCATCATTTCACTGCTATATCTGACGGCTAGGACTTAATAAAGCATCGATATGGATGGGAACCTTTTACTTTGGGTCTTCGGACTTCGAAGATTTCGAATCTCAACCCCTTCTTTCCTCCGGAGTGATCATCTGATCAGTTAGTCATAAAAAAGTGGAGACCACTTGTTGTTGGTTAAAATTTCCACTTACACTATCCTTCCAAAGTGGTATATCAACAGTCAAGAATACACCCAACATCATTTCGATGGTCAAGAATGCTCCCGAAGTGATATTTTAGATCATAAGACTCGTATCCTTGCTAACGTGGCCTCCCATATACCCTTTTTCGACGTGTTCTTCTGACGTGGTATTCCACGTATCCTTACTGACGTGTTCTGCCAACCGTCCTTGCTGACGTGGTATGTTGAGTGTCCTTGCTAACGTGGTCTTCTGACCAACAACCCTGATCCAACGATCATCGTATGTCCTCCACTCCGATGGTCCTTATTGATTTCATATTTCTAGGATTTGGGTATTCCAAATCTCAAATGTTTCGGAGCGTAACCTCCTCACATATTTAGACCCAAAGTGAAAATATGTTCACCCAATCTGGATCTTGGATCAATGGCTCGATCTGTCTAAGGTGAAGCTCTTCTATCTTATCTTGTCCTTCCACTTAGAATGATCCAATGACTGATGAAAATTCACATAAATGATATCTCAAATCTTACCTTGCTTATCCTATCCTTCCACTTTAAAGTGATCCAATGGTTATGAAGACATTGAAGTAGATCAACGTTCGACTATGATTGTGGAACCACAACTTGCGAGTGATTTAAATCAACACCCAAATTCCTCAATATGAAGTTGTGCGTTGTTGGTGATTGAACCTAAATGGTTTACCTTCGAAGCTATAATATCAAATGGTCCTGACTAATTACGAGATTGGAAAAAGTGTGAAATTTAATTCTCCTTTCGATCTCCACAATTCACCCCTGTCGTTGATCTGGCGATTGTGCATCTGATGATCACTATTCAATCTGTCTTAATCTCATCATTTTTTGGATCAAACGTAGTCGTAGATATTTGGAGATATGATATCTGGAGATCTATACTAATTGCGGGATTATAACTGGTGAGTAGTTTAATTCTTCTTCCGATCTCCACAATTCATCCATGTTGTTGATCTAGCTTGTAGATATGATCGTCATGATTTTCCAACGATCGTCAAGCCCATGGTCACTCATATGACCAACATCCATAATATGAGATGATCAACACGGTTGATTTCTTGATTGGACGATTGTTGAGGCTTCTCACCTTTTCCTATACATTGGTTCACTTCTCTGTCTTTCCATCGATCATACGACATTTCTATAATGTTATCTTCATTCACTAACTCTCCTGGTCTTTAGTAAATGTTTTTTCATTCTTTTATGCATTGATAGTCAGTCACTAATTCTCCTAAGATTTGATGATAGGAACATTTTTTATCTTATCGTGATCTACAATAATCATGGATTTCTTTCAACTAACTGATGTTGACATCAATGAAAATATCATATGTGGTAGTTCATCATTAACAACAAATCATTGCATCGAATGTTGACATCAATGAGAATATGTCCAACATATAGTGAATGTAGTACACCTTAAATTGAATGGCCTCCACTATTATCACTATGGGACCTTTGGCCCCACCCATTACCTCTCTCTATATATAATACAATTCTATAGCGGGATAAAATAATTATTATTGATCATTATATAGTAACTATTGTTGATCAAACTTGAATTTTCCATTTTGAGTAGGATATAGTTATCATTCTTGGATAGCCTAGAGTTATCATTCTTGATTAGGCTAGAGTAAATATTCTTTAGCAAACTGAAAGTTCTCTACTTTCAAGTGAACAATGTTGAAGGCATTGTACAACAACATTAATAGTGAAGACTCTTCAAAATTCTACAAAGATATCATAGATTAAGATAGAATCACTAGTATGATGAATGTGAAAATATTATACAACAACTAGGATTCTACAACAAATACAAGTGTTATAATCTCTAGCATGATAACTGTGACAATATCGTGTAACAACTTGGATTTTGTAGAAATACTTGGATTTTTTTTTCTTTTTTCTCAAGAGAAATATGCTAAAATGTTTTTTTTTAAGTTTCTACTCTCCCTAGGCATCCTAGGGAGTTTACACCTAAGGAATTTATTTTATTTTTTATTTTTTCATAGAGGGGTACTTTCCAAGAAGTTGGTTTTTAATCACCCTACTATCTTATAATGCCCTATGGGTTTTTCATTATAAGATTACTCTCTCTCTCTCTCTCTCTCTCTCTCTCTCTCTCTCTCTCTCTCTCTCTCTTTGAGATGGTCTTCATTACTCCCATACTAAAGGTAGGGTTGATCTCAACATTGAACTATCCTAGGCTTCCTCATAGATTTTTTATAATGTTGGAGATTACATCTATGCTTGAATGATTTCATGAATGTTGGCTCCTTATTCAATCCATGATGAAAGAATTCTTAAAATTTCAAAATGATTCATCTTACATGTTAAAAAAATCAAGGAAATTTTCATTGTCTTCAAAATTTTATATATTTTCTTTCATTAAATATTCTATATGAGCCAAGGAGTAAGAAAATGCATGGTTATCATTAAGGTCAAATTGACAAGCAATTTTTTTGTAGTAGTAGAGAACATCAGGTCTTCTTGAAGGATTCTTATGAAACAATATCCCCATAATTAGTGTTGAAATATTGGTTTCCATTGATGTCAACCCTTGAACAAGTCTGGTATCCCCAAAGGTATGGTTATGGAACCCGAAGTTGATCAAGGAAAAAAGTCACGAAGACCAATGTAAATGTAGGTAACCCACTCATGGATGGATAGTCCTCATCGAGCCATTTCCGGAGATAGTTGGTATGCCACATGGTTCCTTATGGTTGAGGAGTTATGTCCTTGTGAAGTTAGAAGCCCCAAAGAATGGTTAAAAAACCCCTAGTTGATTACAAGTCAATTAATGGAAGGGTAAAGTGGTTGTAACAAGAAATCCAAGAAGCCCTAAAATTAAGGAAAGAGGTTATCTAGAAAAATTATATATAGATCTCAAGAAGTCACTCATAAATATATTCACACATTCATTCTATTGGATATTTTATTGTGAGTAAGTGATCTATTTGCGAGTTTGTGATGGAAAAATATGAGGCAGTGATAAGTGAAAAGTGTGAGATTTTAAGGATCATAGAGGAGAGATAGGGTTTTCTAAGGAAACTAGAATATGGATAACTCCCATGGGTTAGAAAACTAGTGTCCCATGAGGCACCCCCATGGGTTTCCTACTGCCTATCACATGAGGCCCTGCATGACAAGAGTTCTTAGTCCCGTGAGGAGAAGACAAGATTGGGGGAAATGTTAGTGCCAGGTGTTATCACTCCAAGAAACTCCTTAGGGTTGTAGACTAAGGATGCTTGGTAACTTAATAAATCATGAATAATGAAAGTGTGGATCAATGGGATAATAGAGAGTAGCTAATGGGAAGACAACTCATAATGCAATCAAATGAAACAATGCTTTTAGGAATCAATGACCAGACAGAGCAATATCAAAAGGTATGGAGAAAACTGATCTAGATAATCAAGTACAACAGTGTGTAGGATCATACAATCCAACAAGAATTCCTTTAGTTCAAGTTCATGAGCTTAATAATAAGATAACAGTTCTTAGAAGCTGAGATAAACTAAAATAAAGTACAGAACATGGAATAGATGAAGAAATCTGTCATTAACAACAAAAGAAGACTGTCTTTCTGTATTGAAAAATAAGTGTCTTAGTATAATAGCAAAAGAGTATCCAAAATTGACCCATTAGTGCTCCAAATGTCTTTGGCTTTATATCCTTACAAGATGAAATCTAGATCCTTGAAATATGGATCAGATTTACTAAAAATAGTCAAACCAAAACGGATACAACAAGTGTAGGATGAGATGCTATAAAAATGGATCTAGAATGGAAAATCAAAACAAAATAGGAAAGGTCCTATTTAGTGATCTCTAAAAATAGTAGATTGTTGATGAAGTGCAGTTTTAGCCTCCCAAGCCTGTTTGATTTGGTCCTCCAAAGATAAAATTCGAATTGGGTGATGTGTCATTTGATCCCTATCATTATTCCCTTGAAAATGACCAAATCTAGTCAAAAAATTCCCTTTTGACTTTCATCTCCAAGAATGGCCTTCAAATTTTGATTTGATAATTCATAACCAGCTTATTGAAGAAGATTTAAAATCATTCAAACCCAAAAATTCCTGATATGGGAAAAAATTCAACTATTCTGGCTGTGACAGGCTTTCACCAGCTAACTAGTTATAATTCTGCCTTCTGCGCTGGTGAAAGCGCAGATTTTTTCAAAATCAAATTTCTTAGTCATGGAGAGTCTGTTTTGCATGCTTAAATAGTTGATCGACATCTACAAATCCTAATCTTTCCAATGGTGCTTTCAAATCTACATTTGGAGCTCAGGAAGCTAGTCAAATATTCCCTACAATATTAGGCATCATTCTTTCAAAAATGCCAGTGCATTTTTTATCGCTAACATCTGGCTCCAACTGGGATGGAGACCTCCCTGCGAGGTCTCCAAGAACCTGGTAGACCTGGTTCCTTTAGTATTGGGCCATGGAGTCATCCAGCCTTTTCGGTGGTTAATGAGCACACACAGGCTTGCCTAAACCACCAAAAACAAAAACTTACCCAAAAATCAAAATTTGATGAATCCTGATTACCTACAAGAGTACAAAGACTTCAGGGCTTGCTAGATGAAGCTCCTCTCTCTCTTACTGGACAATTTGCTTGAGATGGATTTTCTGATTTGCATAAGTGGTACAAAGCTCTCCATTTCATGTTTGATGATTTTATCAGAAACATCAGGTGGCTCTCCCCCCAGTTGTAAGGAAGATGGACTGACAACCTGAGCTGCCTTCTTTAAATGGACATGTCCTACTAAACCTGTAAGTCTCCTAGATAGATCATGTGCTCTCTCCGTATGCAAAGAAAATTGACTCTGATCGTGAGATACCTTCTTTGAATGCACTTGCCCTGCTGACTTGATTGCACTTGCTGAGTGATTTTGACCTTTCTTACGTTTCCTCCCCTTTTGCCTTTCCAAACAAGATGGGCAGCACCAGTTACTTTCTGGTACACTTGCAAGTGGTGGATTCAAGAAATATGTGTGATAGGCATTATCACAACCATCACAAAGGATAATATCTTCATCGTGCTCATCAATAAAGCAAATTCTACAGAGACAAGAAGGGTAGAACCATGTTGGTGGAGGGACACTTGCTAATGGAGGGCTCAAGCATCTTAAATGATAAAATTTATAGAGACAATTTTCATTACTACATTCTATAAGATGGTCATCGTCCTTTTTTCTAGTCGAACAGATTTTGCACAATTTTGCATTTAATTGTTTATCATCATGTTCTGCTTCTTTTCTACTCATATGAGGCATCGTCTCTACTCCACTCTTATGCAAATCAAACCCTTCATCTCGCTGAATTTCAATCACCTCTCCATCAATATTATCTCCACTGATACTTGCCCGCATGATTCATGTGATAACGAATCATAGGGCTGTAAACAGTAATTCCTGCACAGAGCAAAGGTGCAGCTGAAGCTAGTGGTATATTGTCTGGTATCTTATAGAAATACCTTTGGTGAACAACAATGTGACTAAAATATCCTCCTTTAGTTACTGTGCCATCTACATCGATACCATTAAAGGTTAAAACAGGCCCTTTTTCATAGTAGATTTCCATCATTTCGTTACAATATTCACATTGTTGATAGGAAATGACATATGCACCCACTCCAACATGATCGCCAACCTTAAAAAAGACCACATTGATGCCAACTTCTTTCACAATTCCAACAATTGCATGCCTTGGCACCAATGGATACATTGAATCACCAATTTTATTCCCGATGTATGCAACATCGACATAGCAAACTCTTCAATGAGTTATCTTTAATGAGATATCATCAAGGCCTGGCACTCTTTGGTTAAATTGGTAAGATTTGGACTTCAAGTGTAAAGAAAATCTGTATGATTAGTTTGCTCTCAAAACTAGAGTTTCAACCATTTTTTTCCACTTGAACAAATCCAGAGTTGTAATTGCGTGCCTGTATGAGGGAATTTCGGTTGTTTTATCTGTGAGTCATACCTCTGACTGGTTGACTCCCGGAAAGCACTGATGAGCTCTAACAGCCTTCTTTGTTTGACAACATTTGGAACATCATCTACATAGTTTCAATGAGCATGTACTGTTTTCTCCCGCAGACTGTAGGAAAACAAGTAAGCCATATCGTAACCTACGGACTTAATGAGGCTAAATGTATCAACATATCCTGAGAAGGATCATCTGAGCCATGCATAAACATTTCACTCTTACTTATTTCAGTCAAAACCATTGCATTAGATGTGTCTTCTACAAGCATCTCATCCTCTAAATAATCATTACCATGGTCTGCACTGCTTCCATCAACTTCATCCTACGCTTGAAAACTAGATTTACTACAACTTTTGTCAACAACATTTGAAATCCTTTGTTCATCCTTGTGTCTGTCCATAGAAATATCTCTTCCCTCAAATTGCATTAATGTCCCACAAGCAATCTTTTCAACATCTAGCCTTAGGAAAAAGTATACATAGAATTTCTTGATTTGCACCTTCTTAAATGGTAAACTGTGTAGGTCTTCATCATCCAGAAGATAGTGAGAGCTTGCCTCTAATTCAGTAACAAGTGCATATTTGGGTGTTGTATATTCACACCTCTCACAAAGGCTGACACGAAATGGCAATAGGATAAAAGCGTAAGGAGTATGTTCCTTGCATTTAATGCATATTTTGTTCTTCTTGGAACAGAAGGCCTGGTGCCATGTCTGCCATGGATACGGAGGGGGATCTCTTCCCTTGTTGGGATAATTATTATAACGTTTGTGGTTCCTGAGGCCTCCTCCTAAAGGGTAATTGCTGATGAAGAGAAGGTACCATAACTGGTCTACAAAAACTGTTTTGTTGAGTCTGGTGTTGCGGCAAGTTAACCTTGCCAAATCAATGTCATCTAGATGAGGTAATATGTCATTGAAGAGCAATACATCTGGGATATCCTCAATACGAGAAACTGACGCCATGTTTTCAGCAATTTCTCCTTCATGCTTCTCCATTTTCTTTAAAAGCATAACCTGCATGTCCTCTTCTGAGATGAAGATTTAATTTATACTCATGTATGTAGTATTTTTCACAGCCCTCATTAGGACAGGCCAAAGGGCGATCTGAAGGGACAGAGCCATATAATGGAGTTGGAACCTTTGGATGAAGAAACTTCCTTTCAGTTTGAGGGGCCAACTTCACCGCATTTGCCAAATTCTTCTCATGCATCCCTACAACTTATTCAAACTGTAATAAAATGATGAACACAAGTTCCTGCTGAAAACTACTAGACTGAAAAGGATCTCATGCTCGATGAAGAGATTATTTTCTATCTATTCCTACTCTAACCAGTAGAGGCAGATTGATCAAGTAAAACTGAATTTCCAATGCACCCAAGTAAGAAACTAATTTGTTGATATCATGCTTGATCTTGACTTGAACAACAATGGAAGCCATATCATGTAGAAAAGAGGTTTAAATAGATGATAAAAACAATCTTCTTCTGACAAAAATATCCTTTGGTTTATGTTGGTCATAGAATCCAAATAATCAACAATAGGGTCATCGAATTCAGAAAGAAATACCTTTTTGAACTGCTGATCCAACTGAAAGTTGAAATGATGTTGAAAGCTGCCTTTACTGATCTCATTGTTGAATGTAGGCTGCTCAACCCTTGTCGAAGAAACATGTAGGATGGACTGTTGATATGGACTTTTCAACTCCTCACCTTCTTCTTCATATTTGCAGCAATTCCCCTGTGTCTACACATCTGAAAGTTGATGTCTGCCCTTAGCATTTTTCGTAGATCCGAAACTGTCGCCCATAAACATTGGCAAACTAAGGAAATCTGAACTCTTCAGGTTTTCTGAAAAGTATAAGTCTATGAAAGTTGCCACTGGATCTTTAAAAGGAAGATAAATAACATGTTGCTCCTCGGAAAACAACTGCACATCTATGGAAGCCTCCTGCTCAGCCATGACTGTTCCTCTGCAAGAAGACTGATCATCTTCTTGTCCTCTTGAGATCAACTCGTGATCATCAAAAACTTCAATTTCATTATCAGAATAATGATCACAAGAGGATAACAAAACAAGATTTCCATCACATGGATTAGGATCAGCTGAGAACATATAATTTATTATGCAATCATCAGTCATCATAGGCTCTTCTTGATTTACAAATTGATCATAAGCTTCATAAGCATACCTGTCTCTAGAATATTCTTCCAATGTTGATGAATTCAAATCTGAATCTGAAATAAGCTCGTATGGTTTCTGTTGTTCTAAATCTGCTTCATACTCATTACCTCCCTGCTCAAAATCTAAACCATACTGACATTGTTTTTGCTCATGTGCAAGCATATTGTCAAAGTCAACCCGTTGTCAGATCCTCCTGGAAGCATGGATATTCTCCTCCACCTCTTGAGCATCTTCAAACAAGTTCCCTAATGATGAAGACTTCCTTTCTAGCAAGAGAAGGACAAGTTCATTATGTTGATCCATAAGATAATATACCGTGGCAACAATCTTAGTAGGCCGAATCTCCAATGGGATGTCATAATAAACATGGTAAAACCTTCTATTAAAAACAGGCAGGGCTTCATCCTGCTCTCGTTTCAAAGCATAGAAATCAGCAAGGTATGAATCTAAAGATTTGTAATTTCCCCAATACTTCAGGAAAGCATTAGAGAACTCGGTCCAAGAGCCAATTGAATCAGTTCTCAGACTTTTAAACCATGTAGCAACATCTTTGATCAGAGACTTTGAGAAAAGTCTCATGATCACGTCTTCATGAGCAAGATGAAAACGATCAACAAAATCCAAAAATGATTCCACGTGTCTCTCAGCTGAAGCTTGATTCTCTCCAGAAAACCAAGGGAGATATTCATAACAGTCATCAGGATAAGGATGAAGAAGAAGGGGCATCTTTAAAGGTTTGATCATCTTCATCCGGATCTTAACTTGAAAAGATGTGGGCTGATCATGAGAGTTAACGAGTTCATGACAAGGCTCATAAATTATGACAAGAGGGGCTGAGATCTGGACAGGATCTGAAATAATTTCTATCTTTTCAAGGTCACATGGCTGATCCGATTCTAAAGGAAAAGAAATATAGTGGTCATCTTTGTGAATGGGCTGAGGTAAAGCCACCTAATCTACATCTACAATGTAGGGCTGCATGATTTACTCTCCTAAGGACGAATATATACAAGAAGGATGATGATTTTATGAATATACAAAACATAAAATAATTCTCTTTACACGCGAAGGGAAGAGAATGAAAGAGGTAATAAAGAACAACAACAGTTCATGAAACAAACCAATGAACTGATACCTGGATTTTGATTTGAGCCTCTTCATCTTTTATCAACAGGATCCTCCCCAGTGGAGTCTTTGAATGTGGAGTCGCCAGATAGATGCTTACAACCAATATAATGCTCAGCCTTTGTCTATAATCAAAAGCTGAAACTATGTCATCTCCCAGGGAAGCTTTCTTCATTCTCCGTTCCCCGACAACGGTGCCAATTTGTTATCACTCCAAGAAACTCCTTAGGGTTGTAGACTAAGGATGCTTGGTAACTTAATAAATCATGAATAATGAAAGTGTGGATCAATGGGATAATAGAGAGTATCTAATGGGAAGACAACTCACAATGCAATAAAATGAAACAGTGTTTTTAGGAATCAATGACCATACAGAGCAATATCAAAAGGTATGGAGAACACTGATCTAGATAATCAAGTACAGCAGTGTGTAGGATCATACAAGCCAACAAGAATTCCTTTAGTTCAAGTTCATGAGATTAATAAGAAGATAAAAGTTCTTAGAAGCTGAGATAAACTAAAATAAAGTAAAGAACATGGAATAGATGAAGAAATCTATCATTAACAACAAAAGAAGACTGTCTTTCTGTATTGAAAAATAAGTGTCTTAGTACAATAGCAAAAGGGTATCCAAAATTGACCCATTAGTGCTCCAAATGTCTTTGGATTTATAGCCTTACAAGATGAAATCTAGATCCTTGAAAGATGGATCGAATTTACTAAAAATAGTCAAATCAAAACAGATACAACAAGTGTAGGATGAGATCCTATAAAAATGGATCTAGAATGGAAAATCAAAACAAAATAGGAAAGGTCCTATTTAGTGAT
>JZKD02S1899494.1:393208-412763 GCA_000966675.3 Picea glauca
TTTCATCACAGGGTTACCAAAGTCTGAAGGAAAGAGTGTCATCATGGTGATTGTTGATAGACTGACCAAGTACACACACTTTTGTGCACTCTCTCATCCCTTCAAAGCTAATACAATTTCCAACACATTCATGGATATAGTTCAAAATCTACATGGAAACCCAAAGATTATTGTAAGTGACAGAGATCCCATATTCACTGGACATTTTTGGACATAATTATTTTCTTGTTTGGGTACTCAATTGGCGCATAGCTCATCCTATCATCCTCAATCTTATGGATAAACTGAGATAGTGAAAAAATGTCTATAAGGATACCTTCATTGCATTGTCTCTGATAAACAAACAAAATGGTTCAAATGGTTACCCTTGGCAGAATGGTGGTATAGCACTTCCTTTCATGCTGCAACAAAAATAACACCATTTATGGCACTTTATGGATACAACCCTGCTTCCATCACTTCTTCTCTAAAATAAAAATCTAAGGTTCAAGTAGTGGAAGATCACATCGAGAATCAAAAAGAAGTTCTCCAAATCTTAAAGGACAACCTGATTGTTGGAGCCGCCTTTTTTTACTAGTTTTAAGCATAATTCTTGCAATCAAAGGTTGGTCATTTAAGTTGTATTTTACTTCGTGACCTTTACCCTTTGAAAATCTTAGTAGTCCCGATATACAAAGTGGCGAGGGTTGTTGTACTCCTAATACCTTTTCCTTTTAACCATGAACAAGCTTTTTCACTTTTCTTTACCTCGGGATATTGCATTTTGGGAATTACAAGTCACACTATTTTTAAGCCCCGATGCACGAAGTCGTGAAGTAACCTTGAAAGTTTACCCAGGTTAGCACCGAGAGTAAAGTTCCTTAAACCTTAGTTAAGAGCTATCGATATTTCGCGTCTTGGCATTTTCCCTCCCCAAAAGTCTCACCATCACAACTCCGGTAGGCGAAGTTGCGAGACGTTCGCGCAAGTTACCCAGGCTAGTGTCAGGGGTGAATAACTTTAACCATAGTTAAAGTCTGTCAGGATTTCGTAAATTGGCATGCATATCTCCCAAAAAATATACCTTCGAAGCCTCGAATCGCAAAGTCGCGATATTGGTTATATATATATTTATTAAACACTTAACCCGGTTTACCCTCTGGCTTAACCAGATCACATCATCGTGATCTCGGAATTTCGCGACACAACATACGCTCCTCCCGGGAACTTTACCTTCGAAGTCTCGAGTTGCGAAGTCGTGATTTTAACTAAACATGATTAATCAAATGCTTAATCTAGATTACGTTTTCTATTAACTAGACACATCATCGTGATCTCGGGTTCTAGGGGCTCGGAAGGTTAGAGTGAAAACTCCCAATACGACAAACGCCAAAAGGTTGATTAATGTTTAAGAAATGTTGATTAAAGAAGCTAAGCCAGTTTAATCAGTGTTTAATACAAGTAATAATATGCACAGTCTACAAGGTAAATTTAAATGTTCCTTGCACCAACTTGTGTCACGAACCACCGAAATTTATGGGATTAATTGGAAATTAGGTGAAGCGACAAGTAAGGATATGTTTTTTATTGCTAAATTTGTCTCTAAAAATGATTTGACCGTTCTATTCATAAGGACGTCGAGGTTTTAAATTTTCAAAGATATAGATCTTTTTCTTTTTGTTTTGTTCATAAAGCTCATTTCTATTTTGTGCAAAGAAGTTTTTCTCAGCAAGTTTATTTTTGTATGTATGCACATTTTTATTACAGGAGAGATAAGTCACAATCCTCTGTCATAGCCCCACGAAAAGTGTCCAAGGCAAGTGCTGAGATTTCATGACAAGGCTCTAATAATGTTTCTGATACTTCACCACGAAGCGTTAATTCTGTCCGAACCTGGTCATACATCTCCGAGGTTCTGCAATCTGATTTGGTGAATTTTTCAGATGATTCCAGTGACAACGAGAAGGATGACTTGACCACCAAATACAAGATTTTTGTCCAAGCAGAGATGCATAAAGTAGTGGCCAGGCCACGTCTTCTTCCTTACTATGACATGATCTGATGGGCGCTAGATCATGTAGATATCCTGACCAGAACCATCATCAGGGAGCAAAAGGTCACTATTGGGACCTTTAGACCAGAACATTTACAAGCGATGTACAAGTTTCCACCCACGTCGAACTTCACATACAATGCTAAGTTTCTGGAGGATTTTAAACAAAAGGAATGAGAGAAATATGAAAAAACATTATCTGATTTGATCAAGGATTGGGTCTCACACCCCGCAAAATTTAGGGAAGATAACAACGGAGTTTATTCCATATCTTCTTTGGAACCACAGTTCAAATACATAACAATGATGACCTGTAGATTGTATGGGAGGGATGACACCACACATTTTTTCCTCCCATGGGTGCCTCTGATGCATATAGTCATAGAACATTTTTCCTTCGATTGGGCCAAACTATTGTCAAATATTCTAACCAGTTGGATTACAGAATATCGGATGCATAGGGCGAGCGAGAAGGTTGCTTCATTTTTTATGTATGCATACATCATGGACGCCGTGTGTTTCATGATGCCTTTTCCCTTAATGAGCTGGAGCTGGGTTCCATTGGAGGTTGAGCCTATCCATGTCTACCATTCAAATCCTTGGGAGGATAAGGCCTCAGATTTCATATACAAAATTTTCAATTGGGTAACGGTACCAATGCATGTCACAATCTTTGGTAATCCACTGCCCAGGATCTCAGATAGCATCATGGCCAATTTGAGTAGTGTGGACGAATGGTACATGGAGGAATAATTTTCATACATCAGGGTTTTCGATGCTTCTGTCCCTCCGCATGCTCTACCATTATTTATACCCGATAGGATGGCTTGTCGCAAGATCTCCAGGCAAACCGTGATTGGTGGCATAAGAAAAGAGATTAAAGGATTTTCAAAGAAGGTATGGCCACCTTTCCCAATTCATTTAAATACCTATTCTTTATTAGATTTCGAGCATGAAAAGGCCGAGGAAACATCCTTAGAAGATATTAAATTGGTCCACATTGAATTCAAGAAGCACGACCCACACAGGATCGTGAGTAATCACTTGGCTAGTTGTGGCCTTAAAAGATTTGAGCACGATAATTCGCCTCATGATGACATTTTCTGAGGTGCGAGATCTTATGCCGAGGTTTTGGCTTGGATACAAGCCCTGTCACCTGAAGAGAGGGCTGATGTTTTCAAATTCCAAGAACATCAGCGAAGCTACCTTCCCCCAATATTACGGGGTGAGAATCCAACGACTGCAGAGGTACAGCAAATGGAAGCCAAAGGCTCTAAAGATTTATCACCCGACCAAGAAGAAGACCAGGACAAGAAAGAGAAAATTGGGGGCCCGAATCAGGAAGCCGAGACTTCCAACCCTCCAAGCGATCCAAACTCGGTTGTTACTCCATGGAAATCATCTAAGAAGGTCAGTAATCCCATCATTTATGTTACCCCCCTACAGTCCACGAAGGGGGTACCAGACGTAGGTTGGGTTTTCGGCGAAGAATTAATGCCCATAACAGTGGAAGATCTACCTCCGAATGAATTCTTCTTCGATAAGAAGAGAAAGGCTGTCATGAAACAAGAACTTTACCAAGAGGCAGGTACAGTATCAAAGAAATTTAAAATTTTAACTGATGGGATGAAAAAGGAGGAATTTGCAACTCAAATAGCAAGAAAATTAGGGGCTTTCGCTACAACCAACCAATATTCATTCGGGACCCTAAACGATCAGCTGAAGTGAAAAAATCGTTTGATTGAAACATTAGAGGCTAAAATAGCTACAGTAGAGGTCGCTACCAAAGATCAGGTGAATACAGGTTTAGAACAAGCTAGAGTAGCTAATCAAAAGGAAATCAAACGGCTCAAAGTCGATCTCGAATAGACACAGCCGATGGCTCAGACAAGTCATATACAGATAGGCCAACAAGGAGAATTGATAGAGCAGCTACACGCCAAATTAGACTTCACCAAAATATAGGTAATTGATAATGGGATATTTCAATCCCAAGCTATAGAAATCAGAAAAAGAGTGTCGGCAGCTCAACAAGGTCTACTTGCTAAGGTGGAAATGATTCAAAACAACTGCCAACTCATTGATCGAGTATCTAAAAACCTCACTCTTAGAGAAAAATATGTTGGGGTGGCTCGGGTTGCTTTCCAGGAGGCTATTATAGCCACGATGAGAAGGGAAACAGGCAGTAGTTCTAGGTTTCCTATCTCAGAGTAGACCCGAGGTAACATCTTATTGAAAGAATGGAAGTGTAATATATCCGAAGGCAGAAAACAAGCTAGAGAGGTAAGAAAATCTTGTGAAGAAACCTTTGGTTTTCTAGATGGGAGTTGGTTGGGTTCCAATGATGAAAGCAACACTAAAATACTAGGCCATATCAATACGGCCAAGAATCTTCTCAAGATCAAGGAAAATGAAGAAAGAGGATTGGATGAAATATCACAAATAACCCAGATGGACATAGTCCAAATAGATAAATGGCTAATTAAATCGAGTGTACAATTATGTTCTATCAACACCAAAGACCAACAGGTGGAGGGAAAGTTGCCACAATTGGTGAAGGATTGTTACACTTTCGAGGCCAATAATCAAGCAGAACCTTCTAAGCTGATATCCCAGTTGGTGGAGAAGTGCGTCATTTGCACAGAGCATGTGAAGAGGCAGGTTTTCGGTACCAAATAAGGATAGAGACAAAGAATTGAAACATTTAATCTCCTTTGTTGTAACTGAAAACCTCTGGAACGATTGAGATTCTAGAATATAGAAATTTGTATAAATATACATTTCGAAGAAAGAATAGAGGCTGGACCTTTTTGGTCAATTGTAATAGAGACTATCTCCTTTTTGAGAATTAATACAAAGCAATTTGGAGACTCCTGATTTCATCAAGACTGTGTTATGAGTTTGTTTTCTTTGTAATTTTGTATTTAATTTCATTTCGCTTATATATGTCTGATGAATTTTTCATTGCAATTTAGTAAAACCTCTACTGTGGTGATCAATTTTTAGCCATCTATATCATTTACAGTTTTTCCTCTGTATCAGCTATTAGTAGGTACAAGAACTGTGAACCTTTTGGATTGTCATATTTTATGCTTCTTCAGATTCCTTATCTTATTTTCTTCTTCTGTTTACAGGGTGAGATTATCCCTTGATAGGAGCCTTTCTTTATAGACAACTTAATGTTTTTCTCATATTTCACACAACATTTATTTAAAATATAACTCAGTTACAGAAAAGGCATTTGGTTTGCATTTTGTCTTTGATATTGAATTCATAAGTTCTCTTTTATAAGATCAAATAGATACATCATAAAAAACCTCGAATTCACTTTTAATTTATTGTTCCTCTATGACTGTCCCCATTGTAATACAACCTAATATTGAACCTGGCTTATCAGACCAAACCCATATCTCTTTAAATCTCTTCTATATTATACTTAAAACAACCACCACCCAGGTAGAACTTGAATGTTCATGGGCCGCAATTGAATGGGACATAAGCATCCAGGAATAGTTGGAAGCACGAGAACGACAACCTGAAAATCATCCTTAGCTTCCTTTATCGAAGGTTGATGCTCTCCTCATTCTTACTCTTCACTCACTTTTGGATGCCTAGACACTGTACTTTCTAAGACTTAGGTACAGACTCTGGAACAACATCTTTTTAGCACCGTTGCTGGGGATGAAGTTATGAAACCTTTTCCCTGGGAAGAACGACATATTTTCCAAGTTTCACCCTTTGATAGTGAACAAAGAGTGAGCACCTTCTAAAGGATTTTATTATCTTTCACTTGGTGACTCCACCTATAAGTAAGTTGGCATCTGATTGAAGGAATACCAGAAAAAACCCAGAGAGCAAACAGACCACGCCTGCTTCAGATCCTGAAAAAATACTGAAAAGTAAAGGTTCCCTTAAGCCAACTATTGTAGTCTATCAGCTTAAGAACCCACAACCCAAAACAAAATTTTTTTTTTGAACCTTCAACTTCACACAGTCCCCCTCCCGAAACCATCAATTCATTTTTAGCTAGCTTTGTGGTTAAAAGTGAAATCCATCCGAAAACCTCTATTGTACACAAAGGTAAAAACCCCACAGTGAATTTATCGGCGATCGATGTCCCACCAACTCTTCATTTAGATTTCATGACATTTCCAAGTCTCGAAGAGTATACCATACACTCGGATTTCATGCCCGCAGGTTCCCTTGATTACATTTCTTGCAAGTCTGAAGAGCGAAGTCCTCGCATCCATTATCACCCATCTTTGTTTTTCTCGTCTCATGAAGAAGATAAATATTTTCTTTTAGTGTTCCAGAACCCTCTATATAATACCCCATCTCCCTATCCAGTAGTACCAATGGAAGCCATCGGAGGAGGAGGAGGAAGAATTTTAGGAGGTGGAGGGGCTCCAGGAGGAGGAATGGGAAGTCAAGGGCCTCCCTCGCCTCCCAATGTTTTCGCTAAAGTGGTTGCGGGATATGCACCTTTGGTCCTACCCGTCCCTCTTCATGACCTTCCTGAAAATTATATAAAGAACTTACCAAAGTTTACAGGGGAAGGATACTTGACCACATCCGAACATATAAACTTCTTTGATCAGTTCGCAGATATCCTAGGTCTCAAGCATGAAGACGTGTATTCAAGGCTGTTTGTTCAAAATTTAGAAGGACATGTACGAACCTAGTTTCTAAGCCTACCAGCAGGATCGATATTATCCTATGATTCCCTAGAAGACTCCTTCCTCAGACAATGGGGTGAAAGGAAAGACCACTTATATTATTTGACCAAGTTCGGATATTTAAAGAAAAAGAATTCGAAAACAGTTATGGAATTTATTCAAATATTTAACAAGCTGTATAATAAGATCCCAGCCGAAGTTAAACCATCCCAACCTGTAGCCAAAGTAGACTTCACAGGATCTTTCAAACCCGATTTCGCCCTTCTCTTAAGAGAAAGGCGGGGGGCTACCTTAACCCGAATGCAGGATGATGTTGTGGAAATCAAATCTAACATGATGGCCTCTGGCAAGTTGAAAGATAAGGTAGAAATGGGAAACCGAGAAACCATATGTTTTAAGGAACAAGCGGGAGCCTCGGGGTCTAATAGATCCACAGATGACAAAATGGATAATATTGCTAGGATAATTAAAGAGTTGTCGAATAAGATTTCCAGAATGGAGATAGATCAATCCAAGGATAATCCTTTCATTAAAAGAGAATTCAGAAGAAACCCCAAGCCTCAAAATCAACAAAGGAAGATTAAAAATGAAGACGAGAAAATTCAAACCCCTTTAAAAAATGAAAATTTTATAGGAGGAAATGACCTGGAAGATTTCGAGGGTCTGGAAGAAGATGTGACAAATTTGGGTGACGACTGCACTTAGCCTTATGTAACTAAAGAATATTATGAGAAGTCTTTAAACACACCGCAACCATCAAATGAAGATGATGATATAAAAAAAATTGATTTCGTTGTATGTCAAGAAACGACTGATTCTATAATGGATGAGGTCCAACCGAGGTATAACCTGAGGTCTAAAGGAAAACCTACGTTGACTTTTCAACCCAAGAAAATTCTCCTCAGAGGTGAAGCATACAAGCCTACCCCGAAAGAGATCGATACATCTAATAAAAAAATGAAAGGGGAAGACTTGTTGGATCCTAAAATGAAGGAGGTTGAGACCCAAACAGGGGGAATCAAGACAGCTGAGACATGCACACTAGTAAATAAACTCATGAGTAATAAATCAACTCAGACAAATAAGTTGGATAAGAAAGAACCCGAGGTTTCAACCAGAGAAACAAACAAAGGTAGTGGTGGTTTTAGTTTTGAAAATGAGATAAATAGGATCAAAATACTAATCCCTCTGCTTGAATTAGCAAAGAATCCTGCATATTGAAAGAAGATAACCAAAGTGATAGGTTGTTTAGATCAATAAATTCAATCGGATGTGATAAATTTGGAAGATGATAAGCCCAATATCACTTTTGGTCCACATTTCGAGGGTGCTAGAGACACCCTCGCTCCTTTCTATATCACCCTAAATGTGCATGATCGACTGCTGCATAACTGCATGCTAGATTTTGGAGCTTCACATAATGTGATGCCCAAAAATATTATGGATAGACTAGGCCTCGAGATCACCAGGCCTTATGGAGATCTCTACTCTTTCGATTCGAGAAGAGTTAAGTGCATGGGTATGATAAAATATTTAGTAGTCACCCTTGCACAAGTCCCAATCAAAAGCGTCCTGATGGATGTAGTTACTGTTGATATCCCCCCAAAGTATGGATTATTGATATCAAGGTCATGGGGAGACAAACTTGGGGGGTCCCTCAAACTAGACATGAATTACGCCACAACTCCTATATTTGGTGGGAAACTTACTCGGTTATACAAGGAAATGAGGTTAGCCTATACAATGAGCAATCCTCAGAATCCTAACAATTTTCCTATTTATATTGTTGATCAAGATCTAGGAAATTGTATTTGGTCTTTTGATGATGGTATAGATAGCTACACAAAAGAAAATTACATAGATGGAAAATGTTTTTTGACAGTGCCCTGTCATGTGAAGGAGCAGGTGCAGGGGTACTTTTTGTGGCACCTGAAAATAAATTTGTTGTCCCTTTCTCTTACAGCATTCAATGAGATATAGACTACACCAACAATGTATGTGAGTATGAAGCCTTAGTATTAGGATTAGAAGCTACCAGGAAGATGAACATAAAGAACCTGGAAGTATATGGAGACACAGATTTGATAGTTAAACAGATGAATTGACAATACCAGGCCAAACACCTGAGATTGAGATCGTATACAAATTGTGCCCTGGATCTAATGGAAAAATTCTTCTCATCTGTAAATATCCACTTTATCCCACACGCTGAAAATTTGCAGGCTGATTCATTAGCCAAGGAAGCCTCGATGTTTTCTCCCCTTACAACTTTTAAATTAAAATACCACATAGGGGTAAGGAATAGACCATCCATCCCGAACAACATACAACACTGGCAGGTTTTCGAGGATGATGAATAGATCAGGAAGTTCCTTGAAGTAGTGGGTAACTTCTCTGAAACTCACATTCATCAAGAGAATCAAAATGATCACACATGGATCATGCAAGAAGGAGAAGAACCTCAGGAGTTTCGAGAAAAAATTGCAAACCATCGCATGTTAGTTTTAAAAAATAATCAGATTCCAAAGGGACTAATCCCCCTAGAGAGACTTTTTGATCAAAATGGCATGCCCTTAAAATCAACTCTGCAACCCCAACCATAAGAGGTTGAATATTGTGATGTAGGGACAAAAGAGGAGCCTAGGATGGTGAAAATATTAAAGTACCTTCCTCTTGAGGTAAAAAACAAGTATAAAGATTTGCTCGCATAATATAAATATGTCTTCGCTTGGTCTTATGAAGAGCTTAGAACCTACGACACTACTGTGATCGAACAAAAGATACCTCTGAAGCCTGGTGTGAAACCCTTTAGAAAAAAAATTAGACAAATCAACCTTATATTATTACCCGTAGTCGAAAGGGAAGTTAAAAATCTTTTAGATGTGAAAATAATAGTACCACTGAGATACTCTGATTGGGTAGCAAACCTGGTCCCAGTTAGAAAAAAGAGTGGGGAGATTAGATTGTGTGTGGATTTCAGAAATCTAAATAAATATTCCCTCAAAGACAACTACCCTCTACCTAAAATGGATCACGTTTTAGAAAAGGTAGTTGGGGCAAATAGGATGTTGATGATCGACAGTTTCTTTGGGTACAATCAAATTTTTGTAAATGAACAATATAAAGAAAAAAAAACCTTCGCTACACCCTGGGGTACATTTATGTATGATAAAATGCCTTTCAGTCTAATGAATGCAGGTGCCACCTTCCAATGTGCTATGGATATATCTTTCGTTGGCGAAAGAGACAAGTTTGTGGTTATATATCTCGATGATCTAACCGTTTTTTCTAAGTCTAACGAAGATCATTTAATACATCTCAAACAGACTTTTGAAAAATGTCGCAGGTTTGGTCTATCTTTAAACCCCAAAAAGTTTCACTTCGCCATGCGATAAGGTAAACTCCTGGGCCATATTGTGTCCCGAGACAGAATTAAAATTGATCCTAGCAGGTTTCAATCTATAGACACAATAAATATTCTTAGAAATGTAAAGGAAATTCAGTTGTTCTTAGGAAGGATAAATTTTTTGAGGAGGTTTATCCCAAACTTTGCTGAAATTGTGAAATTGATCACAGGTATGTTAAAGAAAAATAGTGAAGTGAAATGGACAGCAGAGGCCAAAGAATCATTTGCACGTATCAAGAAAGTTATAAGCGAGGCACCTATACTGGCAAGCCCTGACTATCTAAAGGATTTTCTCATTTTCTCATTCACCTCCAAGCATACAATTGTCGTGGTGCTCCTCCAGAAAAATGAGGAAGGTTTTGAAAAACCGATAGCTTTTTTTAGCAAAAGTCTCAGAGACGCAGAACTCAAATACGATATAATGGAAAAACAAGCATATGCTATGGTAAATGCATTAAAGGATTTTAGAACTTATGTATTGCATTCCAAGATAATCGCCTATGTACCTACTATCTTTATAAAAGACATTTTAGTTCACCCTAACAGTGATGGCAAAAGGGGATGGTGGCTCGCTAAAATTCAAGAATTTGATCTGGAGATAAAGCCGACGAAACTAGTAAAGGGTTAATGTTTGGATAAACTCTTAGCTGAATCAAATTTCAGAGACCTTGACATAAATATCATATAGGGATGTGAAGAAGATGAGGATATGAATGAGCTCTATGACCAAACAAGTGAAATCAAAATCGAAGAAAAGTTTACATCCTCTGATTGGTACAAAAACATAGTATCCTACCTACTAACTTTGAAATGCCCAAGTGATTTATCCCCATCCAAAGCAAGAACGCTAAAACTGCAGGCGGTCAAATACTGTATATCTTAGAATCAATTATATTGGAAGGACCCACTTGGCTTCATGTTGTTGAGTTTGGTTGAATCGGAAATGGAGAAGGTCATAAGTGAATTCCACGAAGGAGTGTGCTGGGGACATCATGCTTGGAGAGCGACAACTTATAAAATCCTAAGGGCAGGGTCTTATTGGCCTAAAATTTTCTCGGATGTCAATGCCAAAGTCAGGGCTTGCAACCCTTGCCAATTATTCGCGAGCAAGCATAAACTCTCGGTGCTACCATTAGTCCTGGTCAAAACAAAGGCTTTTTTTCAACAGTGGGGACTGGATTTTATATGCGAAATTAACCCCCTTTCCATTGCTCAACACAAATGGATCCTAACCGCCACAAATTACCTCACTAAATGGGTGGAGGCTATTCCAACTAGAAGGGAAACAAATTTGGTGGTAATAGATTTCCTAAAAGAAAACATTTTATCTAGATTCGACTGCCCCTGAAAGATAGTCACAGATAACGCCCAGGCTTTTAAATCTATGGCTATGATCAGTTTTTGCCAAAAATACAATATCATGCTCATCCATTCCACTGCATATTATCCCCAAGAAAATGGACTGGCCGAGTCTTTGAACAAGAGTCTGATTAATATAATTAAGAAAGTGTTGAACGAGAACAAAAGATCTTGGCATGTACATTTAAAATACGCATTATGGGTGAATCGGATAGGCACGAAAAAATCCATCGACACCTCTCCTTTTCGGATGCTGTACCGAACTGACATGGTATTACCCATAAACTTGGCACTTCCCATAGTGAAATTGTGGAAAGATAAGAAATAAGAACCAAACCATGTCACAAGGAGAATAAATCAGCTGATCTAAGTACAACAACACAGGGTCGAAGTGGACGAAAGGTTGCAAAAATACCAAGACAACATGAAAGCGTTATTCGACTGTAAGACAAAAGATAAAGAGTTTCTCCCGGGAAATTTGGTCTTGAGATGGGATGCTAGGAAGGAAGATTCGGCGAAACACGGTAAATTCGATCATATTTGGTATGGACCATTCAGATTCGTAGCTTTCGAAGGAAAAAATTCATTTTTATTAGAAAATCTGGACGGTAAAATCTTCAACGCCCCTGTTAACAGGAGTTATTTAAAACACTACATGAAATAATTGGTTCCCAAAATATTTCCATTGTATATACCGGTTTGTATTTACTTTCTATCTCATGATTTCTTTGAGGTAAGTTTATTTTCACTTTAAATTAATTAGGTCAGTAATTTTGTAGAAGTAGAGATACACAATTTTCAATACATTCAATGTTTTTAAAAGACACTCTTCGTGTTTATAGGATTTCGGCTTACGATCTAAACGAGCGAAATGAGAAAAAAAAAATTCATATATCAGAGACTGAATTCATCGAAAATAGGTGATAGAAAAGGTTTTCAGTTATTTTAAAATGGTAAGGCAAAGGTACGAACTCTTGAGAATTATGTTCTTTAAGAAAGAAAAGGTCTCCAAAGCATCGTAACAGTCCCATCAATCTAATGTTTTCGCTTGACTGTTATTAAAAAGAACAATTACTTTCTCTGGGTCCTAAGAATTTAACTTAAAATAAAGATAGGTGGTAGTTAAAATAAACAAAAAAGTAAAGAATCTCTGGGAAAAGGTTTTCAAAAGCCGGTTTTAATTTCCGACCCTTGTTTCTCAGTGTACAAACCTTTGTCCGTCACTTTTATTTCGGTCTTCAGATTTACCTTCTTAAAAAGCCAAGTATCTTTCTGGGTTTATATACATAGGGGGGAAGAGATTATGTTTTAACTTTGAAAGTTGTAAAGCATATTTTGGAAAGTAAGTTGGTCTTCACAGCTCCTCAGTCTCTTACTAAACAAAGTTATGCGTAGGTTGATCCTGACTATTCTAGGTTTTTCAATAGTTTCGAAAGATTGAGGCTTGCTCGAAGGAAAACCCATAGAAATAATTTTTTCCCTTTTTCCCTGTGGGCTAAGGTGTTGTGAAAGTTAAGGGAAGGTTGGTACTGATTAATCAAAGTAAGTTGACAGACCTCCATTGCAAAATATTACACAGATATCACCCCTCATACAAACTGATTGCCCCCACTTCGTGTTTTGAAAAGTAAATTATAAGATAGATGGAGAAAGGAAAGTCATATTTAATTGTACATCTAGTCTTAAGAGATGATGAAAGGAAATTCAGAAATGATTGCCCTCGTCTCAGCATTTAAATGCATAAATATTTTTCAAAGTGGTGAAAGGAAATTCATCAAAAAGGACCAGATAACTTCATCGGGGTACTGAATAGGCTCGATGGTAGTGAAGAAATATATGAAATATCTGTAAGGCTATTATACATGAATCTCACTCTACTTTGGTAATCAATTTTCTCGAAACCGGATCTACATCCTAAGTTCAGACAGGGCTCCCCGATTAAAAACATCTAATAAACTGCGTTTGATGCAAACAAAAAGCCACAAGATCTGTTGGATTTCCTAGGACTATTATGATCACCTAAATGCAGACATAAATTCATTAAAGAGAAAGATAAAGTCATGAAAGGGACTACAACTGAGTGTAAGATGTATTTGAGTGTTGAAAATCTTTTCAGAAGTGAAAGACAAAGTCTCCCCTTCCCTTTTTTTATCTTTTCCTTAAAGTGAGTTTCGCAAAAGTGAAACCAATGACTCCATTTACCCAATATAGGCACGTGGTCTACTTTTCTTCCCATCTCGCAGGGACACGGGATCCCTAGTTGGAGCCTATGTTGGAGCCAACTTTTTTGATGATTTTTAAGCATAATTCTTGCAATCAAAGGTTGGTCATTTAAGTTGTCTTTTACTTCGTGACCTTTGCCCTTTGAAAATCTCAGTAGTATCAATATACAAAGTGGTGAGGGTCATTGTACTCATAATAACTTTTCCTTTTAACCATGAACAAGATTTTTCACTTTTCTTTACCTCGGGATATTGCGTTTTGGGAGTTACAAGTCACACTGTTTTTAAGCCCCGATGCACAAAGTCGTGAAGTAACCTTGAAATTTTACCCAGGTTAGCACCGAGAGTTAAGTTCCTGAAACCTTAGTTAAGCACTGTCAGTATTTTGTGTCTCTTCGTTTTTCCTCCCCAAAATTCTCACCATCACAACTCTGATAGGTGAAGTCGCAAGACATGTGTGCAAGTTACCCAAGTTAGGGTCAGGGGTGAATAACTTTAACCATAGTTAAAGTCTGTCAGGATTTCAGAACTCAGCATGCATCTCTCCCAAAAAATATACCTTCGAAGCCCCAAATCGCGAAGTCATGATATTACTTAAATATAAATTAATTAAACGCTTAACCCGATTTACCTTCTCTCTTAACTAGATCACATCATTGTGATCTCAGAATTTCACGACTCGGCATATGCTCCTCCCGGGAACTTTACCTTCGAAGTCCTGAGTCGCGAAGTCACGATTTTAAGTAAACATGATTAATCAAATGCTTAATCCAGATTATGTTTTTTCTTAACTAGATCGCGTCATCGCAATCTTGGGTTTTAGGGGCTCAGAAGGTTAGAGTGAAAACTCCCGATACGGTGAACGCCGAAAGGTTGATTAAATTTTAAGAAATCCTGATTAAATAAGCTAAGCCAATTTAATCAGTGTTTAATACAAGTAATAATATGCACAGTGTACGAGGTAAATTTAAATGTTCCTTGTGCCAACTTGTGTCACGAATCGTCGAAATTTATGGCATTAATTGGAAATGAGGTGATGTGACGAGAAAGGATATGGTTTTTATTTCTAAATCTATCTCTAAAAATGATTTGACCATTTTTTTCATAAGGACATCGAGGTTTTAAATGGTCGAAGATATAGATCTTTTTCTTTCTTCTCTCTTCATAAAGATCATTTCTATTTTTCACAGAGAATTTTTTCTCATCAAGCTGATTTCTGTATGTATACACATTTTTATTATAGGAGAGCTAAGTCACAATCCTCAGTCATGGACCCACGAAAAACGTCCAAGGCAAGTGCTGAGATTTCAAGACAAGGCTCTGATAATGTTTCTGATACTTCACCACGAAGCATTGATTCTATCCGAACCTAGTCATACATCTTCGAGGTTCTACAATCTGATTTGGTGAACTGGTCAGATGATTCCAGTGACAATGAGAAGGAAAACTTGACCACCAAATACAAGATTGTCTTCCAAGAAGAGATGCATAAAGTAGTGGTCAGGCCACGTCTTTTTCCTTACTATAACATGATCTGATGGGCACTAGATCATGTAGATATCCTGACCAGAAGCATCATCAGTGAGAAAAAGGTCACTATTGGGACCTTTAGACCAGAACACTTACAAGCGATGTACAAGTTTCCACCCATGTCGAAATTCACATATAATGTCGAGTTTTGGAGGATTTTAAACAGAAGGAATGCGAGAAATATGACAAAATATTATTTGATTTGATCAAGGATTGGGTCTCACACCCCGTGAAGTTCAAGGCAGATAGCAATGGAGTTTATTCCATATCTTTTTTGGAACCACAATTCAATAACATAGCAATGATGACCTGTAGATTGTATGGGAGGGAAGACACCACAGATTTTTTCCTCCCATGGGTGCCTCTGATGCATACCTTCGTAGAACACTGTTCCTTCGATTGGGCGAAACTATTGTCAAATAGGCTAACTAGTTGGATTATAGAATATCGAACGCAAAGGGTGAGCGGGAAGGCCGCTTCATTTTTTATGTCCACATACATCATGGATGTCGTGTGTTTCATGACGCCTTTTCCCTTAATGAGCTAGAGTTGGGCTCCATTGGATGTTGATCCTATCCATGTCTACCATTCAAAGATTTGGGAGGATAAGGCCTCAGATTTCATATACAAAATTTTCAATTGGGTAATGGTACCAATGCATGTCACCATCTTTGATAATCCACTACCCAGGATCTCAGATAGCATCGCGTCCAATTTGAGCAGTGTGGTCGACTGGTACATGGAGGAATAATTTTCATACATCACGGCTTTCGGCGCTTCTGTCCCTTCGCATGCTCTACCATTATTTATACCCAATAGGCTGGCTTGTCACAAGATCACCAAGAAAACCGTGATTGGTGGCATAAGCAAAGAGATTAAAGGATTTTCAAAGAAGGTATGGCCACCTTTCCCCATTCATTTAAATACCTATTCTTTATTAGATTTTGCGCATGCAAAGGCCAAGGCAGTAGCCTTAGAAGATATTAAATTGGTCCACATTGAATTCAAGAAACATGACCCACACAGGGTCTTGAGTAATCACTTGGCTAGTTGTGGCCTTAAAAAATTTGAGCATGAGAATTCGCCTCATGATGACATTTTTCGAGGCATGAGATCTTATGCCGAGGTTTTGGCTCGGATACAAGCCCTTTGTCCTGAAGGGAGGGTCGACGGTGTCAAATTCCAAGAACATCGGTAGAGCTTCCTTTCCCCAGTATTACGGGGTGAGAATCCAATGACCGTAGAGGTGCAGCAAACAAAATCTGAAGGCTCCAAATATTCAGCACCCGACCAAGAAGAACACTAAGACAAGAAAGAGAAAATTGGGGGCCCGAATCAGGAAGCTGAGACTTCCAACCCTCCAAGCAAGCCAACCTCGGTTTTTACTCCAAGGAAATCATCTAAGCAGGTCAACAATCCCATCTTTTTTGTTACCCCCCTACAGTCCACGAAGGGGGTTCCAGATGCAGGTTGGGTTTTTGGGAAAGAATTGTTTCTCATAACAGTGGAATATCTACCTCTGAATGAATTCTTCTTCGATAAGAGGAGAAAGGTTGTCGTAAAACAAGAACTTTACCAAGATTCAGGTACAGTATCAAAGAAATCTAAATTTTTAACTGATGGGAGAGCTATGAAAAAGGAGGAATTTGCAACTCAAACAGCAAGAACATTAGGGGATTTTGCTACATCCAACCAATATTCAGTCAGAACCCTAAAGGATCAAATGAAGTGAAAAAATCTTTTGATCAAAACATTAGAGGCTAAACTAGCTATAGTAGAGGTTGCTGCCAAAGATCAGGTGAATATAGGTTTAGAACAAGCTAGAGTAGTTGATCATAAGGAAATCGAGTGGCTCAAAGATGATCTTGAACAAACATATCTGATGGCTCAGACAAGTCAGATATAGGTAGGCCAACAAGGAGAATTGATAGAGCAGCTACAAGCCAAATTAGACTTCACCGAAAGCTAGGTAATCGATGTCGGGATATTTCAATCCCAAGCTATAGAAATCAGAAAAAGAGTGTCCTCATATCAACAAGGTCTACTTGCTAAGGTGAAAACGATTCAAAACAAGTGCTAACTCATTGATCGAGTATTGGAAAACCTCACTCTCAGAGAAAAAGATACTGGGCCAGCTCGGGTTGCTTTCCAGGAGGCTACTATAGCCATGACGAGAAGGGAAATAGGAAGTAGTTCCAGGTTTCCTATCTCAGAGCAGACCCGAGGTAACATATTGTTGAAATAATGGGAGCGTAACATATCTGAAGGTAGACAACAAGCTAAAGAGGTAAGAAAATCTTGTGAAGAAACCTTCGATTTTCTAGATAGAAGTTGGTTGGGTTCCGATGATGAAAGAAACACTGAAATATTGGGCCAGATCAGTATAGCCAAGCATCTTCTCAAGATCAAGGAAAATGAAGAAAGAGAATTGGCTGAAATATCACAAATAACCCAGATGGACATAGTCCAAATAGATAAATGGCTAATTAAATCAAGTGTACAATTATGTTCTATCAGCACCAAAGACCAACAGGTGGAGGGAAAGTTGCCAAAATTGGTGAAGGATTGTTACACTTTCAAGGCCAATAATCAAGCGGAACCTTCTAAGTTGATATACCAACTAGTGGAGAAGTGTGTCATTTGCACAGAGCATGCGAAGAGGAAGGTTTCCGGTACCAAACAAGGACAGAGACAAAGAATTGAAACATTTAATTTCCTTTGATGTAACTAAAAATCTCTGGAACGATTGAGATTCTAGAATATAGAAATTTGTATAAATATACATTTCGAAGAAAGAACAGAGGCTGGACCTTTTTGGTCAATTGTAATAGAGACTATATCCTTTTTGAGAATTAATACAAAGCAATCCGGAGACTCCTGATTCCGTCAATATTGTGTTATGAGTTTGTTTTCTCTGTAATTTCATATTTAATTTCATTTCTCTTATATGTGTCTGATGAATGTTTCATTGCAATTTAGTAAAACCTCTACTTTGGTGATCATTTTTTAACCATCTATATCATTTAAATTTTTTCCTCTATATCGGCTATTAGTAGGTACAAGACCTGTGAACCTTTTGGATTGTCATATTTTATGCTTCGTCAGATTCCTTCTTATCTTATTTTCTTCTTATGTTTAAAGAGTGTGATTCTCCCTTGATAGGAGCCTTGCTTAATAGAAAAATTAATGTTTTTCTCATATTTCACACATCATTTATTTAAAATATAACTCAGTTACAGAAAAAGGCCTTTGGTTTGCATTTTATCTTTGATATTGAATTCAAAAGTTCTCTTTTGTAAGATCAAATAGATACACCATACAAAACCTCGAATTCACTTTTAATTTATTGTTCCTCTATGACTATCCCCATTGTAAGACAACCTAATATTGAACCTGAATTATCAAACCAAACCCATATCACTTTAAATATCTTCGATATTATACTTAAAACAACCACCACCTGGGTAGAACTTGAACGTTCATGGGCCGCAATTGAACGAGGCATAAGCATCCAGGAACAGTTGGAAGCACGACAACGACAACCTGGAAATTAGCCTTAGCTTCCTTTCCCGAAGGTTGATGCTCTCCTCCTAACTCTTCACTCACTTTCGGATGCCTAGACACTGTACTTTCTAAGCCTTAGGTACAAACTCTGGAACAACACTGACCATGGCACAAAATCACATGAAACAACAAGAATATCAACATCGTAGTGAAAGACATTTTGAAGTAGGGGATTGGGTGCTTTTAAGACTACAACCATACAAACAAATGTCTCTCAAGCAAGCCAAGAAGTATAATAAATTATCACCAAAGTACTATGGCCCTTATATGGTGTTGCAAAAGATTGGTACTATGGCATACAAATTGGAGTTGCCTGCATCTTCACGAGTACACCCAATTTTCCATGTTTCATGCATAAAGAAGGTTATAGGTGACAAGATCCTAGTTCAAACTATACTTCCAGAACTTGACGAGGAAGGAAAAATCATATTGGATACTGAAGCCATCACTGACACAAGAATTCGCCATCTGAGGAATAGATCCATTTCAAGGTATCTCATTAAATGGAGGAAACTACTGGCTAGAGATTCCACTTGGGAAGATGAGTCTTTTATACAGAAGCATCCAGAGTCACTCAAGCATTGTGGACAACAATTATCTCAAGGGGAGGGGCATGTTAAGCCCTAATATTGGCTCATGACCCCTTAATTAAGGCATATTATATTAGTAATGTTATTTTATTTATGTCGGATTTAGGCCATTAGTTGTAATTATACCTCCTAGTCTCCTATATATACCAAGGAGACATTTTCATTTTGAATCATCT
>JZKD02S1899494.1:412813-442001 GCA_000966675.3 Picea glauca
ATATATACCAAGGAGACATTTTCATTTTGAATCATCTTGTACTTGAACATTTAAGTGGGGTAAGAGGAGGTTTCCCCCTCGAAGAGGCTTATTATCTGAAATTATCTCTTTTTCATGGCGTTGAGTACTTTTTCTGAGGTTTTTCTATGCTATATTGATATTTGGTTCTTAACACCCCCTTTTGGGCCCCTTTTTGGGATATGGGAACATGTAACGAGAATGGGATGTCGGTCGATGGGTTACCCATGTGTAGGCCTATTTTGTAATATATATATAGATGTCTAGGCCATATAGAAGAGTAGTAGGAGAATAGTGGATCTATGTGATGTGAATGTATGCTAAGTGCGAGTAGAGTCTGTATGTGCTTTGTGCATGATTGTAAGAGACTTGCAGAGCTAAGTGCAGGTCCTTGTAGAAAATTGTGAAGGGCTTAGTGTTGTAACACAAGGAATAAGGATCTAGCATGCTGCGTAGATATTATGTCCTGTGCAGAGTAAGGGTTTTGAAGGCTTTGTTCTTGTAACCAATTGACTGAATAAAATAAACAAGAAGAGTTGGTGGACGTAGCCCTGGGGTGGGGGTGAACCACATAAACACTGTGTTATGTTCTTTGTTCTTTGTCTTGACGTGTTCACATGTTATTTTCTAAGTTTTTTTATATGTTTAGATAGATATACTTCTTCTTTGTGCTTATAATATGTAAGAATATTAGATCTGATCAAGATAGTCATGCTTAGTGCTTGATGTGCTCATTCTGATCCATTTATATATTCTAAGTGCTTAAATACTGTAGATTAGTGTGAATGCTATGAAGCTCTGTTTTATCAACGAAGTGAATAGTGATTTCATATTAAGTAACTGACAGTGCTAAGAGTTGTATTAAGTGTTGTAATCATAGATTTGTGTCATAACTAAGGTTGCAGACACATGAGTCTTGCAACCACCCCTTCCTCTACCTCGGGTGAAACTTCATCTACTTCGCAGGTGTTTCCGAAAGGGTTGGTAGTTAGGGCTTTGTTGGTTCACTGTTGTAGCATTGAACCGGGGGTCTGCCCCTATTCCAACAAATGGTTCCATTGTCAGGACGTGAAACTGTGATTGCTGGGAATTGAGGAAGAAGAAGATTTGTGCAAAGATTCGACCTAGGATTGTGAAATCTTTGTGTGTAGATCTATGCCCTAGTGCACAATATTCTACTTGAATTATAAATCTCTGTGCTAAAATAAGGAAGCTCAATCTGAAGAAAGGAGGTCGAATCTGAAGGAAAGTAGCAATATCTGAAAGCTCTGTGCTCTAAGAAAGGTAAAAGTGACAATTTCTGATTAAAAGAGGTAAGATCTGTAAGCTCTGTGCTCTGATAAAGGTAAGAATAGTTAAAATATATAGACCTGGAAGCTTTTTTCTCTCTAGAAGTAGGATAAGTGAAAATTTTTGTTTCTATAGTATGGATCTAGGTATGTTTAGTAGAGTCTGTCCTAGTTTGAAAACTAGGGCATTAATAGATGAAAGAAGGTTTGATATGAGTAGATATGATAAGAATGGTGATAGATATGTTATACCTATGCATAGAAAGAATGTTTGGACTAATGAATGGATGTAGGATCCCAGAAATAATTTATTGTAGGTTAGCTCCTATGATCCTAATGTGTAGTACAGAAGAGGTTGGGTATCATTTAAAAGAAAGAGAGGATTAACCCTCTGTTACAGTTTCAAAAAATCGAGACATCTTGCTAAAGAATGCCCTGGTGGAAGACCTACTTGCCTCTGTTGTAAAGCTATAAACCATGAAGTATTGGATTTCCCTAGAATGATTGCTAAGCTTGAAAGAATGAATCTGAATGAAGAGAAACCTAAGGCAGATCCATAAACTAAGGCTATAGCAGAACCCTAGAAATAATAAGAGAAGACATTGCTACAGATGAAAGAAACCTTGAATGACCACCGACATGTCAGATTATTAGATATATTCAAAGGAAAATAATGCATTGAGGAAAGAATAGGAGACTTTGACATTGACTATGTACTAGATGAAGAAACACAGGTGAATATCATGACAAGAAAAACTTGGGAAGCTATAGGGAGGCCTGCTATGATTCCTTCATTAGGAGGACTAGGGTTATTCAGAGGAAAACTGGTAAACCTGTGTGGAAGGCTCGCTCAGATACCTATGACCACTAATGGATCTTAGACAGAGGAATATTTTTAAATTTTTAAATTTTTTGAAGACCGTGCCCCATTTACCATGTTAATAGGAAAACCTTGGATTGACAGAGATCAAGCTAGATGAAAGAAAGAAGAAGAATTCTTGGAGCAGAAGAAACAAGAGTTAAAAGATTTCATGAACAAGAGGATCACACACTTGATCGAAGAACATGAGAACAGATCAAAGCTATTTAACACTAGAAACCCATATGTCAAAGCTGCAAGAACATTAGAAGACTCACAGGATATTGTAGTACCTATCTCGGATAAAGAAGAGATGTTACCCCTGAGTCCTAGGAGAGAATCTCAATAGTGAGAAATAACTAAAACCATGAAATATAAGAATCAGAATGGAAAATGAATTACCAAGATGAAGCTCACTGGAAAGAAGGATAGAAAGCAAAGTAAGAAGAGAGATAAGTTGCAGAAGGTTCTAGAAGGAACTTCATAGACAAAAAAATTGCAGAATGGGAGCTTCGTCGGGAAATGAGAACAACGACACATGACACTTCTCCATGGAGAAGCAATATAGTTATTGGGGATATTATAACCATTCGATCAACGCTCTGAATGGGTATAAAAACAATAAATTTTCATCATCAGACTTGTCAATTGATTGCAGGAAAATCAATTCACAAGAACCGACCCACCCAAGTGACTAGATTTGTAGTCGACCTCATAGGAAAGTGCACGGAGGGCCTACAAATGAATTGGGAAAATCACCTCATAAACCAGCTGGAACTGGAATGTAGGGAAGCACAAGACCTAGGATATGAGTTCCACTTTAGCTGGCTTCTCATCTTGATCACTTTTATCACATGGGAGATGCTAGAAGGTGAGACCTTCTCAGACATCGAGCCCTTTGAACCTCTGGCTACGAAGGTCAGTACATTGTGGTACTCCAATGACATGAACAAGTAATGGAAATCAAATTTCATCTTCCACACTTATTACAACTAGTTGAAGACAACCATTCAGTTTGAGCATCATATAACCCCAAACACTCTCCACAGGTTCAGGGCTTTGATGAAATTCAGTGCAGACCTCCATTTCATCTATATCATAGCACGTGCTAATGAGAATAAACAACAATTGCAGTCATACTACAAGATGACAGAGAAAGAATTAGAATAGATTACTAATGAATGGTCGTCGGACCTCCTCATCCCAGAAGACCCCACGAAGTTATCTGATATGGATAGTCTAGAAGAAGAACATGATACACCTGGACCGAAAAAGACTAAGAAAAATGAAGAAGCTCAATATGTAAGAAGTACCTCAACAAACATTGCTTCTATCTCATCTGAGCAAGGAGGTGATGGAAGAGAGACATATGGAATAGAATTTGAACAAAATAAAGGCAAGGTTACACCTCCTAGATATGAGGAGGACCCCTCGAAGAAAAGGAAGGTTTCCCCTCTGAAACCTTCTTCAAGGAAGAAATCAAAAGAAACTAGGTCCAAATTTGAGACTACCCTCACCTCAGGAAACTTTGACTTCATCATCGCAGCATTGAACGATGCTTCATTGGAGATAGTAGAGAAGCAAGAAGCTAAGAAGGAGGAGGTGTTCAATCACCTCTGCCATCAGAAACACCAGAACTACGACATGATCTAGCTCAATTACACTGAATCGTTGATACATTCGAAGCTTGCCTTTAACGAGCATAGGAGGAGATAGTGCAAGCCACCCAAGATTTAGCAAAAATATAGAAAGACCTTGAGGAGAAACGTAGTGTTGTAAAATGGGAAAATATTGCTCTACAAGTGAAGTGGGATGAAGAAAAATCCTAGTTACAACAAAGCAAGGAATAGTTGCTCACAGAGAAAATCGAAGTTAAGAAAATGGTCAACAAAGAAATTTTCTCTGTGAAAGTCATCGAATTAAAGGATGAAGAGAGAGTTCCACAATAGGTGGAACAACTTGAAGAAGTAATCCAACAACTCCAATAGTGCATAGCATACTTGGAGCTCCGCACTGTGGCCAAGACCGCTCAAGATATAAGATACCTAAGGGAAGCAACTTCTTACAACCTAGTTGACATATTAAAAACTCTTGCATTGAAATGCAATCAAATGAGTAACTGTAACACCCAGACATATGAAAACCTCACTGAGAACCCGAAGTTACAGACACTAGAGTCACAACTCCAGGAAGTGAAGCAGCATGCAGATACACTACAGGTGCAGCTGAAGGCCCTGTCGGTTGTAGATAGAGTGAAGAGGTCTCAAGAACAATGCACAACTCAAGAACAAATACATATGCTTCAAAGAAAAGTGATGTAAGTCACTAAACGACTTCAACCTGTGCAAGATAAGGCATGCCAATTTTTCACAGAGGTTGAATGCCAAGGAGTAGAGTTAGAATAGGTTGTCACCACAACAAAACAACACCTAGAAGGGCTAGTGAATGACATAGTAATCCAAGAGTTCATCAAACAAGAGGCCACATCAAAGAAGTAAGTTGAAGCAGCTCGAGCCAAGATCAAGGCAGAATTTCTTAGACCAGAGTGAATCGGGATGAGTCATAGGTGAGTGTTGGGGCTCTATTGTCCCTTGACCAAGTTTTGGGAATTTCTTGGTGATGTTGACCTATTTTGGGACTTCAACAACCTGTCGAAGGAGGAGAACAAGATGAAGTAGAGATAATGGGATCTCGTCCCCCTTTTTGGGATATGGGAATATGTAACGAGAATGAGATGTCATCCCATGGGTTTACCCATGTGTAGGACTATTTTTTTATATATATATATATATATATATATATATATATATATATATATATATATATATATATATATATATATAGATGTCTAGGACATATAGAAGAGTAGTAGGAGAATAGTGCATATATGTGATGTGAATGTATGCTAAGTGCAAGTAGATTCTGTAAGTGCTTTGTGTATGACTGTAAGAGACTTGTAGAGCTAAGTGCAGGTCCTTGTAGAAGATTGTGGAGGGCTTAGTGTTGTAACGCAAGGAAGAAGGATCCAGCGAGCTGTGCAGATCTTCTTTCTTGTGCGGAGTAATAGTTTTGAAGGCTTTATGTTTGTAATCGATTGACTGAAGATAATAAAGAAGAAGAGTTGGTGGACGTAGCCCTAGGGTGGGGCTGAACCACGTAAACACTATGTTATGTGCTTTGTCTTTATGTGTTTACATGTTATTTTCTAAGTGATTTGATATGTTTAGATAGATATAATTCTTCTTTGTCCTTATAATATGTAAGAATATTAGATCTGATCAATATAGTCAGGCGTAGTGCTTTATGTGCTCATTATGATCCATTTATATATGCTAAGTTCTTAAATACTGTAGATTAGTGTGAATGCTGCAAAGCTCTATTTTATCAACGAAATGAATAATGATTGCATATTGAGGAACTAATAGTGCTAAGAGATGTATTAAGTGTTATAATCGTAGATCTGTGTCCCATCTAAGGTTACAGACACCTAAGTCTTAAAACCACCCCCACCTCTACCTTGGGTGAGACTTCATTTTCTTCACAGGTGTTGCCAAAAGGGCCTGTAAGTAGGGCATTGTTGGGTGCACTATTGTAGCATTGAATCTGGGGTCTGCCCCTGTGCCAACTTCATAGACAATATTGGCGTGATGCGGAATGAACACCTTCATTGAGAGGGAGTTGTGTTGTTTCTCCTCATGCCGACTAACCCCTCTAGCCAAGGGTTCCCTAGATCATTCATGTGATTTTAATGAGGGGTGTTGATGCTTGAATCCATCATGACTGAAACGTCAACCTCACAAGGACATTATTCCCCCTTCGTTTTTAGAGATATGGTACTCCTCTTGGACTAAAAGATATATCTGCGACATATTGGATTAGAAGAATGATAGGCAACAAACCCTAAATATTTATTGCTTGAGATTATGAAATAAAATGGTTCTTCAATAGTCTGACTACAATCTTTATGTGCATCAAAATAAAATATTGAAGGAGGGCTTCAACATCAGAATTAAATTGTGATCAACATCACACACAATCTTCTTAACAATATATACATACATCGATATCTTCTTCATAGGAGAGAATGATTTGATCATCTCAAATAATTTTAACAAAGTACTACAATCAATATCAAAAGAGAATTTGATAGGTCAACCTCAAATACTTTATATTATGAAAACATGGTTACAAAGCACAGTCGAGATCAACCCCGAAGCAATTCTTTGTGGAGTTTTATTTATGAAAGATGTTCTTCATTACAAAATATTTGAAATCCATATAGGTGGCTGCAAATACTCCATGATGGTATAATAAAATATCTTATAAGAATATAATAAGAACACTCAACAACTCAACCTTGTGCCCAACTATGAGATTCGAGCATAAAACTATGAGAAGTGGTGTAGAAGAATATATATAAAAAAAAATGGAGAAGATAGAGATCTATTTCTCTTGATAATAAACTTGATTGTGTATCCATGGGTGTACCCTCTTCTTTCTCTTATATTCTGCTCTTTCCCTTTGACAATACTGATTCTTGGCCCCTTGATGAAGCCTATCTTCTCTTTTTAGGAAGATATTTTCTAACTACCTGAGCATATAGGGTTTTCTTCCTCTCTTGAAATTCACGTACAGGGTTCTTCTTGAAAAATTCCCTTTAATTAATTTCTCATTAATTCCTAATTAATGAATTCACATCATTAATACAAGTACATTGAAAGAGGGTTCCTCTCCCCTTTTAATAAAAGTTTTTAATTATTATTTTTTTTTTTAATTTAATTAATTTTCCACTAAAAGAGGACGATTTTAATTTAATCTTATGGAAGTGAAAACCAATGTTTTTCCATGTAAAGAAATTCTTATTTTCTCTTCATCATATCATATTTTCAATTATATAAAATTTTCCCAAATCCATCACTTGGATGTCAATATATGAGATAATGAAGTTGGGTTGTCACGCAGGCCCATTAAAATGTAGCTGACTGATGTTTTAATTTATGATAAAAATATATCAACTTTAATCACTTTAAACCTATACCACCATCTTCTAACCTTAAATACCTTTCCAATGGTATAAATTTTGTGTGATTACGACACCCAGAGCTCAAGTTATGGCCTTCGCAAGGTCAACACTCACCCACCGTTGATCAAAATTGATGGGAAAATGTGGGCCCTTGGATGCATTTCATGCTTCCCTTCATAAAATTTGACATTTTTGGTTTGAAAGTATATCCCACATGCATTGGGATATTATATTATTTAATATGTATAAAAATAAGTGTTTGATATAATTAGCAAGAAACACAAGAAGAGAAGGAACTATGGAGCTTGGAGGATTTAGACCCTTGGAAAATTGTTGAATATAATAATAATTTTGTATTCCTAGTCAACCACCAATATTCCTAGTCAGCAATGATGAGTCATCCAGCCAAAACTTTCCACTTGTATCACTTGGTAGGACAACAATCTACCCATAATAATCTACCATATGTCTTCCAATAAAATCATGCCATGTGTCACTTTTTTGTACATTGCCATGTGTCTCCATTATTTTGTTGTGATGTCGCACCATCCATTAACTGCCATGTGGATGTATTTCATTGGTTAATAAAGTTCCATGTTTCACTTGGATATGTTCCTCATACAACTTAGGACCAAAATTTTCAACCTGTCATCACTCAGTAGGCCAACAATCTACCCATAGGAATCTGCCATATCTCATCCAATAAAACCATGCCATGTGTCAATTTTTTTATGTTTCCATGTGTCTCCATTAATTTGTTTCCATGTGGAACCATCCATTAACTTGCATGTGGATGTATCTCATTGGTTAATAAAGTGCCATGTGTCACTTGGAGATGTTCCTCATAGAACTTAAGATAGGAAATTTTTTATTAAAATAATATGGTGGGTCCACGAGTTTATGTGAATGCATAGGTAGCTCCATTAATTAGTTTCCATGTGGAACCATCCATTAAATTCCATGCGGATGTATCTCATTGGTTAATAAAGTTCCATGTGTCACTTGGAGATGTTCCTCATAGAACTTAGGATAGGAAAAATATTATTAAAATAATATGGCGGGTCCACAAGTTTACAGGAATGCAGAGGTAGGTGAGGAAGTCACCCATGGTAATGCATAGTAAGAAATGAGTGTGAAAAAATCTAAGTGTAGATGAGGTAGAGAGGAGAGGTAAATAGTAGTAAAAAGAAGTTGTAAAATATTTTAAGTCTTCAGAATCGGTAGGACAAACTCATATAACATGAAATAAACATCACCAACCTTGTGTGAACCCATGGTAACTCATATATTTGGCTAAGTGTTGGAGAATTTACATAGTAAAGAGTAATAAAAAGAGTTGGGTTCATTATGAAGGTAGCGGAAGTCAAAGTGCACTATGAAGGTAAAAGAGATAACACACACTCTTAAGAAATATCACCAACCCGTGAACCTGCGGTAAGCCATAGTAAATAAAACTAAGTTTGGAAAGTATATAATGGGTCATGTGAAATATGGAAAAAAATATGGAAAATATAAAAAATGAAAAGAAATATATGGGAAATACGTGAAATTTGGGGGAAAAAAAAGGGAAAAGGAAAGAAATGGAAAAATGGGATAAAGAAATATGGAAAGGAAAATCAAAGGAAATGGGAAAATAAAGGAAAAGGGAAATGAATGTGAATGTGGAAAGGAATAAAGGAAAATGGTTAAGTGTGGAAAATGTTAAGGGGAATATGAAAGTAATGAGACAATGTGAAAAAGGACTAAGTATATAATGAGAGAATGAATATGGGTGAAGGGAAAGGAGAGGAGAGAACATGTGACTTAGAACATTTTTCATATTTCTTCTTGTAACACCTCCATTAGACTTCTGGACATAAATATGCGTATCTTGGTCATGGAGACTTCCATTTTGATTCTGTGAAATGGATGGATAAATTGATGTTGAGGGCTATGAAATAAACATATAATAGTTCAAAAGTATTCATCTTCCAATATCTTTTTTATTATTATTCCAGGAGCGGGAATATATAGGTGACCAAATTTTGGTCAACAATTGGCTCCAACTGCAGGATAGTGGCCTCTTGTGGGTTGCTGAGAACAACAAAATCTCAAGACCATTTACCTTATCCATTGGGCTATAGAGTCATCTTCAAATTTAACTCTTGTAATTCTTCTTCTTTCATGGATTTATCTTCAAACTTCAATATAAAGACTGTCGTATTATGCAAAACTAAACTGAAGAAACAAAATATGTACATATATAATCTACCTACCCTAACTTACTTGAAATAAAGGAGAACCTTAGGTATAGGCAGTTTTCCAATGGATCCATTTGAGCATCCAATTGACTTTTGAAATGGGCTCCAACAGTAAGAAAAATATTAGGGTTTCTACCAATAAATCAAGAGCATGAAAATCAGGAGTATGCCCAAAATGTACCACAATGGGATCAAGCAATGTGTGCAAAAGACTTGTTTTTGTTGGTGGGTTGACAACAATACTCTTGAACCAATATTCAATATAATCTACTCTTGGCTGCCCCAGAGTTCTACTATCTTCAATCAAATGAGAAATTTATTTCTTGAATATATTCTCTTTCTCCTATTTTTCCACATTCAAGATTATCGTTTCATTGGCGATGTCTTGGAAATGTTATTCTTCTATGCAATGGTCATCTTATTTATTCTCAAAATTGTTTTCTTCCACCAATTCTTCTTTATTCTGACTGAATTCTTCTTGCATGTTTGGTGGAGAATTTTTAATTTCTTCCTCATATGGAGTATATGAGATGATGATATCCTTTTCTTTATTTACAACCACTTCCATGGTTCTTGATTCATAAAAAAAATGTCGAAAAGACTCTTCTTTCTTGTAAAGGTGATCTTTCTCATCATTCTTCTCAAGATTCATTTATTCCATCAATTCTTCTTGCTGCAAGTTCTCTTGTGATGTTTCATCTTCTATTACAAGGATGCAATCTTCTTGTATATTTAGTGGAGGCTTCTCAATTGCATTCTCAAATTTTATGCTTGAAATATCTTCATATGGAGTATATAGGAGGCTGGAATTTTCTTGTAATTTGGAAGTTTCATCTTCGTCTTCAAAAACATGAATTGAATTAAAAAAAAATCCACTCTTTGATTAGTTTCTTCTTCAAAATTGAGAATTTAGTTATCTTTCTTCCATATGGGATAGGATGCATGGGAAACAACATTTAAAACATCAACAAAAACATATGAATGCACATTTGGAATGAACTTTTCTACAAATGAATCTTCTAACACATCCTAGCTAGTAATGGAGTTAGACATTAATGAACTATACCATTCAAGATCATCCTCTCGTAGAGTTTGTAGGAATAATCTACTTGTAACATTGTCTGCAGTGAGGCTAAAATAATAAAATGTACCTTTAAAATTAATCAAGTGTTTCTCTGCATCTTCTGAAGCATCCCTAATGAATGTAGAAACAACTTCAATAGGAATATTGGGCATTTTAAAGTCTACTTCTGGTAGATTTAAAGGAGTATTATGAAATCATCTCTTTCTTTGAGTATATATCCCTTTTGCTGAGTCTTGCAAAGCCATTTATGGGCTTGATAAAGAAGCATTATGAACTGAATGGAACCCCTCATTTTGAATTTTTACAATGGAGTTTCCAAGGAGTTCATTCTCCCAAATCTTTGGTGCTTCTCATTTCTTTTTGATATTACAAAAAAGGTGAGCCATGCTTAAAATAAGCAACCATTTTCTTCAATATTCTTCTCAAAACTTAGAGCCATGGATATTTCTAGTTCCTCAAATATCTTGAAAATAAATCACTCCCTACTGGAGTCACCAAACATCTTGACGCTTGAATCCATCGGGACCAAAACAAAAACCTCAGGACGACATTAGTCCCCCTTTTTTTTTAGAGAGGTGGTACTCCTCTTCGACTAAAAGATATATCTGTGATATCTTGGATTATGAGAATGTTAGGAAGCAAACCCTAAATCTTTATTGCTTGAGATTATGAAATAAAATGGTTCTTTTAATTTATGAGAAAAATGTATCAAATCTAAGCACTTGAAACCTATACCACCATATTCTACGTTGAAATACCTTTCCAACAGTATAAATTTTGCGCGATTCCGGCACCCGGAGCTCAAGTTATGGCCTCCGCAAGAACACCACTTAGCCACCGTCGATCAAATTGATGGGCAAATGTGGGCCCTTGGATGAATTTCGTGCTTCCCTTCATAAAATTCGAATTTTTTTTTTTGAAATTCTATCCCACATGCATTGGTATATTATATTTTTAAAGATATATAAAACCAAGTGTTTAATATACTTAGCAAGAAACACAAGAAGAAAAGGAACTATGGATCTTGGAGGATTTTGACCCTTGGAAAATTGTTGAATATAATATTAATTTTGTATGCCCAGTCAACCACTAATATGCCCAGTAAGAAATGATGAGTCATAAAACCAAATGTTTCCACATGTCGTCACTCAGTAGGACAACAATCTTCCCATAAGAATCTTTCATATGTCATCCAATAAAATCATGCCATGTGTCACTTTTTGTATTCCTCGACATGTCTCCATTAATTACTTGCCATGTGGCACCATCCATTAACTTCCATGTGGATGTATCTCATTGGTTAATAAAGTGCCATGTGTCACTTGGATATGTTCCTCACAAAACTTAGGATAGGAAAAATATTATTGAAATAATATGGCGGGTCCACAGGCTGCGACGTGTCTCCATTAATTAGTTATTGTGTGGCACCATCCATTAACTACCATGTGAATGTATCTCATTGGTTAATAAAGCACCATGTGTCACTTGGAGATGTTCCTCATCGAACTTAGGATAGGCAAAATATTGTTAAAATAATATGGCATGTTTGCGGGTTTAAGTGAATGCAAAGGTAGGTGAGGAAGTCGCCCACGATAATATACAGTAAGAAATGAGTGTGAAAAATTCTAAGTGTGGGTGAAGTGGAGAGGAGAGGTAAATAGTAGTAAAAAGAAGTTGTAAAATATTCTAAGTCTTAAGAATTGGTCGGATGGACTCATATAACATTAAATAAGCATCACCAACCCTTACGACCTCATATAACATGAAATAAACAACACCAACCGTCACCAACCCACAAACCTGTGAACCTGTGTTAACTCATATATTTGGCTAGGTGTTGGAGAAGTTACATAGTAAAGAGTAGTAAAAATATTTGGGTGCATTATGAAGGCCCACGAACGTGTGAACCCACGGTAACTCATATATTTGGCTATGTGTTGGAGAGGTTACATAGTAAAGAGTAGTAAAAAGAGTTGGGTGCATTATGAAGGTGTAATATGTCAAAGTGCATTGTGAGGGTAGCGGAGATAACACATACTCTTAAGAAATATCACCAACCCATGAACCTGCAGTAAGCCATAGTAAATAAAACTAAGTCTAGAAAGTATATAATGGGTCACGTGAAATATGGAAAATATGAAAAATGAAAAGAAATATATGGGAAATAAAGGAATTACGTGAAATTTGGGAGAGGAAAAAGGGAAATGAAAAAATGGGATAAAGAAATATGGAAAGGAAAATAGAAGGAAATGGGAAAATAAAGGAAAAAGGAAATGAATGTGAACATGGAAAGGAATAAATGAAAATGGTTAAGTGTGGAAAATGGTAACAGGAATATGAAAGTAATGAGAAAATGTGAAAAAATACTAAGTATATAATGAGAGAATGAATATGGGTGAAGGAAAAGGAGAGGAGAGAACATGTGACTTACAACATTTTCATATTTCTTCTTATAACACCTCCATTAGACTTCTGGACAAAAGTATGCATATCTTGGTCATGGAAACTCTGATTTTGATTCCGCGAAATGCATGGTGAAGATGATACTGAGGGTTATGCAATGAACATATAATAGTTCAAAAATATTCATCTTTCAATATATATTTTTTTTATTATTCTAGGAGAGGGAATATATAGGTGACTAAATTTTGGTCAACAAGCGGGTAATGCACTGTTGGGCTTGTTGAGAGAAGAAACATCACACACTTAGTCATGAGGTCTATGGGAGTAGATTCATGCTACTAGATGAGACCATACCTATGGCTGATGGAATTCTAGTAGTCGTGTGCTACTAGTTGATTGTTGCATAGTTATAGAGACATCAACTATGACTATGGATGATCGTATGGTAGTATCTATGTGATACTAGTTGATTTCTTCATAGTTATAGACTATGACTATGACTGATGACATGGTAGTATATGTGTGCTATTAGCTTATTTCTTCATATTCATAGGCATTTCAAACTATTATTATGGTTAATGGAATGGTAGTAGTTGTGCGATACTAGTTGATTGTTGCATAATCATAGAGACTATTGGACTACATGTTGGTAGCTTATGTAGCTACCGATTGATTTTAGGGAAGAGACATTGTGTCTCTGGAAAATAGTGTGATACATGGAGTGGTTTTTTACCACTATATAGTAGTTATGTACTACTATGGATCAACACAATCGTGTTCTACTGGATGCCATTGTAGTAGTTGTGCACTACTAGCTGAATGCCATGGAGACTACCAGTTCACATTGGGAGTATTTGTGTGCTACTTGATTACAAATAATATGGCAAATGATTTGAGCTACAGATGGCATTGTGGTAGATGTGTGCTACTGACTGATTGCAGAGTAGTCAGTGAAATACTAGATGAAGACATCGTGAAAGATACCTCCCTAGCTAAGAGGGAGTGTTGATGTTTTTGTAGATGTGGGAGGTACTTTCCCTCCTATATTACCTTTCTTATATGAGAAGAAGATTCCAGAAGAAAGAGAACCATTGAACAAATGTGGAAATACCCTTGAAGGGAAGTCAACCCAGAAGAATAAAGAATAAATAAGTGACACCTTCCCAG
Source organism: Picea glauca (assembly GCA_000966675.3). Taxonomy (NCBI): domain Eukaryota; kingdom Viridiplantae; phylum Streptophyta; class Pinopsida; order Pinales; family Pinaceae; genus Picea; species Picea glauca. The sequence goes on from JZKD02S1899494.1 coordinate 426,897, forward strand.
AAGAGAAGTCGACCCAGTAAAGAGGACATGAAGACTATAAATAGGAGGCACCTTAGCTCATTTGGACACACTCACTCTCAATTTCTCATCTACATAGAATTAAGGTGAAATTATGAGGAAGGGTGACGCAGTAGATATAGTGAAAAAAATTCTTCTTGTTCAGTATTTTTGGTATTTCTCTCTTGTGCGCTACTCTTGGAAAAGGTGCACTACCTTGGTATTATGTTGTTGATATAGTTGGGGTGGTATTTTTGGTTATATATTGAGATAGACTTTGTGATAGGGTTTATCTATTCATTTATGATTGGATTTTATTTGTGAATGGAATCTGTATAAGAAAGGTTGCTAGGTGTTTCCCCCATTTGGAGTTTTCCCAGGATAAATCTCTTGTATTATTTTGTCTCTTGTTTATGTTTCTATTGCTTAGTGCATGATATATATAAGTTAATGGTAAATACGTAAAAGAACATTGGTAAATCTAATGCTCTGTAAATAAAGAAAATATAACAATAGTTCGAGTTCCAGTGATTGTTGTAGTGACATTTTGTTTTTCACTTATATTTCAGGGAAACATGACGGGGTAAGGAAAGGGGGTTGTAGCCTCCTTTCTATTGGTGCTAGAGAACATAGGGAGTTGGAGCTTCCTTCAGGTTGGATCTTGAGAATTAGGGGGTTGTATCCTCCTTCTAGTTGGATCTAGAGAATTTATGGAGTTGTAGCTTCCTTCAGGTTGGAGCCTGTAAATAGGGGGTTGTAGCCTCCTTCTAGTTGTAGCTAGAGAATTGGGAAGTCGGTGCCTCCAATGAATGTATTCTTGAAAATATATAAGAAATCCTTCCATGGTTTTCTCCCATTTAGTTTTGCACATAAAATTTGGTGTATTGTGTATTTGATGTGATGATTCTTATGATTATATGCTCATTATATTAAATGCAATCATAGATGATACATTGATGATAAAATGTTGAATACTATTCATAATGTTGAATAATATATATTGTGGTTAAATGTGGTAAAAGCACTCATACTAATTCACCCTCCCTCCCATTATCCCAAAACTCAGGCTAATGAATACATGTGATGGATGCTTGAATTCCATAACATGGTATTAGTTGGTTTTGTATCGCTATTCCCAAAATTAAATATTTCTTTTCCATGTATTTTCTCTATTTACATTTTTATGGAAAATATTTATCTTGTTGGTTTAGTAGCTTGACCGATTATGTTACAAGATCCTAGGAACTTGTATGAAAGACATTTTTCTTTCAGGAACTCAAAAACATATGTATTTTCAATTGCTTTGTTCCTTTATTACTTTCCCTTTATATATAAATTTATAGAACTCTTCTATAATCACTTCTTCATAGTTAAGTTGACCTTGTTGATACTTTGGTAATTTGTAAAAAACTAACTCTTGTTTTGTAATATATGGTGAGATTATGGAATATGAGAGATATTAGGACATTATTCTTCCAATAAACATACAAAAATAGTTTCAAACAATGCATATAGAATGTATTTAAAAATGAGTCATTGAGCAATTTTCATTTTTTTAACATGCCGAGGAGTGGTGGCTAGCCTAAACTACCCAATAATGTTTTGATGATAACTTTATAATATGTTATTGGATTGGAGTAATTCCAAAGATAGTTTGAAGTAGATTCCTATGGACATATCTAGTAGAAACAATTTTGTAAGGTGCATTGGATTTCTATGTTGAATTTGCTAATAAATACCTACTTGACATAGTTGTTTACAAATTCTAACCTGGAACAATAGTTACTTTTTTGGGCATGAATAATTTGTTTGATTTCATATTGACATGATTCTAGTGGGGCATGAAAGTGTATTCATAGACATATATTTATTAAAATAGTTTTTTTAAATGCATTGCATTGCCATGTCAAATATGCTAAGAAATAACATGCATGTCAAAGTTGTTTGCAATTTCTAGCTTGAACCAATATTTTTTTTTTTGGGTGCAAATATATATTTTTTATTTTCAATTGATATGATTTTGGTGCGAGATGAAAGTAGATTAATATAATTGTGTCCAACATAAATATAATGATGAGTAATCAAATATGTTGATGAAAAATCAAGGACACATATTTTTAGTAGTGTAAATTTTGGGACAAGCAATCAATATTTTGAGCATAACTTTTTGTATGATATCCAAATGAAGCGATTCAAATTGGTTCATAAACAAAATTCCAAGGACCATATGACCTAGAAGCAGGTTTTGAAAATTTCTCCATTTGTTCCCTTAAATTACAATTGTTATGAGTATGATTTTGGTAGATTCCTCAATTCAAAATGATGAAAAAAACGTTGAACTTAATTTTTTAAGTGAAAATGATGTGGGTCTTAGGAAAGATGGGGAATGTTAATATGATTCCAATTTTTTTTTAATTCTTTAGGTATAAATGGATCAATATTTACATACTAGGGTTTATTTAATGATGATTTATAAATGTAGCCTAGTATGGCCTATACAACTTTAAATAAATAGAAATGCATTGCCTAATCCCATGTGAAAAATATATTACATCCTTTAACACTTATTTTTAAGGTAATTTTATCAAAATATTACATATCTCTCCTAAATAATTCAAATAGAAAATATGTCATTCTTATTAGGATAAATACATAAATGGTGATCTCTGTAGTAGATTATAGTTGTTACAAGCTACAAAACTCACTTACTGGTACTATCTAACTTATTGTTAGAATTGGTGTAGAATTAGAAAGGAGTCATAATTATGAGGAGTTGGAAAGAGGGATTGTTGGTCCTTGTTTTGTTGAGGAGGGGAAACAATAACTCTTTTGGCCAACCTTGTTAAGATCTTCGAGGTTAGCAAGGAGTGGACCATTTATGGTTGTTATTGTTGTTGATAACTAAAGAATGGGATTCTACCCCTAATATATTTAATATTTATATGGATATGGAGGTGGGGATTATAGTGGTCATTGCTAAATACTTGGAGGATACCAAGTTGTGGGAAGGACATGGTTCATTTGATTACCCCACAAATATTGAGTATTTTCATGGGATTAGCTTGAGGTGATTGATGTGATGAAACATACTTATTTGTCATTATCTCATGTTGATGTATTGATGGTCATTATCCTATTTCATTATTCTTCTAATGTTAATGAAAAAAATAACACTTTGAATATCAATACATTGTTTTATTATGTACTAATATTTCAACCAAACAATATTTTAAGGAAAAAGAGACAAAGTGTGTTTTTATGCAAGGTATTGAATGGAGACTTACAATGTAGGTAGTTGGAATGTATGATTAGGGAAATGGAGGTAGTTTACCAACAAAAAATGGTTTTCATGGAATGCTTTATGGATGTGACATATAGGGTAAAAAATGACAATGCACATGATGAAATCAACAAATATGGAAGTAACAAATGACTCTTCAAAAAACTATTATTTAGGAACATAAGGTAAAAATAATGGATTCCACAAAAAATAATGTAGAACCATTCTTTAGCAATAGGTACCTGTTATCCCCACTTTTTAGGGATAACTAGGAGATCATGTCTCGAGCCACACAGATCCTAGACATGGAATACCGAGAGCAGGATTGACCTCAGCATGGCCCTGGAGGGCCCACCTTTTCTTCTTCCATTGTCTTTGTCTTTTCAGAAGCAGGAACATCCATCACAATTGGCTTGGTCCTGTATCAAAAGGGGTTCTTGCTCCATGAGGTAATTGGTCCATGTATCATGGTATGTGTCACCTTTGATCATTAAAACCTTTAAATATATGCATCTTATTCCTTTTATCTCTAACAAATGCTTGGATCTTACATTTTCCCACTTGACCATCTTTGGGGGGATTGACACGGTGCCCTAGCAAGCCTATGTCTGTAGGTTTTGGTTTGCCACTAGGGGGGTTTCTAAAAATCCATCATCCGCTCCCATCATAGCACCACTCTTACATCTTGTTTCCCACTCACCTATCCCATTCCCCTTGTCCAGGCATTGGGTTGACCTATTTCAGGACTACACTTTACCTCGTGGGAAGAAGGGGCTAAAAGCCCAAAAGGTAAAAGAAAGATGGAAAAAGATAAAATCCTAAGAATAAACCTCGAGATGCTTCGCCTAGGGATCCCCGTGAAAGCAATAAAAATATTCTCAGCAATAAACAAGAGGGACCCAAAAAAATAACAAAACAAGACCTAATCAGAGGATAGGGAGTCTCATCACGAGCTAGCCTATTAGGTCCATGGGTACCTAGCAGTATGACATTTCCACCAGTTGGTTACCACGCCAGGGCAGTGACTCTTGGTTGCATGGCCAAGGGAAAGGGGGTCTCATCACGAGCCAACCTTCTCATCTCTGCGAAATTACTTGTGGATAATGTTGTTAACTCTGGTCACCATGCCAAGGAAGTGTCACCTGATTAGATTTTGAACAAAAAATCAAATAAAAGAATAAAAAGAATAAAGGCAACAATGGGCTTGGAAAAAATGCATCCATGACAGGGACAAATCTCCTTCTACAAAGGCACCCATAGGTAACATCTTTGCACCCATGGCCATCATTGTACCCACATGCTTAGACATCCCCTGACCACACCACCCACTTACATGGCTTGGAAGAGGTATTTCTGGGAACTTTCCTTTTCTTGTGGACACTAGCCCAATAGGATTCATTGTCTTTTTCCCCAGACTTGTATTGTAGGCTTGTGTAACGTCTTTGAGAAATTGACTAATGTATTATGGATTTTATGCATGTGTTTAATAATATTAGTGATGAAATGTGATTGACATTGCTATGATCCCTCTAACTGATGAGCCCATGGAGGGCGCAACCTTTGATGTGCAGGACCATACTCGATGGAGAGGTACCATTCAGACCGGTACATATGGGGAGATGACCAGTTCATACCTCCATGGGATTGAAGAGACCACCAGATGGATGATGAGACCCCATCAAGGGGGAAAAGACAGGACAGATATTGATCAGGGGTTTTTCACCTGAGAGGAAGAGGACGTTCCAACAGAGACACTCCGACAAGACTAGACCTAGGGGGAATGACCCCTTTTTAGTGGAACACTAGCCTTGGACAACTTAGGACGTCCCCACCTTCACCATGACATCACCCAGCTTCATGGACTCTTTTGGAGGTAGACTGGGCAGCAGTGGCACGTGTGGCATGTTGGAGAGGCCCTTTGGGGGCTAATGTTTTTCTCCTGGATGTCTCATTTTCCCTAGAAAGGGATAGTGCCTCCCTTGAAGGGGATTTTACTCTCTTTTCTTCTTAATTAGGGTTTTTACTTAGAATTTTATGTAAAAATAGTATGATTTTGACATTATGGCCTTGTCGTCCTTTTTATGACCTAAAAAGTAAAATTAGGTCATCGATATAGTATATATTGAGGATTTTGATCCTCATTTTAGCAAAACAACATACTCACTCATAGTGAGGTCTGATTTTTAGTGCCCTATTTGGGTTATTGGCTGATCTAAGGAATGCACACTTGTTGAAGGAAGAGATTTTTGGCATTCTATGGTGTTTTTCTTGAAGGAAGGTGTTACAACTAGGGTTTGCATGATTATTTCTTGATGAATTGTAAGTATTTTTCTGCAAAAATTCTTGATTGAATGGTCGTAGTCTTATTTTCTTACATGCATTTATAATTTTCTAAATAAAAACCCTAGGTGACAAGCACACAAGTAGGTCCTTGTCTCATGTCCCCTAATAGAAAAGCTTGTAGCCATTAAAGAAGAAGAAGAGAGACTGGCCATAGCTACACGCCTTTTTCTTCCTCCCTTTAGCTAGCCATACCATTTTGACTTCAAGAGGAAGAGGATGTCATAGGACTAGGTCATCTACACCTAGGGTTGTTTTCTTTTAGGGTTTTATGAAAGAGCCTTGCCTTAGAAACACTCTCCCTCTTTAAGCCCTCTTGTCTTGATTTTGTATTTCATTTAAGCTAGTTGTTTATTGGGAAGGAGGAGAGAGCACAAGGCCTTGATTTAGAAACACCGGAGTGAGCCTCTCTCTCCTAGGGTTATGATTTTAAAGCCCTTCTTTAGCAACACTTCAAAACTTATCCATCTAGTCCTTTAAAATATCACCTCCTTCAACTCTTGCGTCCTTCACCTATGACTCCATTAAACCCTAAGGAACTGATCTCAAGCCTCAAATGTTGAAGTAGAATTGGATATAAACACTCTCAAACCTTTTGAATTGAAACCCTAAGTATACTAACCCTAGCCTAGACTAACCTACTAACCCTAAGTTGTTGACGTCATCATTGAACATTTTATCTTTATTGCAACAACGTTTTACTTTATGAGCAATTGAATGATGGTTAAGGCATTAATTGAATAAAGTGTTGATTGGTTACATTGAATGCCACATCATTCTAGTATTTATTGGAGAAGTGAGATTATATTTTCATTGCTATTGTGTAAAAATTGACTTCATCAAAATTTACTTTCAAATTGCCTATATTGGATATCGGATAGTTCTTGATTGATATGAAGTACTAACCCATTGAAATATGCTTGCAAGTATCATTTTGTTGTTGTCTTGTTCCTGGTAGGTAATATTCATTAGGTTTTACTTTATTATTGGTTGTTTAGCTGAAACTTCTGATTGGTGGTGATCTGTGAAGGGGGGAAAAAATTGTCTTCATCCTATTAACCTTTTTCCTCTTCAAAACCCCAGGTCACCAGGAACATCTCCCTTGGTCCTAACCTCCCTAAAGAGAAAGAACCTACCCATCGTGGTGGCATTGGGTGGGATAGGTTCCTGTTACACCATTTTGGCCTTCTACCTTATAGCCTTTACTCCTAGCTACGAATTGTGCAATAACATTTTGGCACCGCTTCCAGGGAACACTGAGTCAAACCTTCATTAGATGACACTTTTTCGGTAATCTTTTCCCCCATGGTTTTTATCTTACAAGCTTAACTGGCAACTCCACTTTGGGTGTTTTCCCTTATCTTTTGATAGTTTCAAGAAAACTATCTAACAACTCCACTGATGATGAAGCCAACTATGAATTCTCAATGGGATCCAGGGAACTACAAACCTTTGGACATGAGTAAAATACTAGGATATCCCAGATGGATGCCCCCCTTTTATAAAATTGGCTCCCTAGATTCGCTGACATCGATGGAGAAAGTATCAATTATCACATGAGCAAATTCTAGGCTTTCTTTCAATATCTCCCTGTCAGTGATGAGGCTGAAGATTTTGTGATGAAACTCTTCTCCGCCTCTCTGCATGGAGAGGCTAGAGGATGGTATGATAATCTTCCAGCTACCAACATCACATCTATGGACCATTTTGAGGAAATATTCCTTGCAAGGTGGGTTATGAAATTGGAATATATACAATCATTGCTGAAAGGTCTTGAATGCATTAAACAAACAGAGGATGAGATCATCAGAGTTTTTGGGGTTAGGTTCCAGTGGTTTCTTTACCAGACTCCTAAAATCCATCGTTCTAAAGACAAGTACCTCCATTATCTCTATGCTAATGGAATTTAGGGGCATTTGAGATTCCTCCTAAATAAAAAGAATCCAAAAACACTTGCAGAATATCACAACATGGACATTCGAATAAAAAGGAATCTCTCCTTCTCCAGAACCAATGATCATACCATGGACACTCTCAACTTGATAAAACTAGTTTCCCTTGAAACCTTTACTGAAGATCCACAAGAGAGAAGGGAACAAGGTTTTGACCAGCAGAATGATGACATGATTAAGGAGAAAGAACCTAATCAATATGATGAAGTATCAACCTGCACTCCTCCTTCTGATAAGGCCATCCAAGAGCCTATTTCTCCAACACAACAGAACGATAATGAGGTTAGTTGTTTCCCTTTTCAGGATACCAACGACACCTTGTTCCTTGATTCAAAAAATGAAGGAGAAACGAAAGCCTTGAAAAAAATGTATATTCCTTGTTGTACAATCAAAGACAAAGAAGAAATCCACGAGGATGAAACAATAACACATGCTAAAAACGCCAAAGTCCTCGAAGCCCCTGCATGAGAAGAAACAATAAGTTGTGTTAGCATGTTTACAAGAAGAGTGTTCTTGTCATTGATGGAAAGAATAGTAGCAATGATGGCATGTATATAGGCAAGAACAACAAAAATGATAGCATGCTTACAGTTATTGATGGCAAGAATAACAACGAAGAAGGTATGGCTACAGGAAAGAATAGTAGTGACGTTGGAAGGTTTATAGTTGGGAGACAACAATGGAAAACAGGAAGACAGAAGGAAGAGTATTTGTTTGTCATTGATGGAAAGTTCAGCCCAATGATGACGAACAAGAGAAAGTGGCAAGACCGACAACACAACAAATATTGCATGGCAATATTAGAGTGTGCAGTGATGGAAAAAAAGAACAACATAAGCTCAGGAGGATTAGCGCAGAGTCCCACGCAGTGCGTAGGTGTGCACCAGGGATGAGGTTAACTCATTGCCAAAGATCAATAGTGATAGTGTACTCAGGATCTTAGATGGATCAAAGGTCAAGGCCTTTGATACTTAGAAATTATTCCAAGCTAGGAGGATGTGTAAGATCGGGAGGAGAAGCGACAGTGATCATTGGATCCCATTGAGAATTCTTGATGACCGTCAGATCTGAATTCAGATAGGAGTGCGCAGTAGAATAGAATAGATATCATGCATCATAGCTGAGCCCAAGGTTTGAATGGCATTGGATCCAGCAGAACCTGCATGTTATTTAAAGAGAAAGGTGAAGTGGGGTTACAAAATCCCGAAAGCAGGAGGACAATTTCAGGTACCGGGAGTTGGAAGTGCCGAAACACTTTATCACAAAAATTCCAAAATGCCGAAATGTGAGACACCGAAATCCTAAAACAAGTAGATCAACCGAAGTTTCGGATATCAAGAGTTGGAGGAGTCAAGAGTTGAGAATCTTCATCACAGGAGTCTCGAAGTTGTGAAATGTGAAACACTGAAATCCCGAAACAGGCACATCAACTAGAGTTTTGGATACTGAGAGTTGGAGGAGTCAAGAGTCGAGACTCTTCATCACAGGAGTCACGAAGTCATGAAATGTGAAATGCCAAAATACCTTCATATCATTTCGGGGATCGCGACATGGAGCATCAAGATATCTCATCAAAAGGAATGTCGGAATGCCGAAATGTGGAAATGAGAAAAACACCTTTTGGTGTAGGTTTCGCATACTGGGAGTTGGAGTGTCGAAACACTTCATCACAAGGAATGTCGGAATGCCAAAATGACAAAATGAGAAAAAAACCTTTTGGTGTAGGTTTTGGATACTGGGAGTTGGAGTGTCGAAACACTTCACCACAGGAAGAAATGATGAAACACCAAAATGCTCTTTCGAATAAGGCTATGGTCACAACCAATGGTCACATCTGCGAAATATGGAGGAAGGACCTAGTGCAACCAAGCTACATTTTAGTGATCGCGACTTGTAGTGTTGAGAACCTTCATAATAGAAATGTTGAAATGCGAAATTGCGAAAGCGCTTGGTCACCGCCGGTGGTCACATCGTCGAAGAGTTGTATGTTGAAATTACTAAGACAACTGAGAGGGGGGGTGAATCAGTTGTTATTGTGCTTAAACAATTTTTAGCCTATTAATACATTCTTAATCTTTCTTCAAGTGATCATCAACATTATACAACATATGGACAATAAAAGTAATGAGCATCAGTCACACATAAGGTATACACAGAGACAGATTTTCACGATGAAACCCATAAATGGAGAAAACCTCTTCTTCTTCGAAATGATAGGCAGTCTTTTAAGTTCTGTACATCATCTATAATTGAGCACCAACTCAATGTGAGGCTACTACCTCTATTTTACAAGCTGCAACTTGTTTGAGAGCATCAACTCTCTTGTTTCTCTAGCACCCACTAGAACGAAGCACCAACTCCCTTAATGTTCCAACACCAACTGGATGGAAGCACCAACTTCCAGTTACACAGGATCCAACCTTTATAACAGAGAACACTTGTTCTCCCTTGCACTACCCTACCACTCTGGTTTCTCTGGCTGCAACCAGATGGAAGCTACAACTCCCTGTGTTCAAGCTCCCACTTGAACCTCTAAGGACAACAGTCCTCCCTAGCACCTTCCAACCACCCTAGAATATAAATGAATAATTAAACAACCAACTACATAGATGAATCGATTCTTACCACTTCTTCTTTGTTCTGTAAATCTGGTCTTGTTTTAACTGTTCTGCAATTCTTCTCTTCCTTTGTCTATTCTACAAATATACTCTGCTTCAACTTGTTCTATCATTCTGCTATGCTTCAACTTGTTCTGTCATTCTTCTCTACTTCAACTTGTTCTGTCATTTTTCTCTGCTTCAAGATTTTTCTTCATCTGTTACTCTTCTCTGAGTTTTATCTCACACTGCGCATATTTTTAGTCTCACACTGTGCATCCTGTGATTTTCCCTTTCTTACAGTTTAATTCATTTTTCGTTCAGGACAACCAACCACTCACAGTCTTTATCTTCTTATTTTATGCACCACGCTCACAGTAGTTACACTTCACATCTTCTTCAGCAAAAGAAAACCATCTAAGCAACTGAAACGCCAATCGATCAGGAATCATGAATCAGTTTTGTTAACTGATTCATAACTGATGAATTAATTGTGAGAGAGAACATTATCCCTCCGATCATATTCAATTTTATCTACACCTTTGGATGAAATTTATTAATCTTTCCCTTAAATCGGGTTTCGACATTTCGGCATTCCTGTGGCGAAGTGTCTCAACACTTCATGTCGCGATCTCTGAAACTCTAATACAGAGATTTTCTACGCTAACTCCTTCCTCTATATGACCATGGCCATGACCAAGCGCTTATGCATAAATTTCTTTTCATGAATTTGAATTTCGTGAATCTAGAGATGAGGCATCTCGACTCTTCAAGTCACGATCCCCAAAACCCCAAAATGGAGCTTATCTGACCTAACTCCTTCCCTTCTCATGACCACCGGTGGTGACCATAGGCTGTGCCAAAAGGCGCTTCATATTTCCTGAGTCTATAAAATTCATTGAGTCTGATCGACATTTGAAATCCCCATAGATCCGATGGTCCAGATCTTATCTCGATCTCGCATCTCGCAAGTTTCCACACCATGCTCCGTTGACTCCAAGTCAACAACTTGTCCTATCATTCGACAGTCCAGATATGATCTTAATTCAATGGCTCAGCTCATATCATGATTTTGCATATTGCGATTTCGGTGGTTATGTTTCTTTCCTCTCCAAGTCGTGAGTCACGAAACTCCAAAATGGAGTAGGATCAACAGTCCAGATCACACCTTGATCTGACGGTTGCGATTAAATCACGATTTCGCATATCACGATTTTGATGGTTATGTTTCTTTCCTCTCTAAGTCACAAGTCATGAAACTCCGAAATGGAGTCAGATCAATAGTCTAGATCACACCTTGATCTGACGACTGCGATTAAATTGCGATTTCGCATATCGTGAATTCGACATTCTTGTGGTTATGTTTCTTTCCTCTCCAAGTCGTGAATTGCGAAACCCTGAAATGGCATGGGATCAACAGTCTCGATCAACACTTGATCTGACAGTCATCAAGAATTGTAAATTGGATCCAACGATCAGAAATGCTACTTCTCCTCCCGAGCTTACTTTGATCTTTCCATCGATGATCTACCAACAATCCTTTGCACTATATCTTCTGAGCTTATTTGAATTTTCTCTACAGCATCTTCTCATAATGCCCATCTATTACATACTTTTTGTACTCATGCCATCTTCACTGTTGTACTTTCCATCAATGACAAGTATAAAAGAATGTGATTTCTATTAAATATTTTCCAACATTCTCCCCCTTTGGCATTGATGCAAACACAAGCACCCACATGCATTTAGACTCTCCTCTCGGACTCTTTTCTCCCCCTTTGACATCAATGTCAAAAAAGAAACATGCTCTCCCTGAGCTGTTGCAAAACATACTCCCCCTGTCAACTATGAGCATCTTGAAAATACACCAGATATTCAATAAGTACTCCCCCTGACCAGGTGACAGATTATACACAAGAAATTATGACCCCCAACTTTTGATGAAGATATCCAAAAGGGGTTGTTTCTAATGGTTTTGTAAATATATCTACAATCTGTTCTGTAGAAGGTATATAATTCAGTTGAACTATTCTGTTCGTAACTTGTTCTCTGAGAAAATGGTACTTTATTGGAATATGCTTAGTATTGGAATGAAGAACATGATTCTTGGAGACACTAATGGCACTGGTGTTATCACAGTGAATTGGAATGGGATCAGTGTAAGTTACCTTCAAATCTGCAAGAGTTTGTATCATCCATAAAATTTGTGTGCAGCAAGTAGCAACAACAATGTATTATTCCTCTGTAGTTGATAATGAAATGGATCCTTGATTTTTACTAAGCCATGCAACTAATGAGTCACCCAGAAATAATGCTCCTCCACTGGTGTTTTTTCTCTCATCAACACAGTTTGCCCAATCTTCATCTGAATAAGCAGTTAACTGGAAATTCTGATTTCTAGGATACCACAAACCATAAGTCATTGTTCCCTTCAAGTATTTAAATATACTTTTGACATATACCAAATGAATTTGTTTAGGAGCAGACTGATAATGACCTACCATTCCAACAACTTCCATTATATCAGGACGAGATGTTGTGATGTACAGAAGACTACCTATCATAGAGCGATATGTCCTTTCATCAACATCTAGTGAAACATCATTTTTACTGATCTTGCAACCAACCACCATAGGTGTGCTAACCGGAGAGGAATCTTCCATCTGAAATTTCTTCAACATCTCTTTCAAATATTTTTCTTGAGAAATAAATATTCCCGCAGAACTTTGTTTTACTTGTAAGCCAAAAAAATATGACAGTTCTCCTATCATAGACATTTCAAATTATGTTTGCATAGAGTTAGCAAACCACTGGGCAGATGATTCATTAGTACAGCCAAAAATAATATCATCTACATGAAACAAAACAACTAGTAAATTATCACCTTCAGACTTAATGTAAAGGCTACTATCAACAGTACCTTTCTTGAACCCTTTTTCTTGTAAAAATTTGTCCAGTCTATAATACCAAGCTCGTGGTGCTTGTTTTAGTCCATATAAGGCCTTCTTCAGCTTACAAACAGAATTAGGATTATATATCAATGAGAATCCTTTAGGTTGTTCCATATATACTTCTTCCTCTAGATATCCATTAAGAAATGTTGACTTAACATCCATCTGATAAAATTTAAAGTTTTTATGACATGAATAGGCAAGAAACATTCTAATGGCTTCCAATCTTGCCACTGGTGCAAAGGTTTCATAAAAATCCCAACCTTCAACTTGTGCATACCCTTTACAAACAAGTCTGGATTTATTTCTAACAACTTGTCCTTTTTCATTCATTTTATTCTTGAACACCCATTTGGAACCTATGACATTCTTATCTTCAGGTCTAGGGACAAGCTCCCAAGTATTGTTCTTTTCAATTTGATCAAGCTCTTCATTCATTGCTTTAATCCAATCATCATGCTTGATACCTTCATCAAAAAATTTAGGTTCAGTCATAGATAAAAAAAAAGCAACATGAGATTGTTCTGAGTCTTTAATCAATTTCCTTCTTGTCTGAACTCCTTTATTTATATCCCCAATTATCTGATTTTCAGAATGATTCTTTCTAATAATTCTAAGAGGTGATTTTTCTTCTTTCTGCTGATTTGTGTCAGTCTGAGTATTCGTATATTCATCTAATTCAGATTCTTCCTTTTCTAATCCTTGGACCTGTTCATCTTCATCTTCAACTATATCTTCTGTTGTTGGTTCAACACTGCTTACATTTCTGACTGCGATTTCTTCATCAACTTTTATATCTATACAATCAACTAGTTTATGCAGTCTCTTATTGTAGCATCTGTACCCTTTACTATTTGTAGAATAACCCAAAAAGATACCTTCATCAGCCCTATCATCATATTTGCCAATATTTTCATCATTGTTCTTGATATAACATTTACTCTCGAAGACTTTAAAATGCTTAATTGAAGTAGGTCTTCCAAACCATAGTTCATAAGGAGTCTTGTCACTGTGTGGCCTGAGATGAGATTTGTTAAGGATATGAATAGTTGTATGAATTGCTTCCACCCAATATGTCTGAGGTATGTTCCTTTCATTCATCATTGATCTTTCCATTTGTTGCACTGATCTATTCTACCTCTCAACAACTCCATTTTGTTGTGGAGTCTTTGGAATTGTGTACTCTCTTTCAATCCCATGTTTATCACATAACTCTTTGAAGTTCCCTGAACTAAACTCTCCTCCTCTATCAAAACTTACTACCTTTAATATTTTTCCTGTTTGATTTTCAGTCAAAGCCTTAAACACTTTGAATTTTTCAAATGCTTCACATTTTTCTTTCAAAAAGGCAACCCAAGTTAATCTAGAATAGTCATCAATAATCAACATAAAGTAATTTTATTTTCCTATACCTTTTTTCCTTGATGGTCCACATATATCCATATGTACTAATTGGAGAGGTTTTTTTGTTGAAGGAAAGTTGTTAGATTTGAACTGAGTGCGAGTAAGCTTTCCTATCTGACAGGGTTTACAAACAGAGTCATATGGCTTTGATATCTTTGGAAGATATTTTACTGCCCCATTGTTTCTGAGTTTGATTATGTGATCAAAATTTAGGTGACCAAGTCTCCTATGCCACAACCAAATTTCATCATATTTTCTTAAGTGAAATTCTTCTTTTTCTTCTTTTAATACATAGACATTGTTTTATGTTCTTATACCTTTTGCAACTAGCTGTCGTGAATCCACGAATTTTATTCTACAGTCTTTAGAGGTAAAAACAACTTCACACCCTCGGTCACAGACTTGACTGACACTCAACATATTATGTTTCAAACCTTCTACGAACAACACATATTGAGATTTCCTTTTCCCATTACTCAAACTTACAATTCCTTTACCTTTTATCTTTCTTGGTGCATCATTTCCAAAAGTTACATTCCCTGATTTGCTATCACTTAGAGTTAGAAACTTACTTTTGTCTCCAT
>JZKD02S1899494.1:449358-470900 GCA_000966675.3 Picea glauca
CAAAACTTGGGACAAAGTGTCGATATATTGAAAAGAAAAAGCTATGACAACACATCAATTCTGCTCCAGTTTGAATCAGAATTACATATCCTTGTTCTTCCACAACTGATGATGTTAGATTATTACAAAACCATAGGTTTATATAGATTTCTCACAAGGTAAAACATCCTTGTGAATAATAGTAAACAGTTTTACACAATCTGGGAATAATCCCAAAATCCCTTAAACTAAGTAACTAAAAATGCAAGTGGAATCCTTAAGATATCTTCCAACTTCTCCTCATATCCATTACCAATTCGAATTTTCCTAGAATAGACACAAAGATCAAGTTAGAAGAACATTTTATTAAGGAAACAATAGAATTTTGACTCCACAGACTCAGCTATAGAATCATCTAATTCTGTAGCTAGTCAAGAATAGCCAACAGGACCAGATTTCAATCAGATAAAATCAAATCGAAAACTAATTACTAATGATTTAATAAAAATAATCCTTTCAATCAAACCAAATCGAACAGAATACAATCGGGACAGAGTGGGAATACTCTGTTTTCCCAATTGTCATAAAATCAAATCAAATCTTAACAAGACCGTTCCATGGATGCAATCAATGGTAAACCAAATCGTATGAGATACAAAACAATCATTATCGGTTTGCATAAGATCCAAATCGTTTAATCAATAGCCAAAAATGGTCACGATAAAACATGCATAACTCTATCCATAAAATCTAGTCATAGACTTTATATGTTGAATTTCCAATAGTACATCGATATGGTCATTAACTGTCATTGACTAGTTATAGTAACGAATTGATAACCATTAATTAAAATCACAATGCATAAACAACCTCCATTGTAATCAGATGTAATCATATCAACTCAAGAACCTTTACGTAGTCAATGGACAGAGGCATGATAAAATCTACAGATTCATGAACTGAGCATTAATCCACACCAATCTTCACGGAATTAATAATAGAAACAACATCGTAACCTTAATCAGAATCCAATTCGAATAAGTTGCAATCAATGAGAATCAAATCAGTTGCGATTTGGTTATGTATCAATAGGAAAGTATGAAATTTGGTCGAATGAAATTGATACAGTTAACCCATCTATCAATAATACTTATATCATAACTAATTCGAATTATACCATTGACTGTATTCAAAATTCGGGATACCAATCAACAGACTATTTTTAAAAATATTAACATCTTGTATTATCAGCAGAACATCGAGCTAATTTTGAACAATCATATCTATTCGATGATCTATCGAATAAAAACCAAAGCCAATCGAATTTTTAAACGATAATAAAAAATAAAACAAACATTATATACAATGAAGAATGCTTTATGTAATAGAGTAGGCGAAATATGTACAAAGAAAGTAATATAAATGATAAAAATATACCATCACAGCTGTTGGGACTTATGTCAATTTTGAATTGATAATTGCAGTGGCAGACTCGACGTTTTTGAACAGGACTGAACCCGTGGTTCGTTGCTTCTTATCGGAGGGTTTCACCTTTGCATTCTGACCAGTGAGCTTTGCCACTTGGTTTTCCAAATCGTAGATCCTGGACTGCAACATAGGTACATCCAAGTAGTATCTTTCAGCCCATAACCCACATTGATCGCAAGGTGTAGGAACAAGTTGAACAGAAGGGGGTTTTGATGATTCCCTGAGGGTTTCATGGAATGGTTCAATACCAGGAAAGTCAGGGTTATCCCGCAGACAAGGAGGTAGGTTCTTGATGAGATCGTGAGGAGGTTTGCTACACAATCCCTCGGAGTAAGGATACTCTTCGATGAGAAATTGTTCAATGTCTCAATCAGAGTCCTCACTAACCACGATAGGCTCTGTTTTGACAAGAAGCTTAGATTTATTCCTCGCCATGCGAGAGATCAATCTTGCATTTTTCTTGCCTCGAGTATTAACACAAGTCTTCACTCTAGTCTTTTGGGTTGTAGCTTTAGCAACTTCGGTCTGTTTTGTCATAGCATTAGGCAAACTCGTAGGTGACTCGGGCTTAGGTCTAGGTAACAAAACATTATAAGGCATAGGGGTAGGTTTTCTCTCGGTCACCATGGGATTATCTACCCGTGGAGGGTTAGACTCTCTAAAACCATTACGGCTGAGAAAATCATGCCAAGAATCACGACGTAACCCTAATTCGTAAACTAAAACCATTTTGATCAACCCAACATGGAAGAGGCTAGTGTCAGCCTGGCTATGCTTGTATCRTTTAKCCATTTTGAACAAACTTCGGTGCAGATAGTGAGGCATACTTAGTTCAAAACCCATGAAAACCATTAATAAACGCAGGTGGAATAAGAAAATAAACCCATACCTGCCTTCACAAGTAACGAAACACTTGATAATCATCAAGAGATCATACCAGCGGGGTTTCAACATCTTTGCAGGCAACCCTTTGTCGCATGAGTTCACTGTGCGAGATTGGAACAGTAATGTCCATGGGACATCATATACCTTGCAACTTTTCGACCATTTTTGTCCCTTGGCAGGCAAGTTGGTTGCCAGGCTGAGAAATTCTTCAGTAATTTCAAGCTGGACATCTCCCACTTTGGCTCGGCATCCATCAAACGATAATGCAAATTGCCGAGCTACATTGAGGTCATAGCCATCAAACTTCCTTATGAAAGCGAGCCACCCGTATTGTTCCAGGTCGCTACATGCACCACTAAATGTCAACAATGCTTGGCACCCATTAGGCTCGGCCCTTACGACATGAGCCATAACCTCTGTACATGGTAGGGTTCAAACTGAATGAAACAATGCACAGAGTTGAAAAACGATAGGTTTGATAGCTTCAAAGCTTGAAGAGACCGGAATTAACTGCATGCGTGCGAAGGTGGTGGGATTACCACTGCCACGCATTGTATTAATGACTGAGTACAGTGTTATTAAAATCATAATCGTTTATACCATGTGTATCGGCCAACAAATAGGTGTGTAATCATATTAACGTGCCAGTCAACCGGAGCAGAACCAATACCATGCGTTATACTCATGCCAAGTGTACAGTTCAATCCAACACCATATACAATGTCCATCGTGCCAATCAATCGTTTTTACACCAAGGTTTTAAAATTAATCGATGCCAATACATAATTTGAAACTATGAATCATTCAACGTAATATCAACTTACCAAACAATATACCAAGCATCGATTTGTAATTAAAATCAAATATGATCAATCCATGCGCCTCCAAACCATTGCTATTTCTTGAATTGACCTCATAAACTTACCAATGTATTCGTTGTACATTCAAATGTTTGCATTCCAAAGTTTTTTAGAACATAATGATCCAAAATTTCTCATATAATAACTGAATGAAAAGCCCATAGCAATAAGAATCAAAGCCATAGGACCAAATCCATTATAGCTTTTATAAGATCAGAATAAAACCAATAATTTTTATGCCCAAAGGCTTAGCAATCAAACATATCCAAATGCGCAATCAAGGTGAGAGTATGCTCAAGGATAAAAGTTTGAGAAAATATTTAGCAGTCATGTGGTAAACCAATGGTCAAGTGTCTTTTGGAGAAATCGATAAAAGACGACTACAGTCCAAACGATGAAAGAGGTATTTTCATACTTACAGTTGTGAAAATCAAATCGAGACCAAATTTCAATTGTTGCAAAAATGAAACAAATGTCTAGAAGCACAATGCGATGATGATTTGTTATTAACGAGAAAAGGGGTGTAGGCAGCGTTTTTTAAGAGCAATTAAAAAAATGGTTGGTTGCCAACAGTTATGAAGAGGGATCAAGTAGTGGTCAGCCAAGAAACAAATAAGACGTCAAGTTTGTCAAATCTACAACCAATGACAACAACAAAACTGAAGAAACAAAGGAAGACAATCGGTCGCCCAGGAGGAGTAAGGAAAAAGGTGCCAGAACTAAATCTGTAGAAAAAGGAAATAATACACTCCCTGCTCAAGGAAATCATCAGCATGGAAGAAATCTATTTTCTCAAAGAAGACAACCATTTTCCAGGTACAAAGAATTTTTCTATGGATATTGTTTCTATTGTTCTAACTTTGCTCACAAAGCTGTAAACTGTTCCTTAAGACTTAGACATGAGAAATTAATATTTCCAAGGAATAAATATCTTCCACAACAAAGAATGATAAAACCAAGTAACAAACCTTCACAGATTGCAAACTGCCAAACAAAGTCTAGAGACATGCAATTAAGGAGGTCAAGAAACAATAAACAATCAATGAGTAGACAACGCTGCAACAATAACTTTGACCTATTGAACAATGAGATTGAATGCTATAACTGTCACAAATTTGACCACAAAGCTGCAAAATGCCATCTGAAGAATTACAAAGCAAATCCAAGGATAAAGTTCTTAGATAGAAAAGCCAGCACATGGAAAAGGAAAGATAGTGAAAAATGTGGTCTAGCACTTTCAATTCAAAAACAAAAGGCCTCCAGGAATATAGATAGTGGATGTTCCAAACACATGACTAGAGACAAGGATAATCTTCTATCCATAAGTAAATGAAAAACAGAAAATGTGATCCTTGAAAATTATGAACCAGGTAAAATCAAGGATAGAGGGATGGTGAGTTTGAGTAATGACAAAGGAGATGCCCAGTACGTTATGCTTGTGGATGGTCTGAAACATAATTTGCTTAGTACAAGTCAAAAGTGTGACAGAGGCAGTGAAGAGGCATTCATGTCCAAAGAGTGTAAGGTAAATGTAAACTCAGGACAAGTGGTGAATAAAGGAATAAGGACAATTAATGATGTTGATATTGAATCCTCCCCTACAAGTAAAGAAGAAGAAATAGATACAATAAAAGAATGTTTAGTTAGCATCAATCCCATGGAAGAAGTAGAAGAAGAATCATGTCATAATATGGAAGATGAAGTTTTGAAGGTTGAGAAGTCAAACACCCAAAGAAAGTTCTTAAACATCTCCATCATCCTGGATAAGCTCTTGGATAGTCAGAGATCACCAAATGACAAATATGGTATTGGATACAACAAGGAAGAAATCAATACTCCTAAGAAACTTGATACAGGTCCTTCATCTGTGAAAAAGAAAAGAAGGTATGAGAGTGGTTGTAGCGGTTTTTTCTTGTGATTGAATATGGTCATAAAAGCGTTGGATTGTATGCATCATGGAAGAAAAATGAAATTACAGTAATAGAGATCGATGAGAATCAATGGGGAGATCCAAGGGTTGTTTGAAAAGTATGAGCTTCAATTACGCAGTGTGTCAGTAGGACAACAACATCTTCAACAACAACATTTTGTTTTACAAAATGATATACTTGACATCCTGTAGAGATAACAAGAGGAAATACCTTGTCAAGGAAAGCTAACCTTTTAGGAACAAAGGGGAAAAAAAATAAGATGCAAAGAGAGAACAGTGACAGGGGGAGTCATCCAGTTATGACAAGAAAAGGTTGATGAAGGAGTCCCAGTAAGAGAGGTGAGCATTTTATAGTATTCTACAGAGGATACAACAGAAGCTGAAGATGAACAGGTCCAAGAATCAGAAGGAGAAGACTCTAGTTTAGATACAAATATTTTGCAAGCCTCAAATAACAGAGTCCATCCTATCAGGGGGAGTTTGTGTTGGTTTAATATCTGATACCTCTTAACAAATACTGCAACAACTCAGGGGGAGCATGTTTTCTTTGAAATTGATGTCAAAGGGGGAGAAAAGGAGTGGTCCCGACTGGATGCTACAGTTGGAGGTCCAAACAGATTAGCATAGCCATTCAGGGTTTCCATCAATGCCAAAGGGGGAGATTGTTGGCATGTTTACAAGAACAACATGCTTGTCATTGATGGAAAGAACAACAACAATGATGGAATGTCTATAGGAAAGAACAACAACAATGATAGCATGCTTATAGTTATTGATGGAAATAATAACAACGACGAAGGTATGGCTACAAGAAAGAATAGTGGAGATGTTGGCAGGTTTATAGTTGGGAGACAACAATGGAAAACAGGCAGATAGAAGGCATAGTATTTGTTTGTCATTTATGGCAAGCTCATCCCGATGATGATGAACAAGAGAAGGTGGCAATACCAGCAGCGCAACAAAGATCGCATGGCAAGATCAGAGTGTGTAGTGATGGCAAAACAAGAACAACGTAAGCTCAGGAGGATTAGCACAGAGTCGCACGCAGTGCATAGGTGTGCACTAGGGACGAGGTTAACTCATTGCCAAAGGTCAAGAGAGATAACATACTCAGGATGTTAGATGGATCAAAGGTCAAGGCCTTTGAAACTTAGAAATTATTCCAAGTTAGGAGGATGTGTAAGCTCAGAAGGAGAAGAGAAAGTGATCATTGGATCCCATTGAGAATTCCCGATGACCGTCAGATATGAATTCATATAGGAGGATCACGCAGTAGAAGAGAATATATATCATGCGTCAAATTTGAGCCCAAGTTTTGAATGGCATTGGATCCAAGAGAACCTGCATGTTCTTTAAAGAGAAAGGTGAAGCGCGGTTACAAAATCCCGAAAGCAGGAGGACAGTTTCGGATACCGGGAGTTGGAAGTGCCAAAAAACTTCATCACAAAAATGCCAAAACACCGAAATGTGAAACGTTGAAATCCCGAAACAGGCACATCAACTAGAGTTTCGGATATCGAGAGTTGGAGGATTGAAGAGTCGAGACTCTTCATCATAGGAGTCCCAAAGTTGCAAAATGAAAAATTCTTTAATCCCAAAACAGGCACATCAACTAGATTTTTGGATACTGGGAGTTGGAGGAGTCAAGAGTCAAGAATCTTCATCACAGGAGTCTCGAAGTCATGAAATGAGAAACTCTAAAATATCTTCAGATCATTTTGGGGATCATGACATGGAGCGTCAAGATATCTCATCACAAGGAATGCTAAAATGCTGAAATGCCAAAATGAGAAAAACACCTTTTGGTGTAGGTTTTAGATATTGGGAGTTGGAGTGTCGAAACACTTCATCACAAGGAATGCCAGAATGCCGAAATGAGAAAAACACCTTTTGGTGTAGGTTTCGGATACCAAGAGTTGGATTGTCAAAACACTTCACCTCAGGAATGTCGAAATGCCGAAATGATGAAATGCACTTTTGAATAAGGCTGTTTCATAGCCAATGGTCACATCTGCAGAAGATGGAGGAAGGAGCTAGTGGAACCAAGCTCCATTTCGATGATCACGACATGGAGTGTCGAGACCCTTCATAATAGAAATGTCAAAATGCAAAATTTTGAAAGTGCTTTATGGATAAGTGCTTGGTCACCGTCTGTGGTCACATCATCAAAGAGTTGTAGAGAAGAGATCAAAGAGACAAGCTCCATTTTGGAGTTTGGGACATGGAGAGTCGAGACGCCTCATCATAGAATCCCTGAAATAGGAAATGTGAAATGCATGTTCAGAATTGGCCCCTGGTCATAACCTATGGTCACATCGATGAAGGATCAAGGGAGGAGGTAGCACAAAGCTAATCTCCATTTCGGAGATCGCGACTTGGAGAGTCGAGATGCCTCACCACAAGAATGTTGAAATGTCGAAATGCCAAATTGCGAAATTTCCAAATAAGTATAAGACCCATTATTTATGATCCAATGATGCAGGTTAATCAGGAATATGATCGAAGGGCTATTGTTGCTATTCACAATTAATCGATCAGTTATGATTCAACTACTAATGCATTTTCTTGGAGGTTCATAGTGTAACTGCAAGAAACGACTAATGGTTTCTGTGAGAGGACTCGAAGAGAATTTAGGGTGATCGCCAGAGAAGATGAAGAGTCTTGAGGCATCTTCCAGTTGCATGAAGACTGTTCATAGAGGATATGGATAGATGTAATACTGTTGGAGCCTGGAACTGCAACAAAGGGAACGAGCTCGACTGTGATAGAGAAGACGAAGAGTCTTGACTACTAGAGAGGCTAAGGAATCTCGGCATAACACCCAGTGTTGATGGGCGCATGGGTTTAACCGCCAGAGAAGCTGAAGAGTTGCAATGATGATCAGGTAGAGCACTTGACATGGGGAGAGCATGCAAAAGAATTGCATACATAGCATGCACAAGGTGCACAAAGACTATATGAATGTAGAACAAAGAAGAGATCAGGCTTGTTGGAGAGAGGAGTTACACACAACGAAATGGCATGCTATGGGCAAGAGCTAAAATACACAGAAGAGGCATAACTCAGAGAATCAAACTAAGATGTAGAGCATAAATCACAACAGAAGAAAAGAACAAAGATGCATAGCTGAGACAGTAAAGGAAGGATGAGGTGCACTTATAGAGAAGAGCAGAAGATCGGAAAGAGAAAGAAGATGTAGGAAGAGAGACACTGATACAGGAGAGCAGAGCAGTGTAGCAGAATAATGATGAGACTGGGAAGCCATTGATGAACATTATATCACTGTAATAAGTTTCACTAGCAAATAGTTATATTTCAGGTTGGAAGGGAGGCGCTAGGAAGGACTATTGTCCTCATAGGTTCAAGTGGGTGCCTGAACATAGGGAGTTGTATCTTCCATCTGGTTGCATCCAGAGAAACTAGGGTGGAAAGGTGGTGCAAGGGAGAACATTGGTTCTTTGATATACAGGTCAGTGCCTGTGTAATTGGAAGTTGGTGCTTCCACCCAGTTGGTGCTGGAACTCTTAAGGAGTTGGTGCTGGAACTATTAAGGAGTTAGTGCTTCCTTCTAGTGGGTGCTAGAGAAACTAGGGAGTTGGTGCTTCCTTCTAGTGGGTGCTAGAGAAACCAGGGAGTCGGTGGTTCCTTCTAGTGGGTGCTAGAGAATCCAGAGAGTTGGTTCTCTCAGCAAGTAGCAGCTTCCAAAAATGAGGTTGTATCCTCATTATGAGTTGGTGCTCATAAGTATGATAATGTACAGAGTCTAAAATTACTTATCATATAAAGAAGAAGAGGTTTTTAACCTTTATGTGTTTCCTCAGGAAATATATGTCTATGTGTATCTCATATGTGTGAATGATGTTGAATGTTCTATTGCTTACTTCCCTACATTATTGTGTTTGTCATTGAGTGATTTGTAAAGAGTTTAAAATAAGCATAATTGTTTAAGAATGATAACAATTGATTCACCCCCCCTCTCAGTTGTCGAACGAGTTTCCCTCCTCCCCTAGTTTTTGATGATGCTTTACTTTATGATGAAGGAAATGAGAAGAAGGAGAATGAATTTTCAAATGTTTCAAACCCTTCATATTATGACACAGATAGTGACATTGTTGATAACATTGATGAGTTCATACATGTTGGGAGATGTAGGTGGGATATAGTTGGTTATGACTTGGATCCCATCTATGACACTGAGATTCATTTCCAAGTGTTTCCCTTGCAATTATCACAGCAGGTTACTTTTGACTAGTGGCAACAAATAGATGAGATTTTTACCCGTACTTTTCAAAAAACCAAGGATGACCTAGTACCTTATTTTCTTGATGCTTTTTAGTCTTACCTTGAGATTTTTTATGAGTGACCTTTTGAGCACTTGGATTCTCTCCATGAAGATGATTACCAACCACCACTTCTGATTACTATACTTTTTTGTGTTGCTAGAGTTGTGGTTGGGAAGTATGTTTTTGATTTTGAGTTCCCTTTGGGGAAAACCCTAGAGTCCAAGGGTTGGTTAAATATTACAATCTTAAGTGTATCTTCTCAACTTTTCAACTATCCCTTGAGAATTTTCTAATCATCTAATACATCCTTGTCAATCCCTTCCCAAAATTCACAGTATGCGAATGTCTTAGGTAGCCAGTGTGCCGAACTTTTGAGTCAGTGTTATGAAACTTGGACTTTTATTGACCCCTTCCTGAAGTGGATTGAGTACTTTCCTCAGAGATGGACTTGGCAGGATTTTATCCCTCCCACCCACCTCCATGAGTTAGACTTTGAGATTTTCAATGATAAGATACATATTCTAATTCATGACATTTTTGTGCTTGATTTATCACTATTTTGGTTTATGATGAAGCATAAAGGCAGGTATCGTGGGACATTGCTGGATTGGCTATAGTGGTCGTTTTACTACATCGAACATCCAACCAACATGTAAGTAAAGGTAGGTACTTTTATTTACATTCACATATTGATTGTTTTAATTTAGTATACATATATATATATGTATGGTGGGGTGGCATTACCACCCCAATTTTTTTACTGATACTTCTATCGAGATTGAGTAGGTCTGTAGGTTATGCCAGAGAGGCTGAGGTTCTCATGCACTCTACGGTGAGCACATGTCCCTGAGTTGGAGCCAGATGTTATCCCCACTTTTTAGGGATAACTAGGAGATAATGTCTCGAGGCCCATAGGTCCTAGACATGGAGTACCGAGAGTAGGATTGACCTGAGCATGTCCCTAGAGGGCCCACCTTTTCTTCTTCCACTGTCTTTGTCTTGTCAGCAACAATAACATCCATCACCATTAGCTTGGTCTTGTATCAGAAGGGGTTCTTTCTCCATGAGATAATTCATCCAGGTATCATGGAATGTGTCACCTTTGATCATTAAGACCTTTAAATATATGCATCTGATTCCTTTTATCTCTAACAACAGCTTGGATCTTACATTTTCCCACTTGACCATGTTTTGGGGGATTGACAGGGTGCCCTAGCAAGCCTGTGTCTATAGGTTTTGGTTTTCCACTAGGGGGGGTTTATGAAATTCCATCGTCTACTCCCATCATAGCAGCACTCTTACATCATGTTTCCCGCTCACCTATCCCATTCCCCTTGTCCAGGAATTGGGTTGAACTATTTCAAGACTGCACCTTACCTCATGGGAAGAAGGGGCTAAAGGCCTAGAAGGTAAAAGCAATCTAGTAAAATATAAAATCCTAAGAATAAACCTCGACATGCTTTGCCCAGGGATCCCTGAGAAAGAAATAAAAAGCTTCTCAGCAAGAAAAAAGAGGGACCCAAAAAAATAATAAAACAAGAGCTAATCAGAGGATAGGGGGTCTCATCACGAACCAACCTATTAGGTCGATGGGTACCTAGCAGTATGACATTTCCACCAACTGGTTACCACGCCAGGGCAGTGACTCTTGGTTGCATGTCCAAGGGAAAGGGAGTCTCATCATGAGCCAACCTTTTCATCTCTGCGAAAGTAGTTGTGGGCAACGTTATCAGCTCTGGTCACCATGCCAAGGTAGTGTCCCCTGATTAACTTTTGAACAAAAAAGAAAATAAAAGAATAAAAATAATAAAGGCAAGAATGGGCTTGGAAAAATGGCATCCATGACAGGGACAACTTGCCTTCTACAAAGGCACCCACAAGTAACATCTTTGCACCCTTGGCCATCATTGCACCCACATGCTTGGACATCCCTTGACCACACCACCCACTTACATGGCTTGGAAGAGGTATTTTTGGGAACTTTCCTTTTCCCGTGGACACTAGCCCAATAGGACACCTTGTATTTTCCCCCAAACTTGTATTGTAGGCTTGTGTAATGTCTTTGAGCTATTAACTGATGTATTATGGATTTTATGCATGTGTTTAGTAATATTAGTGATGAAATGTGATTGAAATTTCTATGATCCCTGTGGATGATGAGCCCATGGAGGGCACAACCTTTGATGTGCAGGACCATACCTGATGAACAAGTACCATCCAGACCGGTACACATGGGGAAATGACCAGTTTGGACCTCCATGGGGCCAAAGAGTCCACCAGATGGATGTTGAGACCCCATCAGGGGGGAAGAGACAGGATAGAGCTTAATCAGGGATTTTTCACCTAAGAGGAAGAAGAAGTTCCACCATAGACACTCCGACAAGACTATACCTAGGAGGAATGACCCCTTTTGAGTGGAATGCTAGCCTTGGATGACTTAGGACGTCCCCATATTCACCATGATGTCACCCAGCTTCATGGATGCTCTTGGAGGTAGACTGGGCATAAGTGGCACGTGTGGCATGTTGGAGAGGCCCTTGTGGGGCTAACGTTTTTCTCCTGGATGTCTCATTTTCCCTAGAAAGGTATAGTTCCTCCCTTGAAGGAGATTTTACTCTCTTTTCTTCTTAATTAGGGTTTTTACTTAGAATTTAATGTAAAAATAGTATGATTTTGACATTATGGCCCTGACGACCTTTTTATGATCTAAAAAGTAAAATTAGGTCATTGATACAATATATATTGAGGATTTTGATCCTTATTTTAGCAGAACAACATACTCATTCATAGTGAGGTCTGATTTTTAGCGCCCTATTTGGGTTATTGGCTGATCTAAGGAAGGCACACTTGTTGAAGGAAGAGATTTTTGGCATTCTATGGTGTTTTTCTTGAAGGAAGGTGTTACAACTATGGTTTGCATGATTATTTCTTGATGAATTGTAAGTATTTTTCTACAAAACTTCTTGATTGAATGGTTGTAGTCTTATTTTCTTACATGTATTTATAATTTTCTAAATAAAAACCCTAGGTGACAAGCACACAAGTAGGTCCTTGTCTCATGTCCCCTGATAGAAAAATCTTTATCCATTGAAGAAGAATAAGAGAGCCTATCCATACCTACACTCCTTTTTCTTCCTCCCTTTAGCTAGACATACCATTTTGACTTCAAGAGGAAGAGGATGTCCCAAGCCTAGGGTTGTTTTCTTTTAGGGTTTGATGAAAGAGCCTTGCCTTAGAAACACTCTCCCTCTTTAAGCCCTCTTGTCTTGATTTTGTATTTCATTTGAGCTAGTTCTTTTCCGAGAAGGAGGAGAGAGCACGAGGCCTTGATTTAGCAACACCAGAGTGAGACTCTCTCCCCTAGGGTTATGATTTTGAAGCCCTGCTTTAGAAACACTTCAAAACTTATCCCTCTAGCCCTTTAAAATCTCACCTCCTTCAACTCTTGCATCCTTCACCTATGACTCCATTAAACCCTAAGGCACTAATCTCAAGCCTCAAACGTTGAAGTAGAATTGGATCTAAATACTCTCAAACCTTTTGAATTGAAACCCTAACTACACTAACCCTAGCCTATACTAACCTACTAACCCTAAGTTGCTAACGTCATCATTGAATATTTCATCTTTATTGCAGCAATGTTTTACTTTATGAGCAATTGAATGATGGTTAAGAAATTAATTGAATAAAGTGTTGATTGGCTACATTGAATGCCACATCGTTCTAGTATTTATTGGCGAATTGACATTATATTTCCATTGCTATTGTGTAAACATTGACTTTGTCAACATTTACTTTCAAATTGCCTATATTGAATATCAAATAGTTCTTGATTTATATGAAGTACTAACCCATTGAAATACACTTTCAAGTATCATTTTGTTGTTGTATTCTTCCAGGAAGGTACTCTTCATTGGGTTTTACTTTATTATTGGTTGTTTAGCCGGAACCTCTGATTGGTGGTGATCTGGGAAGGGGGGAAAAACTTATCTTCATCCTATTAACCTTTTGCCTCTTCAAAACCCCAGGTCATCGGGGACATATCCCCTAGGCCTAACCTGCCTAAAGAGAAAGAACCTACCCATTGTGGTGACATTGGGTGGGATAGGTTCCTGTTATGCCAGTTCGGCCTTCTACCTTATAGCCTTTACTCCTATCTAAAAGATGTGTGACAATAATACCTATGTTCATGTTACATATATGTGCATCTAATGCATCATAGGTGTTGGATGAGGAGGCCAATAGTTGACTAAAAGGGAAAAGTGAAATGAATGCAATATTTGTTAGCCCTATTACCTTTTTTATGTTGTCATTAACTTTATAAAAATAAAGCAGTGGTTGCTAGCAAGGAATGGAAGGTGGAATGGAGTGAAAAAATTCTCCTAATCCAAAATACAAATTATGCATTCCCAAGATTGTAATAAGAAAAAAACATGAATGGTGTGGATGAACATATGGAATATAACTCACACAAAAATCCAAATTGTCGTTCAATGTTGAAAGTATTCATAGTAGTGAAAAACTAAAGCAATGAAAGAGGGGTTCTTCCATGATTTTTTCTTCATGTTTTCCATATCCTTTTGTGAATGTATTCTACTTGTTTTGCACCAATTTTCAAAATTGATTTGTATGAAAGTGATCTAACATATCCTTACATGAAGGCACACAAATAAAAACAATTTAAAATAGAAAATAAAATGAATTGCAAAGGGAATTTGCTTCTTTCCTTTCACCTTGGCTATATTAAGATCTATTAATATTTAATTGCTAGAAGGACAAACCTCATGGTCAATATCTCCATATTTAGTGTAGATCAAAATCTTAGGAACCTAGGATCCTTCTCCCCTTTACAATGGAATCCTCATTTAATAGATATTTCTCTCTTGAAGGTTTTAGCACTTCCTCAATAATGGTGCCAAAAAGTGGCGAGGTAAAGAAATGAAGCAATAAAATTTATTGAATCCCTAACTTGTAGTTAAATTATCAACCAAGAAGTGTTATATTGTGAAGTGTTATGCATAGGAAATGCAACCCTCAATACTTCAAGTGTTGTTGAATGAAATTTGTATTGTTGGTTCTATGTGTTGATAACCTAAATGTCATTTCTTATTCATGGAATAAAGGCGTGGGAATTTTGTAGCATGAGTTTCAATGGGTATATTTTTCCCATTTGGTACTTTGGTTGGTTGCTGCAAAATGAATTTACCTTATGGGAATTGAAATACAATTATCGGATAATAATTACAATATAATGAAAGTAAGTAAATTTATTCCTCATATAAATACAAGATCATGGAATGCTAAAATATGAGTCACACACCAGTTAAAGAAGAAAATATATTCTATATAAAGAAAGAAGTCTACTCTACAATGCATTGCTCACACTAACACATTGATTCCTCATCTAATCAGATGGCCATGGCATGATGGAAGATCAATCCACAAGTAGTTACAA
Source organism: Picea glauca (assembly GCA_000966675.3). Classification (NCBI taxonomy): domain Eukaryota; kingdom Viridiplantae; phylum Streptophyta; class Pinopsida; order Pinales; family Pinaceae; genus Picea; species Picea glauca. The sequence goes on from JZKD02S1899494.1 coordinate 464,239, forward strand.
CTACATAATGAATGAAAAATGAATTTTTCTATGAAGAAACATGTAGCTGGAGAATATGTGGATTCATAATCACATACAACTACACAATAAAATAAAAATAACAATAAATATACAACAAAACAATGAAAGAAAACTACAAACACTAAGAAAATAAATAACACACAATCCAGTCTATGGGTAGAGGGGATTCAATAACCAATTGTATCTTCAAATTAGCCCCCCACTCTTAAGAAATCAATGTGTTGAATTCATCAAAGAAAAATTCCATTCACAAAAATCATATGGAAACAATATAAATCTTATCTCACATTAGGTAAGGAATTCAAAATTATAATGTCAAATGAAGGAAAATTGATCACGAAACTTGTTGGTATGATTCCTAACCTATCATAGGCTACATAAATTAATTTTAATACAAATTAAATCTCAATGATTCCATGGAATAGACCCTAAATAATTTATGGTTCTCTCAAAATTAATTCTTATAAATCCATGATTCGTTTCTTTCTATTATGAGTCATATGAGAAGTGGCCAAGTGAGTTGAGTTCTATTTCTTGAATTGATACATGGACACCTTAAAGTATTTCACATCATTATTACTATTCCATGTGGTGAAAGGCATATCCCAAACCCCTATAATGTTGTACTACAAGATTTTATAATAACTATTTCATTTATGATGCATTCATAATACCCATTTATAACACATGCATACATAATTCATTAAATCAATTTGATAGCAACATTAAACATGAAGATATAGAGTTGTATTCATCAACAAGATACACATTTGGATTCATAAACATTCTATAGAACAAAATTCATTTGCGACATTCAATATGAGGATATAGAGTTGGATTCACTAGAAACATTCGACAAGAGACCGGGAAATTAGATTTGTCATCATTATGCAAAATGCAATTTTGTAGCATGTTATGCTACGACATATGGAAATGACACCTCTTTATTGATTTACTCATGAAATCAAAATATGTTGTTACTCAACGATCTTCTAATTATGCCAAACACATGAATTCACAAGAAAATACTATATAAAATGAAATGGCTAATAATTGATAACTATGGAAACAATTTAGGTTTGGAAATGAATGTTTGGAGGGCTGATGGAAAGTAAAATAGTCAATAAATGATGATGTCAAGTAGGAAATTCAGGGTCTCACCACAACATAGTTATAATCAAGTAGTTTATAGCTCCACAAGTTATTACCCTTTTGAGGTTTTCTATGGTTTTCTACCTTCTACGTCTTATGAACTCCTGATGCTTTTGCCACTCAATGATAGTTTTCCTAAGCAACATAAGAAACAAAAAAACACCATCTCATTACATGATATATTGGCTCAGATACACACTTAGGAGAAACACAATATTGCTAAAACATAATGCAAATATAAACTCCAACAATATCAATATAGGGTTCCTACTTCATTCTAAGTGGGAAATCAAGTCTAGCTTCATTTACCAAAAGAATTGCTTTAAGTGTCAGCAATATCACGAGTTCCATCCTTTTTGCTATGATCCCTATACTATTATCCAGTAAGTGGGACACAATACATTCAATATGAAGCTTCCATATCAACTTGGCATCCATCCAATCATTAATATGAATTATATGATGTTCTGTGAACCTTCTCACCTGGAAGAAGAAGTTCTTGTCACACATCCCACTCATAATATTCATGATTTTTTTAATCCATTGCAAGAAGATATATTGATTCAATTGTGTACTCACTCATAGTGACATGGATTTAATATTTATTATTTAGTGGGACAGTGTGGCCATGTCTCAACTTAGTCCAAGTCATTCACATATGATGAATTTCAATATCAATTCTTGTGTTTGTGAGAGAAAGTGGGGATACTTTAGGCTAAAATTGGGGAATGTTGTAATCTATGAAGTGGTATAAGAATTTTATAACGATGTAACTATATTTTTTTATTATTGTTAATTCCATCATTTAGTATCGTGCATGTTGGCAAGTAGTGGAGAGTGCAACTAGTCTATAAATTTTTGTGGATATTCCACGACAATATTTTGTCACAACAAATCTAATAAAATACTAAAATATTTACTACAAAGGTTAATTTCCTTTACATCTCCAGAATATTTAGTTACTGATAAAATAAATAAAATGAAAAAAATAGAGAAAAATAAAATACATTCAAACCATCCACAAATAATCAAAATATATGACCTAGGAAACCCAATATGGGAGAAAAACCAACTAAAAGGTGAGGCTGGTCTACTCTCTTTTCTATGGTATTGAAATGATGTAAGTACGAAGAAAGAGGCATTCTCTATGGAGTTTCCTTTGAAATATGTCTTGTATGTCTACTAAAAAATCTCCCCCCCTCTATTATGCTCACAAAATACCACTCTCAGATGTTCTTCTTAGCTATGTAACAAGATACAATCCACAAGAATGGAACCCCTTATCCTCCTAGTGGCTTGGTTTTTAACATAGCCCGATAGACATTTAGAGATAGGTTTTTGACTTCCTAAACCTTCAATTATGATAAGGTTTTGGACCTTCTAGAATGTTATTAGAAAATAAACTATGTGGCTAGCCCCACATGTCTAAGTAATGGAGGCTGACTTGGCATCCACTCACACCATGCTGATCAATATGGTAGGTCAACTTGTGGGAGGCATAACCTTCTCATACAAACTTTGATTGATGAATGGTATGGAAAGGTATTGATGTGTAGAATTTATAATATTCCACTAAAATAAGGTTTGGACCAAAAAAATGTCGTTTGATGCCTCAAAAATGGCTCTGAAATACTTTTGACTATTTTTTCGATCCAAATTTCCAAATTTGGACCAGTCATTGAAATGGCCCTGCAAGATGATTCCTCCAGTTTTTCCACCAAAAATGTAGTGAGATAGATGACAAATAATATAATGATACAATCTGGATCATACCTCCCCATTTAGGGAGGATTTTGGTCCCAAAAATATTTACTGAATGAGGTGAGGAAAGTTTTCCTCCACCTTCTCCCTAGAGTACCACTTTGCTTTGCTTGGATGTTGTCCTTTCAACCCAATATGCCAAAGGCCATGCTTCCCCTCTCTTACAGTTCTAGACTGCTTCTGCAAAACTATGTCTTATGCTAACTTTTCCTAAGCATCTAGTGTTAAATCCTCTATGGAAGGTAGGACCTTCTCCTCCTATTTATCCAACATGGAGGGCTCATAGAGTTTGAGATTATCCACATTCACTATAGAGTAAATGCTCATGTATGGGGGTAGAATCGGTTTGTAGGAATTATATCCCACCTTTTCCAATAACTCAAATGGGTCATACGTGAATGTAAGGTACCAAATCTATTATAATAGTTGAAACAAAAATATTGTAGATAATAACAACGAAACAACACAATTTATGAAACCACAACACTAAAATAATACCTTTATTGATAGGAAACAATGTTCACTTTCCTCTTCGAGGGGGAAATCTTGAATAAAGGAGCTCTCTATTACAATAATTGTCAAGAAAAAACTTCTCATACCCTCTACTCCTATTTATACTAAATCTCTCTACTGAAAATAACAATCTAGAGGAATATCCTTCTAGAAGTAGAAGATTTTATTAGGTCTTATTACATTTGACTTATTCTTCCTTATTACTAGGCCTTATTAATATTGACCTTTATTACATAGAAATATATTATTCTATCTATGTGAGGGGTTAGGGAGGTTAGGTCCCTAACATTCCCTCCCCCTTGAATAAAAACCTTGTCCTTAAATATTGAGATGAGGAAATTGTTGTAGAATGGTGGTCGGCTATGAGGTGGCGTCTTCTACAGTTATATCTTTCCATTGGAATAACACTTCCTTGATGGTGCGTTGATGGATATGACACTCTCGCTGGTCCAATAATGCTTATGGTTGAAACTAGATGAAACCTTTTTCATCCAACTCAGGGAGACTAGTTTCAGTTTGTAACTTAGTTCCAATCAACTTCTTTAAGAAGAAGACATGAAAAACATGATGGATGTTATAATGTATGGGTATATCTAACTGGTATTCCATCAATCCCACTCGCGTGAGCACTATATAAGGAGCATAAAATTTGGGAGCAAGTTTCAGACATTGTTCATCTTTGAGTGAAGTCTTCTTATAATTTTTGTAGTCAAAGAAACACATGGTTACCTTCAACAAATTGACATTCAAAATAACCTTGATCTGCTTGTTTCTTGATGTGATTCTAGGACATCACCAATTTTTCTTTGAGGGTACAAATAATATATTCTCTGACTGTTATATGTTTTTCAACCTCTTGAACCTTCAAAAACTCTGGCATGTATGAGAGAATCGACGATGAATTTTGTCTATATAATGCTTCAAAAGGAAGCATGCGATTAGTTGTATGGTAATATGTGTTGTACCACCATTCAGATAGGGGTAACCACTGATCCCATCAATTTTTACTCTCATATGAAAAACACCTCAAATATTTTTCCAAACACTTGTTGACAACTTTAGTTTGGCCATCCATCTGGGGTGATAGGTGTTGATGAGATGTAATTGGGTGCCCTGTAGATTGTAAAATTATTTCCAAAAATTGCTGGTGAAAGTGGTATCTATGTCAGATACAATAGAATGAGGCATGCCATGAATCTTGAAGATATTATCCATGAATATTTGAGCCATTGTGTATGCAATGAATGGGTGTTGAAGAGAACATAAATGCACATATTTCGAAAGGCAATTATTGCATATATGGGATGACACAAGTTCTATCATAGTTTCTCCAACAAAACCCCAGAAACCATTGAATCCTCTGGTAAACTAGAAGGAAACACTACGCATAGAGTGCACAGTGTAGTCTCACCCAATATAACTTGTGTGACTGGAAGATGAAAACAATTGCTATTATGGAAGGGATTAGGGATGTTATACTTCTTCTAATTTTTCTTTAACGTGCATCATATTTTACCATTCATCTAGATCTAACAATTATTTCATTCTACATTATCAATATTATGCACTACAAGATACTATTATAGCCATTCATCATTCATTCAGAATTGAAGAAACAACAAAAAAATCATTCAAATACTCAGAACACATGATTTTACTATGATTCACCCCCGTGGGATACGTCCACAAAGATATTCTGCCTATTTATTATTCTTCATCAAAAGTTTAGTGTTGCACATGTTACATCAAAAGGTGCATTTATAATGCACATAAGTGCAGTGTAGTGAGGAAGAATAGTGTTGTACCAAGCTCCACAACTTGCAACTTGACCCTCAGTTATACTTCACGATTCTCTAAAAACTGATTCAACCCGAGCTCCACATCTCTCAACCAAAAGCTAGCACTGCGACTCAAAACTAAAAAGGTATTTATCGACATACATAAGTTCATCTTCGACCCGATAAGATAGCCTCCCCTAGATACCTCATACATCCACTATTTATATTACAAAATATGGGTAAAAACCCTTACATCATAATACAAAACCATAATTCTAAGTGGACTCAACCTGTCCACATAGTAACTCCTTTTGCATGCTAATCCACAATTCTATCAAACTGATTTTATTTTATTCCCACCGCACACTGCTTCCTTGGTCCATTCTACCTTATTTTATGCAATTTATCTCAAACCTTACCCAAAAATTTCCTACTCCAACAATCCCCCAACACCTTCCCGTGGATCATCCTGATCCATTCAGGCAGTGTGTGCCCCCTACACCGATTTCTCCAATGTTTGAAACTTCTTTGTGAGTGCATATACTTCTGTCTTCACCTTTGCACTTTTTTATGTCAGGGTCTCCACCACCTGCATTGCTATTTTATCCTTCAACAATTCTATACTTTCCAGTGCGCCTATTATAGTCTTCCTTTCTCTCTTTAGAACTATGTTATCATCTTCTCTGCTTGCTCCTGAAGTGGCTCCAACTTAGCCTGATTTTTCTATATTTCTTCTTGGATTGTCTTCAATTCTACTCTAGATTTTGTATTTCCTATGTGACCTTCAGATATAGACATTGCCTTCTATCTCTGGTTTAAATATTGAACTGAGACATTCAACTTCTCTTCCCTCTGATCCAACTACTGGATCCCTTCATCTTATGAGAGGTTCATCCATATCTATGCGGTCCTTTCGTAGAGCTCTGCTACTTCTTTTACTTCTAGCGTGATACTATATGTGTGTTATGTGGCCTTCTGCTCCCTATCTGATCTGAACTATGGAGGGGTAGTTGTTGTTAGCGTCCCATATAATTCTATTATCTCCTATTTATACCCATCCATCATCTATGATATTATTTTTATCTTTTCTTATGAGTTGATATCTCTTTCTAGTGTGTTGTTTGGAATCATTTGGAATACTTCCTCAAGTATTTTCTCTCGTTCGATCTGTGCTTCTTTGAGGACTATCTATAGCACCTCCTTCTCTTCATTGGTTGTCTCCAAGTTTGTTGCATATGTCCTAGATCTTGATTGAACTTATTCTGTGACACTCATCTGCAACTTACATAACACCTTTTTTGGGATATTGGATAACACCAAGCCTAATTTGTTAAGCCCTAATATTGGCTCATTACCACTTAATTGGGGCATATTAGATTAGTAATGTTATTTTATTTATGTCGGCTTTAGGCCATTAGTTGTGATTTAGATTAGTAA